>OZ024762.1:21127909-21202909 GCA_964016885.1 Eledone cirrhosa
GTCAATTTAATTGACTTTCCCTTTCCCCAAAACTTGTTGGCCTTGTGCCTAAATCAGAAATCATCATTATTATTCCTACTACTACTATTATTATTATCACTATTACTATTATTATTATTATTATTATTATTATTATCTAAACACTGCTACAAACACAAACAAAAGAGAGAAAAATACATAGTAAAGCATTGGCATAACTAATCAGTAAAAACTGTTGCACAAACATAGATACATATATACATACAAACACACATTCACTTCTTGTGTAAATACCTATTCTCATACATACGCACATGTAAATTAATTAATTAAATAAATAAACAAACAAGGAATTTGCTACATGCAAAATAAAAAAAATTAAAATAAAAACAGAAAATGAAAAAAAAAAGAAAAAGAAGAAAAAAAATTATCTACAATAACAGCTTTGGTTATTAAAACTTCAACTTGTTTGACCTTCAGATGCAACAGATGTCATAAGACCTTGTGCACTGCAATCATGCAAACCTATGCACAAATTTTTTTTTTCTTTTCTATTTTCTTGCAACATTCCTATCCAATCTTATATTTTCTTCCAATTTTTTTTTTCCTAATTTTCTTTATCTTTTGAGCCTCTGTGGCTTAAAAAAAAAAAAAAGAAAAAAGAAATCAATTTTGACTTTTACATATCATGTACCTCCAGGCCTGACTTTTGAGATGGAAGATTAAAAAAAGGGCCGATGTCTACTTTGTTACCTTATTTTTCACTCTTGTTACCGTTTTTTTTTTTTTTTTTTTTTTTTTTTTTTTTTTGTGCTATAACTGTAAATCTCTTGACTTCCTACCAATACCTTGATGAAATATTTGGTTGACTGCATGCATGTTGTATACCACACCATCTGCTAAATTCTTCCACCAATAAATTAATACATCTTTAGCTCGATTATTCCAAAACCGAAAATAAATTTAAATTTAAATTCCAGAAAAAAAAAAAAATGTTAAATTAAAAAAGAAAAAGAAAAATTAACAAAAAAAAAATAAATAAATAAAAGTAAAAACATGAATTCTTCAAAAGCACCCTTCCTCATTGCATATCCAGTCATGAAATCAAGGACCTTGCAAAAAAAAAAAAAAAAAAAAATAATAATAATAAATAAATAAAATTGAAATAAAAAATAAATAAATTAAAGCAAAACAAAACAAATAATTTTTTTTTTTTTTTTTTTTTTGCAAATTCTAACATCAGGTTAAAATATTTTAATTTCTTCCCTCTTGCCTTTAAAAATTCCACTCCCTGCTGCAGACAATGGTGGAAGGGTCCAAAATGCATGTATAGTGTGTGTGCTTTACAGCTTGCACGGATGTCGGGAGTTGCCGTGCTAGTGGCTAGCGTGCAGGCCGCCGACCAGTCAGCTGTCAGCTCTTCCAAATTCTGCCCTCGCCCACCCCGACACCATTTTTTTCCCCTCATCCACCTGTTGCCCTTACTTCCCTATCACTTTCAATCTTTCTCTCTCTCCATGACTCCCATTCAGCCCTCAACTGCATTCATCTAACCTACCACCCACCCCGCCAGCCCTCAACTGCATCCACCCACCCACCCTACTATACAACCATCCAGGCCTCAGATGCATCTTACCCACCCTTTCCACCCACCCTACCACACACCCTTCCACCTCACCCCTCCAGGCCTTGATTACATCCACCCAGCCCCATCCCTCCAGGCCTCAAATATATCCACCCACCCATCCAGGCCTCAAATGCATTCACCTACCCTTCCACCCTACCCATCCAGTCCCCACCCAGCCCTCAACTGTAGGCGGCACATTGCTCCTGTCTAATAGTAGCCAGATCATCCTAGTTGTAATAGTTGTGATGGAAAAATCTCTATAGAAAGCTGTAGAAACTCATGGTCAATAAAACCTATTGTTGACTTAGAAGCTCACTCAGTACATTTTTCTTGTTTTTTTCCTTCATTTCTATTTTTACACACTTTTTTTTTATTATTGTTGGTTTCGTTTATTTGTGTGTGTGTGTGTGTGTGTGTTTTCTTTCAGTCTACAGCCAATAATAATTTAACCCTTTAGCATTTACATTACTCTATATTTACTATTATATATTTTCACGGTAAAGGCTTTACCTTACATAATTATCTCACAAAATATTGAATTTATGAGATTTTAATTTTATTTATTTTGAGAACAATACCTTAACATCAGTATGAGCAGCCAATTACAGACGGTTTCAACAAAAAGAGGTGGGAGAATTCTGGCCGGATATGGCCAGTTTAAATGCTAAAGGGTTAAACCAGACATAGTCCAGTGGACCCAATCAGAATCCAGTTGATCCAATATAAAACCAGCATTCAAAATCCAGACTTCAAACTGCACAGAAGGACCATGACGGCATTAGACTAAAGACTTCTTCTTTGCCCTCTTATGCCTGAGAAGGTCATGGGAGCAGAGTCCTCAAACACTCCTTCCAGCGGGCCCTGTCGGAAGCAACCATCTCCAACTGATTTTTTAATGTAATACAGTCATATTACTGTTTGATATATCTTACTAATGTGGTTTGATGTGGTATAGGACATGGAAAGTTAAACTGAAGACTCATCAATCCATTTATTTCCATTAATTTACTCTCAATGTATTGATTTAATGTGTATGGACCTGTAACTCCTGATAGATTTGAAGATTTGGCCTAAGTTCTTCATGGACAACAGATCAACATTTATGAATCCAGGTATTAACCCAGACAGACATGTTATGATGTGGAAATATATTTTACTATGCTATTATGCATTGTGGCAGCTTATTGGCAGAGTCAGTAGAATGTTGGATAGAATGCTTTGTGATATTTGTTTCTACTCTCTACTCTCTGAGTTCAAATCTCACCATGGTCAACTTTATCTTTCATCCATTTGAGGTCAATAAAAAAAGTACCACTCAAGTACTGGCATCGATTCTCTTTCTCTCTCTCTCTCTTTCTCTCTCCTTCTCTGGAAGAAATCTGTTGTATTCAGACCCAAAGAGGATTGGGCTCCACCAGGTTTTAAAATGCCCTAGAATCGCTGTATATCAATACAACACCCACATGACTCCTTCAGGAGTTACGGGACCATGCATGCATACATGTGTAACGAATAATTGAAATTGTTGGTATGATGGTTTCAATGCAAAGAATAATACCAGGATTGTGTTGTTACAATGTTTATTTTATCATAACAATATTCAATTTGAATTTTGAATGATAAAATCTATAACATGAAATATTCGTACAATAAGTAGGTGATCCTTCGCGCCACGTAAGTACAACTATCACAGAATACGATTATAATATAATTTGTATTGTATCTGAAAGATACAATATGACAGACAGAAATGGTGCGTGTAAAATGCAAACAGTGTGAACTTACTATGTGTGTGTGTGTGTGTGTGTGTGTGTGCGTATTAGTATACGTTCTTGTTTTAGCAGTAGTAGTATTCAATCAGCCAGGCGGGAATGGCGTGTGAGAAATTAGTGGGCAGACTGTTTTTCATGAAGGGAGATTTGACAGCTGGTGAAAAACCTCCTTTCTTATCTGTGGTCTCACTTTTTCTGCCCGGGCGTAAACAACCCTTGTATTTATAACGGTTGAAGTTAGAAGGATGGATATATCATCTGACCTCTTTTCTGCCAGTCGTAAACAACATCTGACCTGTGGTTAGCATCTCCCAAGGGCTTGGTCTGCCGGGCGTAAACAACATCTGACCTGTGGTTAGCATCTCCCAAGGGCTTGGTCTGCCGGGCGTAAACAACATCTGACCTGTGGTTAGCATCTCCCAAGGGCTTGGTCTGCCGGGCGTAAACAACATCTGACCTGTGGTTAGCATCTCCCAAGGGCTTGGTCTGCCGGGCGTAAACAACATCTGACCTGTGGTTAGCATCTCCCAAGGGCTTGGTCTGCCGGGCGTAAACAACATCTGACCTGTGGTTAGCATCTCCCAAGGGGTTGGTCTGCCGGGCGTAAACAACATCTGACCTGTGGTTAGCATCTCCCAAGGGGTTGGTCTGCCGGGCGTAAACAAGTAGCCACGGCTTGTCCCAGAGGCGGCAAAGCTCAGATTCGGTTTTGAATCTTCGCCGGTAATATGTAGGAGTATTCTGTTATACGTGAATTATGCATTTTATGTATGTATGGACCCATAACTCGTGAGGGAATAGTGGAGCCACGATATTAACATACAGCGTTTCTAGGGCATTTAAAAAAAAATCTGGTGGAGTGCATCACCTCTCCAGTGTATGTCAAATAGAAATATTAGAACTGGTCTTATTTCTATTTTTTGTTGTATAGAAATGTGTGGTGGTTTGGCAGAATCGGTAGAGCATCAGACACCTTGCTTTGCAGTATAGGGTTATTATGGCCCTTTACGTTCTGAGTTCAAATCCTGCCGAGGTTTACTTTGCCTTTATTCCTTATAGGATCGATAAAATAAAGTACCAGTAATACACTGGGATAATTGCTGGCCTTGTGCCCAATGTAGAAACAATTATTACTGTCATCATCATCATCATCGTTTAAACTCCATTTTTCCATGCTAGCACCGGTTACTGTAATTAATTATTCTACTTTCAACTTAATGATGCAATACTTTGGATTATAGCCAGTGCTATTATTACCAGTAAGCTATAGTTTAGGGCTACACAAAAGCCAGTGCCAGAGTTACCAGTAAGCTATAGTTTAGGGCTACACAATAGCCAGTGCCAGAGTTACCAGTAAGCTATAGTTTAGGGCTACACAAAAGCCAGTGCCAGAGTTACCAGTAAGCTATAGTTTAGGGCTACACAATAGCCAGTGCCAGAGTTACCAGTAAGCTATAGTTTAGGGCTACACAATAGCCAGTGCCAGAGTTACCAGTAAGCTATAGTTTAGGGCTACACAATAGCCAGTGCCAGAGTTACCAGTAAGCTATAGTTTAGGGCTACACAAAAGCCAGTGCCAGAGTTACCAGTAAGCTATAGTTTAGGGCTACACAATAGCCAGTGCCAGAGTTACCAGTAAGCTATAGTTTAGGGCTACACAATAGCCAGTGCCAGAGTTACCAGTAAGCTATAGTTTAGGGCTACACAATAGCCAGTGCCAGAGTTACCAGTAAGCTATAGTTTAGGGCTACACAATAGCCAGTGCCAGAGTTACCAGTAAGCTATAGTTTAGGGCTACACAATAGCCAGTGCCAGAGTTACCAGTAAGCTATAGTTTAGGGCTACACAACCCCACTGGCAGCCTTATTTTTAAAAATATATTCTTATTTTATCATTAGTTTTTATTATCTGACACTAAATCATCTAAAATTATATCACCACCATCATCATCACCTTTTAACATCCATTTTCCATGCTAGCATGGGTTAGATGAGTTGCTCCATTGTGAGATAAGCTAATTCCGATGACCATGTCTTGCTCATACAGGACTGGTTTGTGCTTGGTTTCTATGGCTGGATACCCTTCCTAACACCAACCACATTTTCAATATGTACACCTACATGACCACTTTACAAGTTTGGGCTGGGTGCTTTTTGACATGTCCATATTAACATACATATATATATATATATATGTTATATATATATATATATATGTTATATATATATATATAACATATATGTTATATATATATATATGTTATATATATATATATATATATATGTTATATATATATATATATATATATGTTATATATATATATATATATGTTATATATATATATATATATGTTATATATATATATATATATATGTTATATATATGTTATATATATATATGTTATATATATATATATATATATGTTCATCATCATTTCATTTTACGTCCACTTTTCCCTGCTTACAAGGGTGGGACGGGAACTGATTCTGGCTTGATTTCTACAGCTGGATGCCCTTCCTAACACCAACCTCATTTACAGTGAGTGCTGGGTGCTTTTTTGCCGTGGCACCTCCACGACCACTTTGCAGTGGAATGATAGGGACCCCAGTCCCTATCAGCTCATTTCTACAGCTGAGTAAACTGGAGCAATATGAAATAAAGTGTCTTGCTCAAGGAAACAACACATCACCCGGTCTGAGAATTGAACTCACAACCTTTCGATTGCAAGGCCAATGCTCTAACCACTAAGCCATGTGCCTCCACGTTATATATATATGTTATATATATACCCCTCTCTCCTTATATTCTCTATAAAAACCAAACAGGTCCTCAGTAATATTATTCTGATGAAATGACAGTAAATAATAACATTGAAATATTGGTTGTCTGCATAACTAATACTTTGTAGATAGCAGCTGTTTTCAGGTTATGTAACTGTTATAGAAACACGTGTCAATAAATTCCTTTCAACTAAACTGTATCCATTCAAATCTTTCTATATATATATATATATATATATATGTTATATATATATATATATGGGTAAATGTATGCATACATATATATATATATATGTGTGTGTGAAGGCACATGGCTTGGTTAGAACAGGTGATGCATTGTGTCCTTGAGCAAGATACTTTATTTCACATTGCTCCAGTTTACTCAGCTGCAGAAATGAGTTACGATGTCATTGGTACCATCATATATATGTCCTCCTCCTCATCATCATCATCATCACGCTAGCATGGGTTAGATGGGTTGTCCTGTTGTGATTAATGCCAGGTCAGGTGGCCATGTCTTGCTCATACAGAACTGATTTGGGCTTGATTTCTACAGCTGGATGCCCTTCCTAACCTCATTTTCAGTGTGTACTGGGTTCTTTTTTTTACCGTGGCGCCTACACGACGACTTTACAGTGTGAACTGGGTGTTTTTTTGCCGTGACACTTACATGACCCCTTTATAGTGGGAGGGGTCAGGTGAAGTGGGGGCATACTGTCTATGTTTAAGCTTCAGCTTGTACCTGTGGGAAGTTGGGTCTTCTGTCATCATCATCATCATCATCATCATCGTTTAACGTCCATCTTCCACGCTAGCATGGGTCTGGACGGGAATTGTCCCACTTGAGGCAAGATTGGTTGTCTTGCTCAGGACTGTCTGGCAGGTTTTCTACGGCTGGATGCCCTTCCTAACACCAACCACGTTTACAGTGTGGACTGGGAGGTTTTTACCGTGTTACCTACACGGCCACATTACAGCATGGACTGTGTGTTTTTTGTCGTGACACCTACACGACCTCATTTATTTAGGACTGGAAGTTGTGGTACCAACATAACTTTGTTAGCCGTCCGCGGCCCAAATAAAGAGGTGTTAGCCATCCGTGGCCGAAATATATATATATATTGGGTTATCAAATATGAAATATGTAGAAAAAAACAAATTTCTATAAATTTCATACTTGACCCAATATATATTCTGGCTAGCTGCAAACTTGGTCTAATTGAATTTAAAAGGGAATTTAAAAGGGAAGAAGAAAGAGTGTGTATGTGTTTTAGCCCTTAACTTCTTACACTCTAAGCAAGGAGTGGCTGGGCCACATCCAGGTCTCCATGACTCCTGGTGGGTGCCCTTCTACTGACATTTAGCCATGTGGATATTTAAGACCTGTTGTGTATTTAAACTGTATGGAAATTTTATTGACAAGATCTAGCTGGAACTCTTCTCCATCACTGCTGCTTTCAAACTTATATTTAAACACTTTCTTGAGTTTGGAAAAATAATTGTTTCTACTTTTGGCACAAGGCCAGCAATTATCCCAGTTTATTACTGGTGTTTTATTTTATCGACCCTGTAAAGATGAAAGGCAAAGTTAACCTTGGCAGGATTTGAACTCAGACCATAAAGGGCCGTAACTCTTTGCTGCAAAGCATGGCGTTTGACCCTCTACCGGTAACTGCCAATAATGTTAGTAGTCATGGTAGCAGCAAGATGTCAACAGAGTCATCACCTCCAGGAAGAAATAATAATTATAATAATAATTGTTTCTACGTTAGGCACAAAGCCAGCAATTACCCAGTGTATTACTGGTACTTTATTTTATCAACCCCGTAAGGATGAAAGGCAAAGTTAACCTCGGCGGGATTTGAACTCAGAATGGCATCCGACACTCTACCAATATTGCCAATCCACCGCCAATAATTATAATAATAATAATAATAATAATCATGTTGTTTGTGTTATGTTGCTATGACGCTGTGTTATAACTGAGACATAAGACATAAAATATAAGTTATATTCATTTTTCTTCTTCTTCTTCTTGAAGCTTTATTTTGTCATAGATTAATATTTAAATGGAGAGGAGAGATGGAGTGTAAGGCTGGCTTGCCTTACCTCCATTAATCAAAACTGCTTCGGAAACGACATAAGTTGTTCATTGCTCCTTAGGGAGCAAAAAGAACTGCAGAAGAATAATAAAAAGAATTTGGTGTACATCATCATCATTTAATATCTGTTTTCCCTGTTTGTTTTTTTTATTTGTAGTAGTATTATTGGTAGTGGTAGTGGTAGTGGTGGTGGTGGTAGTAGTGGTAGTAATGGTAGTAGTAGTAGTAGTATAACTGTGTTGAGAATCATGTAAAGTCCCTATTCACAGCTATGACATCATCAATGTGATGATGTCAGCAAAATATGCTTGAAATGTGAGAAAATTTACATGAAAAATTAAGCATTGTCCAGAGTTATTGGCCACATTTATAAAATATGGGTCTCTTACCAAATATTGTTCTAGGGTTTGAAACGATTTTCCAGCTGGGTATTGTTTGTAACTGGACAATAGTGATCTTGAAGTTTATACTTGCCTTTCACTACAAAATCTACTTAAATGGGTTGAAAACCCCCCCACATCGCAGAGGGATTGAGTTCACACAGGAAGGTTTTGATGAACTAAAATCCTACCAGTCTCACCGAATATATTTTTACTGCTTCCTTGCTTTACTGAAATGTTCTATACTCACTTCAGTTTATATGGGCGATATCTTACACTCTGTATGGATTGCTCTGAGTTTGTATTTTCCCAGGGGTAACGTTTTCAATAACGATATTTTCCGATCATTTATGATTACACTGTTATTGTGTCTATTTTATGGAATGTACCATATGATGAAGTGGTCATATATTAATTTTGTTTTGAGAGATATATATCGCTTCCCCTGTGAACATGGACAACGTTTCCTCTTCAATCATTTTGTACAGCTAAACTGCAAATTATTTTTTTTTTGCGCAATGCTTACAATTTTCCTTGTTGGTCATCACATTATTGGAGGACTCTTCCTCCTTTATGTTTGGATTGGTTTAATTCCAACTGTTCTTTTCATTAGTTTATTATGCGAAATTACTTCAAGATCTGAAGAATCAAGTGAGGTATTTCGAAAGAGCGTGATACGTATTGGGAGTCTTGGTGATATCAACATAAAAGATGTACAATTCTCATCCAAACCAATAAGGCCGAATCTAATCCAGTTTAATCTTTCCTTATTCCATCAGATTACCTTTTATAGATCCCTCAGATTTGACAAGTTTTTTAATCACAGTGAACAGGATATGAAAAGGTTAGGTTGGAAGCACCTTAACTGGAATAATCTGGAAGCAATTGCTTGCCACCAAATCAGCCAGTGGGACCATGGGCACGTCATAAAAGCTATTATTAATTGGATGTTCTCAATGTTTTTCCCAGTAATTGTTGGTTGCTATTTGTTTAGTTCTCCCATAAGACCTTTCGTAGCAGCTGGTGAGCCTGTTATTATTATTGTCTTTAACCTATTGATGTTTGTGGTTGACCCTTACTACAACTCTATTGAATACGGCCAAGTGATTAGCCTGAGACAAGATGTGAAGGAAGCAGATGAATTTGTGGAAGAATATACATTTGGAGAAGAATTCCATGAAGCTACAGTAAAGATTTTTCATCTTGAGATGGAGCATGAAGAAGAAATATCCATTTATTCAAGTCTCTATCATCCAAGGATCAAACTTTATGAAAGAACAATCAGTATATATAGATTTGTCTCACAAGGTGTCTAAATATGGCTGGGAACTTCTTAAATACCTTTGAACCAGAACAGCTACAACTAAAAGTTGCATTTTTTTTTCTATTTTTGAAACAAAAACACTTTTGGAGAAATTATGCTTATTTACTTTATGCATTCCTCCTGATGAAGAAAAAATAAATAAACAGCCTGTATGTTTCTTTATTACATTACATCATAATTTGTATTTCTTTGTTGTGATCTGTAACAGCAATTGAGTGCTTTCAAACTAAGAGTTTCTAATTATTTCAGCCTATACTAATCTAAGTACTATTGCTTTAGTGGCATCATCATCATCATCATCATCATCATCATCATCATCATCATCATCACCATCCCATAATCATGACCACCACCTTCACCATCACCATCACCACCACCACCATTACCAACACCATCACCATTATCATCATTATCATTACCATCATCACTGTCATCATTATTACCATTACTATTAATCATTCTCATTATAATGCGATGGTTTGGCAGTATCGGTAGAGCATCAGACACCATGCTTTGCAGCATAGAGTTATGGCCCTTTACGTTCTGAGTTCAAATCTTGCCGAGGTTAGCTTTGCCTTTCATCCTGACGGGGGGGTCGATAAAATAAAGTACCAGTAATGCACTGGGGGTAATTGCTGGCCTTGTGCCACAAAGTAGAAACAATTATCATCACCATCTTCATTATCATCATCACCATCACCATCACCACCATTGCCATCATTATCATCATCACCATCATCACCATTACCATCATTATCATCATCACCATCATCACCATTACCACCATCATCATCATCATCATCATCAGCATCACCATCATCACCATAACCTTCATTATCATCCTCATATATAATTACTATCACCTTAATAAACATCATCATCAGCATCATTTAATGTCCAACTTCCATGCAAGCTAGCTAGGTTTGGATCAGAGGGTTTTCCTAGATGAGTCAGTACTAAAGTGGAGCTATCATCATCATCATTATCCTTCCTGCTCCCTACTATTCTTCGCCCCCCCCCCCCTATACATCGTATACATGCCTGCTGGCTCTCTCTCAATCCCATCCCCTCTCTCTTCAAACATAAAATAAACTTGTGTTGCGGGGTACGAAACTCAGAATTTGTCGACCCCTATTCTTGGCTACATCGCTCGCTCGCTCGCTCTTCTGTGTAATGTAATGTACGAATCCTATTTTTCTCGTCTCTCCATGTTCCCCCGGTCCATTCATCTACCTGTATCATATCGTCCAGAATCCTGCTCCCTACTATTCTTCACCCTCCCTCCCTCCCTATACATCGTATACATGCCTGCTGGCTCTCTCTCAATCCCATCCCCTCTCTCTTCAAACATAAAATAAACTTGTGTTGCGGGGTACGAAACTCAGAATTTGTCGACCCCTATTCTTGGCTACATCGCTCGCTCGCTCTTCTGTGTAATGTAATGTACGAATCCTATTTTTCTCGTCTCTCCATGTTCCCCCAGTCCATTCATCTACCTGTATCATATCGTCCAGAATCCAATCTTTTCTTTTTCAATGCTATTCGATAATTCTGTCTGATCGTTCAAAATAATCTTCTTGTATTTTAAAATCCCATAATTCTTCTCTTATTACAGTTATATGCTCGCTCTATAGATTATTTATCAACTGCTACAGTTAAGAAATTAAAGACAGTAAATTGGCAGAGTCATTAGAACGTCAGATAGAATGGTAGAGTCATTAGAACGTCAGATAGAATGGTAGAGTCATTAGAACGTCAGATAGAATGCTTTGTCATATATGTTCCAGTTGTCTACATTGCTGGGATTAACTTTGCATTTCATCCTTTGGAAGTTGATAAAACATGTATCAGTCCAGTACTCCCTCTCCCCGCTCTCTCTCTCTCTCACCCTCTCTCTCTCCCTCTCTCTCTGTAAGAAAACTGCTGTGTTCAGACCTGGAGAGGAGATGGGGGCTCCACCAGGTTTAAAAATCCCAAGACACACCATCACCATATGTCACTACGGTGCCTCTGCAATTCCATCAGGAGTTACAGTTATATCACCATTTCATCATCATCATTTCATTTTACGTCCGCTTTTCCCTGTTTGCAAGGGTGGGACAGGAACTGATTCTGGCTTGATTTCTACAGCTGGATGCCCTTATAGGGACCCCAGTCCCTATCATCTCATTTCTACAGCTGAGTAAACTGGAGCAATGTGAAATAAAGTGTCTTACTCAAGGAAACAACACATCACCCGAGTGTAGTAAACTACATACATACACTATTACATGTTAGTTAAAGTTAAAGTCTGCCTCAAGCCTGGAGGCTCATGAGGCTGGCACTTATCCTGGTTTTCATGGTGTGAAGCAACTGAGAATACAAGACTCCTTCCCTGGATGGGATGCTAGCCCATTGCAGGGTTAACTCCCCCAGCTATTGTTGGTACTCATTTTCAGCTGAGTATACTGGAATTATGTGAAATGAAGACTAATACATGAGTAAAGTAAAATGCATATATATATATATACATACATACATACATACAGCAAATTAAAGTACAACTGGCCTGATATTGTTGTTTGGGACCACATATTGAAAACGTGCTCTGTTGTAGAGATCAGCTGCCCACTTGACGTCAACATTGTAAGGAAAAAACAGGAGAAGGAGGACATCTATGGACCATTGATGAGGAGTTTGCAGATTCAGTATCCAAAATACACCTTCAGCTTCATACCCATAATTATTAGTTATATACCAACAGGTTATATACCAACCTGCTTGGACCAAAGTATGACTCAACTTGGATTTGTGGACAAAGACCACTAGGCTACAAATAACCGCAATATCTGGCACTTTCAAAATTTGCAAAACATTCTTGCGATTCAAGGGATGACCATTTATTTTCTTTTGCAACCTTGCCACCAGGAAGGTGGCCAGTCAAAAATGTACTCAAAATTAAAAGAAAGAGAAACATACATACATACATATATACATACATGCACGCATGCATACATACATGCATGCATGCATTGATACACACATGCATACATGCATACATACATACATACATGATGATGATGGCTGCCTCCTCGTAATTGATATAACATTATTAATAATTATTAATTAATGTCATCGTGCAATGCCTGTGCATGAAGATTTTTTTTAAAGTGAGGAAAGACTGAAAGACTGTGCACAGAGCCAATCCCACGCTTTGAGTGACAGTAGCTATAGCTCGAAAAGAAGAAAAGATCAACATCTTTAGGAGTTACTGGGATAACTCCGGTATAAAACCTGAGGTACATACATACATACATGCTACACGAGTTTTAAAGGATATTTTAAATAACAAAGCTAGTATATTTATAGTACAAGACACCATGATATTACCTTCAATATTATTTTAACTGTTATGATTGGGTATTTACATGAAAGATGCACCAAGTATGCTCTGTAAAGTGGTAAGTGATAGGAAGGCCCAGGTATAAAAAAATCTATCAAACAATGGGTCAGGAAGACTTTTCAGCTATGTCAAAGACATGACAACCACCTTAGTGTGATGTTAGGATAAAATGCTCTTGGTAGAATGCAGTAACATAGGTAAGTGGAAGCAATATACATACATTTGTATGTTTCAATATATATTTATGAATCATCATCATCATCATTTCATTTTACGTCCGCTTTTTCCCTGCTTGCAAGGGTGGGACGGGAACTGATTCTGGCTTGATTTCTACAGCTGGATGCCCTTCCTAACACCAACCTCATTTACAGTGAGTGCTGGGTGCTTTTTTGCCGTGGCACCTGCGCGACCACTTTGCAGTGGAATGATAGGGACCCCAGTCCCTATCATCTCATTTCTACAGCTGAGTAAACTGGAGCAATGTGAAATAAAGTGTCTTGCTCAAGGAAACAACACATCACCCGGTCTGAGAATTGAACTCACAACCTTTCGATTGCAAGGCCAATGCTCTAACCACTAAGCCATGTTATATTGTTATACTTTGGGAGGGACATGCTGCCAATAAAAACACATGCACCTGTTGGTTTTCACTTCAATTTATTATAAATTTCCACTTGGTTGGTTGGTTGGTTTGATAAGCGGAAGGGTGTTTATATATTGTCAAAGCTCTTTCGTCACACATTCTGTGACCTCCTCAGTGACTAAAGAGCTTTGACAATATATAAACAACCATCTGGTTATCAAACCAACCAACCAACTGGAAATTTATAATAAACTGAAGTGAAAACCAACATGTGCGTGTGTTTTTATTGGCAACATGACCCTCCCAAAGTATAACAATATCTGTTTCAACACACGTTTTCAGATAAGAAATCTTGCAAAACAAACTCAAAAATGAAATATATATATATATATATATAAACAAAATTCTGATATCGAGTTTTGAAATGCGAGTGTATTAGAATTTGTATGAAAATGGAAAAACTCGGCGTAAGGAAGCTGGTAAAACAGCAAAATACCGTTGAAATGATGTTGGGTAAAATATTACCTCAGAGGACAGAAATCAGCGGCTCAAAGTGAGTTGGCTCGAAGAATTAATAGGAAGGAAAAAATAGAATGCATGATAGGAGATCACTTTGAGCCGCTGATTTCTGTCCTTCAAGGTAATGTTTTACTCAATGTTGTTTCGATAGCATTTTGCTGTTTTAACAGCTTCCTTATGCCAAGTTTTTCCATTTTCTTGTCAATTCTAATACTCAAAACTCAATATTCGAGTTGATTTTCGGTTATACCTTATCATAGCTATTGTAGACTTCTATTGTGGATTGATACCATGCTTAAGGTGAGTTTTCTTTTTTCCCCTTTTCCTCTGTTCCCAGTTCTGTCGTTCTTTCTTTCTCTCCCTTCCCTCTTACTGCCACTTCTGCATACAGTGCCATTGTTTTTCCTTTCTTGCAATGACTTAAGGTCGAGTGGAAGCTCTTCATTTTTCTCTCTCTCTCTCTCTGAACTGTTGCAACACAAACATTATACCAATGAAGATATTTATTTCTCCGCAGTCCTTTCAGTCAAATCGTCGAAACTGCAGGTGGTCTGAAAGCTGATGAGTGTATTTAAATGTTTGTGATCTCCTATCATGCATTCTATTTCTCCCTTCCTCTCAAATCTTTGAGCCACTGATTTCTGTCCTCTGAGGTAATGTTTTACCCAACATCATTTCGATGGCATTTTGCTGTTTTAACAGCTTCCTTATGCTGAGTTTTTCCATTTTCATACGAATATATATATATATATATATTCAGACAGTCCTAAACTAACAAGAAAGGAAAACTTTGGATGTCCTAAACAGTCCTAAACTAACACGAAAGGAACACTTTGGATGTAGTAGATGTTCAGGGCAAATTGATAGTAGAAGTGTCAGTGATAGGTACATTTTTCAAATGCAGGTAGGATCTATAGAGGTGGTTGATAGCTTCCAATATCTAGGTGATCAGATTAACAAGGGAGGAGGATGCTCCGAGGCCATAGTATCTAGAATAAGGATAGGATGGAAGAAGTTTAGGAAGCTGCTTCCTCTGTTGACAACGAAGGGTTTCTCCTTGCGATTGAAAGTTTGGTTGCATGATGCCTACTGCATGGTAGTGAGATATGGGCAGCAACTGTGGAGGATATGTGAAGGCTGGAGAGAAATAAAGCAAGCGTGTTCTGATGGATGTGCAATGTCAATGTGCATGAATGATAAAGCATGGACGAGTTGAAAGTGTATAAGTGAAACTGTATAAGAGGAATAAACTAGAGAGAAGACTGTGTTGGTATTACCATGTGATGCGCATGGATGATGACTGCTGGGTGAACAAGTGCCGAGTAATCCCAGTGGAGGGAAGACGCAGTAGAGGAAGACCACAAAAAACATGGGCGGAAGTGGTGAGAGCTGACTTCAGATCACTGAAGCTCACAGAGGAGATGACAAAGGTTTGTGAAAAATGAAGAAATGCTGTGCTGATGAAGATCCGTCCCACACTTGCAAGCAAAAAACAGCGGACGGAAATTGATGAAGATGATGATGATGATGATATATATACACATACATAAATGCATATACACATATACACACATATACACACATATATATATATATCAATAATATTAATAAATGGAAACTATCTTTATAAAACATTATTTATTTTATTATATATATTTCAAGGGTAGCAAAATTTTTGGTACGCTCTCATCAGATAAAATACAAAAGTTGTTTTATAGATAGTGACATATCCAAAAACAAGAACTTATTGTTTTAAGTTCTGTTTGAATAGTGAAAGAAATTCAAATGCTAGGATGAAAATGTTAATGAGGATAACGTAAAGTTGAAAAAGATTGTTATATTTAGACGCTAGATAAATTTAAATAATTATTAGTGTTATTTTTTAAGGGAAGAAGAGAGAGGTTAATATTAATATTAGGGTGTAAGAAAATTTAAGGAAAGAATATAAGAAAAAGTATATTATAGTTAGAAATAGACTATTATTATTAATATATAATTAGGGCAGTGGATTGGCAGTATCGGTAGAGGGTCGGACGCCATGCTTTCCAGCATAGTTACGTTCCTTTGCGGTCTGAGTTCAAATCCCGCCGAGGTGAACTTTGCCTTTCATCCTTACGGGGTCGATAAAATAAAGTACCAGTAATGTACTGGGTAATTGATGGCCTTGTGCCAAAAGTAGAAACGATTATTAATATATAATTGTATGGATCATATTAGTGATGGTGTATAGAGAGTGAAATATTTATTTATTTAATTATATATTTTGGTAGTATTTATAATATAATAAATATAATATGAGAATTATAATTGCGTTGAAGTGGAAGAATATCAAATTTTAAAAAATGAGAGATACTACTAATTATTGGGTCTATTCTAATATTATAGAGATAATATTTATAAGTATATTTTATGAAGAATTAGGGTTGTAAGTATATTTTATTTTATTTTATATTACAACAGGTTATTTATATAAATAATTTTAGTGTTGTTTTTATAGATAATTTAAATATTTTTTATATGTGAATAGTTACGATGAATTTCTTGTTTACATTTTCAATATATATTTAAGAAAAAGGAAGTAGTTCTATTTTATTATAGAAGATTATTTTGTACATTCAATATTTTGGATATGTCACTATTTATAAAACAACTTTTGTATTTTATCTGATGAGAGCATACCCAAAATTTTGGTACCCTTGAAATATATATAATTGTTTCTACTTTTGGCACAAGGCCAGCAATTATCCTAGTGTATTACTGGTACTTTATTGTATCGACCCCGTAAGGATGAAAGGCAAAGTTGACCTCAGCGGGATTTGAACTCGGAAATATGGTTTTATATAGATAGTTTCCATTTATAAATATTATTGATATTAAGAAAATCTTGTAGAGTGCTTCGAATCTGTTATAAATAAATTTGTTGAATAACCAACAAATTAAATAATCCTTGGTACAGTTAGGTAGTTAAATAAATTTCGGGTTCAATGAAAAATATTTGCTCACACACGAAAACGTGTATTCACAGTGTGTATGTGTATACATGCGTCAGTGTGTGTGTGTGTGTTTATATTTTATAATCATAAACTTCGAGCCCTTCATTTATTTAACCACGTTTTAAACAGGGGATTTCCTTTAAATATATTCCAAAACTTTCCACATTTAAAATATAATGTAGATAAATATAAAGATATGGCTGTTATCTCTAGCATTTGTATCGAACACAAACGGTCGAATATTTTACGCAACGTAAACAAAGACACACACACACATATACATATATGTACATGATGTTTAATACACACACACACATATATATATATATGTATTATGTATATATTATATGCATATATAAATATATATATTATATATATATTATATATGTATTATATATATATATTATATGCATATATAAATACATACACACATATACACCACCCCCATATATATATATATATATGTCTAACTTAATAGTACCACCTGACGAAGTTTTTCAAATCAGGATTTGGACACCATGGCTCACTCAAGTAGAAAGTTATTTATTGTTTACTGAGACATATCCGGGCGTAGAAGGTTTATCCGGAATTCCCCGAAGGAATTTGTCCAAAGACATCTTGAACTTTATGGGATCTGTTCCCGTATTAAACATCATGTACATATATGTATATGTGTGTGTTTGTCTTTGTTTACATTGCGTAAAACATTCGACCGTTTGTGGTCGATACAAATGCTAGAGATAACAACTATATCTTTATATTTATCTACATAATATTTTAAATGTGAAAAGTTTTGGAATATATTTAAAGGAAATCCCCTATTTAAAACGTGGTTAAATAAATGAGGGGCTCGAAGTTTATGATTATAAAATATAAACACACACATACTAACGCATGTATAAACACAGTGAATACACGTTTTCGTGTGAGAAAATATCTTTAATTAAATCCCAAATTTATTTAACTACTTTAATAACTAAGAGATATCTGTGAAATAAATTTAAAAAGTTTTGAACTTTAATAAAAATTTTTTTAAAAATTCTTTACCCATGATGCCACAGTAGCGACATCAGTATCACCAAGTTAGCGACATCAGTTCCTTAAAAGTTTTCAAAGGGAAATCTCAAGAACGATAACTCCGTTTGGCTTTAATCGCAAAATTGGGTGTAAAAACTTTTTTGTATCTGCAGTGTACACAGGCGAACGTTATCTCGATTCTTCCTTTATGAGCATTCACTCTTAACGTAATTCTCAGGAAGATTCTGTGTGGCAGATTGTATGACAAAGCTGGCCCCATATATGTATAATATATGTATTATATATATATATATATAATATAAGATCAAAAGATGGTTAAAGGAGTTCCATGTATTTTATTATGCGCATTTCCTTTAACCATCTTTTGATCTTATATTATGTATACTCCAGTCCTACAAACTGTAGAGTGCTTCTTATCCGATATCTGCATTGCTTTATTGTACTACAATAAAACTCACCTCCTACATATATATATATACATATATATATATATATATATATATATATATATATATATATATATATATATATATATATATATATATGTATGTATGTATGTATGTAGGTATACACACACACACACACACTATATATATATATATATTTATATATATATACCTATATATATGCATCTTCCTGAGAGGTTAAGAGTACACATAACTGGAATGCTCAGTCACTTACAGACTGGTGTGGCTGCTGGATTTGACTGTTATTTTTATTAATCTATTTCAAATGAAATAAATATTAAGCGTAAATAGATACAAACGCGCTGTATCGTCTGCTTTCAACATTCGTCATTAAACAATGTGTATGAGTGCACACATTATTTAATGACGAATGTTATATATATATATATATATAGGAATAGCAACGTGACTGTATATGCGTGTGTAAAGAGGTGAGGAGAGACTTTAGTCGTTCAAATCAACCCCCAGTTCTTATGTTATCGATACGTGTTTGTCGAACGGTTAATTAACGTAACGTAAACAAAGACACATCGTACGCACACACACACATTCACGTAACTCTATCCCCATACATTTTAGTCTTCGGTTCTTCCGCCTCGTTCGGCGCATGGAGCAGTAAGTACTTGCCAACGGTTACGATCAGCGGCGGTTTTTTCTGGTCCGTGCCAAATGATGTTGGCTGCCATAAGATCTTTTCGGAGTGTTCGTGGCCAGGTGATCCTGGGGCAACCCCGCCTCCGTTTGCTGCCAGGTAGAGTTCAGTTCATCGCTGATTTTGAGTGTCGTTCGTCGGGTAGGCGCAGAATATAGCCAGCCACACACACCATACACACTCACACGTGTATGTGTGTGAGTAATATGTGTATATATATATATATATATATATATATATATATATATATATATATATATATATATATGTGTGTGTATGTATGTATGATGTATAAGTTACAAATCGATAAATATTTATACAGATTTCAATTGAAAATGATAACTCATATACCTATATATATATACGTATGTATATGCATATGTATGTATAAGGTGTGCCTGAAAAAATAAGTCACCATTAAAAAACTAAAAGGAAGATTTGGCTGCTATTTCTAACCCTCTAAAGTATAATAACGTTGGCTGCTATATCTAGCATGTGAACTAACCACAAACAAGGTCGAATATTTTACCAAGGGAATTAAGCCGTACTAGCTATTGCTTTCATATTTATCTCCCTTTGACTGTAAAATTCACGTGTCTTCTAAAGTATTTTTATCTTCCATAATATTTCATTTTGTCTATTGAAACTTTGCAGAAAAACAAATTAGAACACGTAGATTACATTTCTGCAATATATATGGGGCAGTGTTTAAATAAATGACAAAAAAACTTATAATTAAAGAGGAATTACTGTATTAAAAATCCAACATTCAATCGTTAGAGGCTATCGTCAATATAGCGTCAATTTGGTGGCAGCTACCCTCTCTGTATAGCGTCAATTTGGTGGCAGCCACCCTCTCTGTATAGCGTCGTTTAGGTAACAGCTACCCTCTCTGTATAGCGTCATTTAGGTAGCAGCTACCCTCTCTGTATAGCGTCATTTAGGTAGCAGCTACCCTCTCTGTATAGCGTCATTTAGGTAGCAGCTACCCTCTCTGTATAGCGTCATTTAGGTAGCAGCTACCCTCTCTGTATAGCGTCATTTAGGTAGCAGCTACCCTCTCTGTATAGCGTCAATTTGGTGGTGGCCACCCTCTCTGTATAGCGTCGTTTAGGTAACAGCTACCCTCTCTGTATAGCGTCATTTAGGTAGCAGCTACCCTCTCTGTATAGCGTCATTTAGGTAGCAGCTACCCTCTCTGTATAGCGTCATTTAGGTAGCAGCTACCCTCTCTGTATAGCGTCATTTAGGTAGCAGCTACCCTCTCTGTATAGCGTCAATTTGGTGGTGGCCACCCTCTCTGTATAGCGTCGTTTAGGTAACAGCTACCCTCTCTGTATAGCGTCATTTAGGTAGCAGCTACCCTCTCTGTATAGCGTCATTTAGGTAGCAGCTACCCTCTCTGTATAGCGTCATTTAGGTAGCAGCTACCCTCTCTGTATAGCGTCATTTAGGTAGCAGCTACCCTCTCTGTATAGCGTCAATTTGGTGGTGGCCACCCTCTCTGTATAGCGTCATTTAGGTAGCAGCTACCCTCTCTGTATAGCGTCAATTTGGTGGTGGCCACCCTCTCTGTATAGCGTCGTTTAGGTAACAGCTACCCTCTCTGTATAGCGTCATTTAGGTAGCAGCTACCCTCTCTGTATAGCGTCATTTAGGTAGCAGCTACCCTCTCTGTATAGCGTCATTTAGGTAGCAGCTACCCTCTCTGTATAGCGTCATTTAGGTAGCAGCTACCCTCTCTGTATAGCGTCAATTTGGTGGTGGCCACCCTCTCTGTATAGCGTCGTTTAGGTAACAGCTACCCTCTCTGTATAGCGTCATTTAGGTAGCAGCTACCCTCTCTGTATAGCGTCATTTAGGTAGCAGCTACCCTCTCTGTATAGCGTCATTTAGGTAGCAGCTACCCTCTCTGTATAGCGTCATTTAGGTGGCAGCTACCCTATCTGTATAGCGTCATTTAGGTAGCAGCTACCCTCTCTGTATAGCGTCATTTAGGTAGCAGCTACCCTCTCTGTATAGCGTCGTTTAGGTAGCAGCTACCCTCTCTCTATAGCGTCATTTAGGTAGCAGCTACCCTCTCTGTATAGCGTCATTTAGGTAGCAGCTACCCTCTCTCTATAGCGTCATTTAGGTGGCAGCTACCCTCTCTGTATAGCGTCATTTAGGTAGCAGCTACCCTCTCTCTATAGCGTCATTTAGGTGGCAGCTACCCTATCTGTATAGCGTCATTTAGGTAGCAGCTACCCTCTCTGTATAGCGTCATTTAGGTAGCAGCTACCCTCTCTGTATAGCGTCATTTAGGTAGCAGCTACCCTCTCTGTATAGCGTCGTTTAGGTAGCAGCTACCCTCTCTGTATAGCGTCATTTAGGTAACAGCTACCCTCTCTCTATAGCGTCATTTAGGTAGCAGCTACCCTCTCTCTATAGCGTCATTTAGGTAGCAGCTACCCTCTCTGTATAGCGTCATTTAGGTAGCAGCTACCCTCTCTGTATAGCGTCATTTAGGTAGCAGCTACCCTCTCTGTATAGCGTCATTTAGGTAGTAGCTACCCTCTCTGTATAGCGTCGAACATGAGGCAGCTCCCTGTGGATTGTTTACATAATATCTCCCTTTGAATGTAAAACGTTTACCGCTGTCTTCTTAAATTGTTGGCAGAAAAATTTATTGAAGTGTGTAGATTACTGTTTTGAAGATGAACTTAAAATAAAAATATATATAAACACATATTTATGCACTTTTGTATTAATGTACGTATGTTTGTCTGTTTAAATATATATATATTTGACCATAATAAAGACATTGTGCTGCACATTTAATAAACTACATTGAATACAGAAGAGACTTTAATTAATTTATTAAGAACACAACATTCTATCATTGGTCGCAACCCGCTCTGTATATCGTCAATTAAGGGATAGTGTCATATAGGTGGTAGCTACCCATTCTGTATAGCGTCATTTAAGGCATGGCTACCCTTACTGTATAGCGTCATATCGGTGGCAGTTACCCTTTCTGTATAGCGTCATTTTAGGCATGGCTACCCTTACTGTATAGCGTCATATCGGTGGCAGCTACCCTTACTGTATAGCGTCATATCGGTGGCAGCTACCCTTTCTGTATAGCGTCATTTAAGGCATGGCTACCCTTACTGTATAGCGTCATATCGGTGGCAGCTATCCTTTGTGTATAGCGTCATTTAAGGCATGGCTACCCTTACTGTATAGCGTCATATCGGTGGCAGCTACCCTTTGTGTATAGCGTCATTTAAGGCATGGCTACCCTTACTGTATAGCGTCATATCGGTGGCAGCTACCCTTTTTGTATAGCGTCATTTAAGGCATGGCTACCCTTACTGTATAGCGTCATACCGGTGGCAGCTACCCTTTCTGTATAGCGTCATTTAAGGCATGGCTACCCTTACTGTATAGCGTCATATCGGTGGCAGCTACCCTTTCTGTATAGCGTCATTTAAGGCATGGCTACCCTCTCTGTATATCGTCATTGTTTAAGTTGAGGATGGTGCCCTCCGAAGCTTCTTTTAGGTGGTAGATCACCTCCATTCTAGAGGCCTTGCTGTCATGTACCACTTCATCGTGTAATAAATAATTAAGTATTGCATATGATTGAACAATTTATAATATACACAGAAATTCTGAATCTCTTCCCGCCAACGTTATATTTTTATTGGTGCAATACTTGCTTATAACAATATACTCTTTTCTGGACCTATATATATATACCATATTCGACTGGTTGGATATTATACGATTCAAAGGATTATACGATTCAAAGGATAACATCAAGTCAAACTCTCTGGTAAGCAGCTTTCTTATTTAAGCATACATTCCTGATATACATAAACAAAACCTTATCTACCTTTACACACACACGCACACGTGTATATATATATATATATATATATATATATATATATATACACGTGTTTGAGATGAGTTTAAATTATTTTTCCTACATCTTACGTATATATATATATATATATATATATATATATATATATAGCGTTCTTTACTATTAGCGGTGTCAAGAATGAAAGTAAATTTATTTTCATTTTCGAACGTCGGAAATTGAAGGTGGGATTTACCGTCATGATGTTGTGGTGCACGAACGGAACTTTGTAGATCCTGCGGACCCTGATGTGCACACACAGCTCATAGAGAACACATGGAGCCGTGCAAAGAAGAAGCTTCGTCGCCAGCATGGTACCAGCAGTGCTTTATTCCATACATATATAGCTGAATTTCTTTGGCGGCACAGAGTTGGGGCCAACATGTTTGGCGAAATGATAAACTGTATTGCAGCTATTTATATGGTGTAGTAAACATTTAAATAAGATTGGTAATTTAAAATGTTTATATGCAATAAACGTTTATTTACTTTCATTATCCGCGAGGTTTCGTTTAAACACACACACACAAAATGTAAATAAACTATCGAAAATGAAAATAAATTTACTTTCATTCTTGACACCGCTAATAGTAAGGAACGCCCATTAAAAATATTGTTTATCTGAATACAAAAATGATTGGACGACTACCTGCTCGCACTACGTTAGTTGATGATGTTTTGGATGCAAATGACATCCTTAATGAGAAAATTACACTTCTTACTCTTATACCTGCGATACGCGGTGACAAGTACCAGCGCTGCTTTAGTTCAATCTTATATTGCAGAATTTCTTTATCATCTCGCCAAACTTGTTGGCACCAGTTTGGCGAGATGATAAACTGCATTGGAGCAATTTATATGGTGCAATAAACGTTTCAATATGTTATTTTTTTGTTTCAACACACACAAAATGAAAATAAATACGCGAAAATAAAAATAAATTTCATTTCCGACGTGAAACTTAAGGTTTATCTATAAATATATATATATATATATATATATATATATATATATAAAAGTAATATATATGAGTAATATATATGATGAAACAGATACCAACACATCTGTATTTATATTGCAAAAGAAAATTAGCCAGAATGAAGAATATTAATTATTTTACTACAGTTCGTCCACATCGATTTAAAATAATAAATCGACAAAAATATATATATTAATAAGAGGAATTCTAACTTTGTCTGATTTACTCGTTTTATTTACAATCCTTTAAAATATATATAATATGGTATTATAATGAAATAGTATGATAGAATATTAAATTCTAAGTGTTAATTGAACAAGTACTTTCATGCTTTCGCAATCTTCAGGTTCATGATATGTGGTGACAGTCGAGTTTGCAATTTTCAACTGCAAACTGCAAAAAATTGCAAACTCGACTGTCACCACATATCATGAACCTGAAGATTGCGAAAGCATGAAAGTACTTGTTCAATTAACACTTAGAATTTAATATTCTATCATACTATTTCATTATAATACCATATTATATATATTTTAAAGGATTGTAAATAAAACGAGTAAATCAGACAAAGTTGGAATTCCTCTTATTAATATAATCTTCTATACACAATCATACACACCCGTGTATATTTACCTATCTATATCTATATATATATATATATATATGTATATATGTATATGTATGAATGTGTGTTATAAGAGAGGTGGTGAAAGATTCATTTCTTTACTGATCATTGCCTTTCTCCCTTTCCTTCCCCTAAACCTTTTCCTTACTTTGGTTATTAAGTTTTTTTCCCTCTTTCTTTTTCTTTTTGTTATTGCAAACATTATATAACCGAATTGAAATTTGTCGAATAAATAAAAGTCCTTTTATCATGTAGGTGATGGGACACCTACCCTGAAAAAAAAAAAATGTACGTAATGTAAACAAAGACACGCCGCAAGTAAACACACATTCACTTCTGTGTGTGTGTGTGTGTATATATGTGTAAATAATATCCCTTATTTTTAAATTGTTTGAGGTTTTATATATCCCCAGGGTACGGTGTTCTATCAACCCGTCAGTGATATATATATATAAAGTATTCTATATATATGTTTACTTCTCTGAATAAGATATCTTAATCTCCTTTCATTGAGATGTTATGTATATCCACGACGAATTTTCTCCGAAGCCGAGAATGATTCGGTTTCATAAATAGAATATTAGTCTACGACTCCATTTATACCGTGTATTTCTTCTCATCTCTCCACACAACGACATATTATCTTCGTTTTTTCCGTTCATTGCCAGGGAACGTCTCCACCAACCAAAGTATCGTCTTTCTGTTTTCCTTCGGTTGCAATGTTTTTCGAAATATTTACTTCTGCGTTCACATTGATTTTTTTTTTAGTTTCAGAAGATCCCGTTAAGGGTGAAAGCAGCGATTCTTTGCTTAAACTTTAATCTGTTATTTTAATAAATATTTGCTCTTGGGTTCTTATATATTTGATATATATTTATCCTTATCAAGCCCTCTTTCCAGCAAAGAGTTACGCCTCTTTATGGTCTGAGTTCAAATCCCGTCGAGGTTAACTTTGCCTTTCATCCTTACGGGGTCGATAAAAATAAAGTACCAGTAATGCACTGGGGATAATTGCTGGCCTTGTACCAATAGTAGAAACAATTATTATTACTATATATATATATATAAGAACGAAGTGGAGATGTTACATAGAAGATTTATTGTTATATTTGGGGAGGGTCATATTGTTATATTGCCAGAAATAATAATAGAACACGTGTTTCGGCACATACTGGGTTCGATTTAATCGACTAAATTACTTTGTCCTTGTCAATTATATTTAATGTATCACTTCATCATTTGTATTTAATGTTAGAAATGATATAAGTGTATGATTTCTATCATTTTCTAACATTAAATTGTTTATGGTTCGAGGGATATATCGTTGCTATTGCTAGCATTGTTGAAGACACTAGAAAAGGTCATTCCACAGGTGTTTCGAGCTGTTTACAAGACTGTTTGATTTGAGGGAGATTTTGATGTTATTTTTAGTATTTGAATATGTGCCTCATAAAATATATATTTAAAAAAAATCAAAGTTACCAAAATTGATTGATAACATACATTTGATGAAGAAATAAACACACACATTTATGTATGTGTGCGTGCGTGCGTTTTGGTATAACTGTATGTATGTATAAATATGTGTGTACGTGTGTTTCTAGTATGTATGCGTACCATAATAAAGAATTTGTGCTTCACGTTTAATGAGCGATTTTAAATACAGAAATGACAATTTTATAATAAAAAAAATCGGCAACCCTTATGGCATCGTTTAGGGGGCAGCTACCCCTCTCGGTATAGCGTCGTTGACGACGTGGTGGCTTGTCCCCTTTGTAGTGTCGCCTCTATACAAGATGGCTTGCTGCTATGTACCAAGGTAAAAGTGATGACTTGGTAGTGAGGGTAACCATACCTTGCTTTCTGTATAATTAAACGTGTGTTTGTCTTTGTTTATGTAGCGTAAAATAGCAGATATCGAAAAAAATATGTATTGGCGTCAATTTAATCGACTAAATCATTTTAAAACAAAAATAACAGAAACAAAGCGAAGAGGCAGTACAAAGTGTTAATATTTGTGTGTGTGTTTGTAAAGAATGGGTGAGATTCACTTATCCCTATCGTCTACAACATTATGTATGTGTATGTCCACACAGGAGTCGCCTTGCTTCTCCATGTATAACTGTGTACGTGTGTGTGTGTGTGTGTAATGGACCGCCGTCGGTTTCGATGATGCCTGTTCCTGTAAGTGACTGGGCATTCCAGTTTGTACTGTTAACATCGTTCTCAGGGAGATGCATATATATATATATATAGTGTGAGTATGCATGTACATGTATACAGAAGGGGGCCAATTTTGTGATACACTCTGACGCACAGAATCTCCCTGAGAACTACGTTAAAAGTGCACTTATCTGGAATGATCAGTCACTCCAGGTTTATGTATTATGTATTTCTTTACTTTCGGAGAAGTAAAGAGATAGATATAAAAGAAGAATCGACCCTAGTTCGCAGATACAAACAATTTTTTACACCCAATTTTATGATTAAAGCCAGGCGGAGTTATCGTTCTTGAGATTTCACCCTGAAAATTTTCGAGGAACTGATGTCGCTAACTTGGTCATTGTTTCTACTGTTGCATCATGGGTAATTAATTGATAAATCGATCAATTTTTTTTTTTAAAGATGAAGTTTTTAAATTTATTTCACATATATCTCTTTTTACTTAACTGTTAAATATTTGGGACTTCAGAATTTATCGTAGTCAAATTTAAACACACTGAAATACATACTCTTTTGCCCGTTCCAGTCATCCGGCTGAGACCATGCTGGGGCACCATATATATATATATAAAAAAATTTTGGAATTTATTTTAGCAATAACCCTTTTTTATTTAGAGTACTAAAAAAAAATGTGGGCTCGTAGTTTATTGTAGTCGATTAGAAAGGCTCACATAGCTACAACAAACATACAGACATGCACGTCGTCTGCTTTCAACCAATTTTCGTAACTTTTTTCTTCTCATAAAACACAACGTTAAAGTAATTTTAGTCGATCTCTGCTAGGTAAACAAAGAGACACACAAACATGTGCATAAAATATTAGTGATTTGGTTGTTATTTTTAACATTTTTAGAAATTTATATTTCGTGGCTGCTCTTTCCTGCACTCATATTAAACATGTAGTAGGGTCAAATTTTTCCCTTAGAACGTAAAATTAATGGGGTTGGGGGTGGGGGACAGAGGAAGTAATTATAACTTTCTTAATAATTCATATTTTGTATCAAACCTTTTCAGAAATAAGTATTAAAATGAGTAGATTACGATTCTGGAGATGAAAATGATATACAGGATGTCCCAAAAAATTTGACATAATTGAGCTAGACTTAGTAGTTTTCGAGATATTTGCTTTTAAAATGATGTCAAATTTTTTGGGACACCCTGTACATTCAAGATTAAAAGTACACTTGTTTTCTGTGATTTGGCTGGTATTTCTAGCATTATCTAGGCCGATAAAGGCATATATTTCCTCAGGTAATTTTGAGGGAGATATGGTTGATTTTTAAAGCATATTTCAATGCAGCAGCGTTTGTAATTCCACTGATATTTCTTGTAGGATGGATATATATATAGGTGTGTGTGTGTGTGTGTGAATATTTATATTTGTGATTTATGTTAGTGTATTTCTATGTTCACATATATAATCATGAAGAACTACATGTGCGTGTGTGTTTTTTATATATATATATATATATATATATATATATATGCGACGGCTGGAGAGAATTGAGGCAAACATGCTCCCTTGGATATGCAATGTCAATGTGCGTGAATGACTGAGCATGGATGAGTTGAGAGAAACTGTGTCTGAGAGTGATAGAATGTAGTGTGCGAGAGAGGAGACTGAGGTGGTATGGACGTGTGATGCACATGGAAGATGACCGATGGGTGAAGAAGTGCCAGGAAATGCCAGTTGAAAGAAGACGTGGTAGAAGTAGACCTCGAAAAACATTGGCGGAGGTGGTGAGAGCAGACCTCAGATTGCTGAAGCTCACGGTGGAGAGATGCTGTGCTGAATAAGACCCGTCCCACCCTTGCAAGCAGGGAAAAGCGGACGTAAAATGATGATGATTATATATATATATATATATATATATATATATATATATATATATATATCATCAACGTTTAACGTCCGTGTTCCACGCTTGCATGGGTTTGGACGGGGGTAGTCCCACTTGAGGCAAGAGTGATTGTCTTGCTCGCATAGGACTGTCTGGCAGGTTTTCTACAGTTGGATGCCCTTCCTAACACCAACCACATTTACAGTGTGGGTCTGGGAGGTTTTTACCGTGTTGCCTACACGGCCACATTACAGCGTGGACTGTGTGTTTTTTTGTCGTGACACCTACACGATCTCATTTGTTTCGGCCTGGATGGCGCGGCACCAACATAACTTTACATAGAACGGGGTGGTGTGGATAGGGTGGGGGTGGTGGCGGGACGGGGTGTAGTTTGTTAGAGATGCCTACTGGCAAGGCGGGTCTTCTCTGTTACTGAGTACCGCCAAAGGTCACGGTCCAGTGACATTGTCTTGGAGAGGTGTAAGTGTGTGAGGTCGGAGTTTATCAGCTCATCCCATGTTTTTCTAGGTCTGCCTATTCCGTGGCTACCGTCTATCTTTATTGCCCTGCACTTTGTAATACAGCTATCGACTTTCATGCGCATCACGTGTCCATACCAACGCAGCCTTCTCTCGAGTAAACAACATCTGATCCCTCTTATCTCTAATTTTTTCCTTAGTTCGTTTATGCTTTGCCGTTCACGTATATTACTGTTACACATCCAGCGGAGCATGCAAGCTTCGTTCCTCTCTAGTCTGCGTATATCCTCTGCACACAATGCCCAGGTCTCACTACCATGCAACATTGCTGTTCGTATGCAGGCATCGTACAACCTGCCTTTCATTTTTAGGGAGAACCCTTTAGCAGCTAATAGTGGTATAAGCTCTCTGAACTTTTTCCAACCAGTTCTGACTCTAGCTACAGTACTTTCAGAGCACCCTCCCCCACTGCTGATTTTATCGCCCAGGTAACGGAAGCTGTCCACTATTTCTATAGAACTCTCTGCGCAATTGAAAGAGCTAGTATTTTGTGGGCACTTGCTGCTACTTATTGCACCAGAACACCGGCCACATGTAAAGTCTATGTTCTTAGTTAGCTTACCTGTGATCCCACTACATCTTTTATGCACCCATACTTTGCATTTAGGACATAAGATGGAGTTTCTACCTACGCCTTTCCTACATACCGAGCACGACCATTTCCCAGAAGGGACCGCCGCCTTGTTTTCTTTCCTACAAACTAGTACTTTGGTCTTAGCCAGGTTAATTTTAAGTCCTTTTGACTCTAGGCCGTGCTTCCATGTTTGGAATTTCTTCTCTAGCTCGGCCATTATATATATATATATATATATATATATATATATATATGATTAACTGGTTTGGTCCTTTATATTATTATCAATATTTTCAAACAGGGATTTCATACAAATCAAACCTGAATTGTATTTAGCTTATCTGAATGGTTTATAGTGATAAATATCATAAACTTATATATGTTGGGCTTTGTTTCTATCTCTCCCCAGTTGCAGTACATTGGTTTGTAGCAAATTTTATTTATTTGAAAATAGACGAAAAACCAATCGTCCTCTTTTGCACCAGTCAAATACTGAGGTCAATATAAATGAATGGACTTGTGCCTAAAGTAGAAATCATTTTTTCACATGTTCCCAGTTGGAGAATCACAATGCTATCTTCTATGTGTGTCTGCTAGAGTTGAATTGAGTTAGATATGATGATAAATTCACAGAAAGAAGGTTCAAAAGATTTTACTTCAAACAATCATTGACACATAAATGTGCCTCAAATAATTTTTTTTAATAACTTTATTTAAAACAATTTCATTTAAAATAATTTCATTCATTTATTAAACAAATTAATCACAAAATAGTTTTATTTCATTTTTTCATCTATAAAATTCATTTGGTGGTTGGTGGAATGAGAATATTAACATCTTTTTAAGGTAATAATGTAGAAATGGTGTGTGTATATATATATATATATATATATATACACGAGGGAGTGATGAAACGTTTCTGGCTTTAAGGGTAGAGTTGTTACCTTTACAGGGAGGTAGGGCCACTGCAATAAGTGTGTGAATCTGAGAGGGGGAGCATGTTGAGTAAAACCATAATCAACTGATTCTCCTGTATTTTCTTTTACCCAAAGCCAGGAATATTTCAGCACCCTTCTTATACTGTATAAGTTGCATATTCTTTCATTCAAAATAACCAACATGCAACTTGTAAAGTGGATTTACAAAATACGAGTTTAAAATATAGGTTCCCTTGTAGATATTGCATGTAAAATGGCGGTGTGACTTACCTATGAATATGAGTATGTATGATGGAAAACGTGTAAAACAATGATGATGGTGATATATAGACTGGGAATTACTAGTTTTCCACTAAGTACTCAATACTTAGAAAAGTAGAGTGTAGGTATTGTAAAGAATTGCCTGGCAGCTGAGTTATCTAGTTGCTGTTGAAATAGCAAGAGCTTAGCCATTGGGCACTAACTCTTTACTATATATATATATAATATACATAGACACACACACATGTATATATATATATATATATATATATATGTGTGTGTGTATGTATGTATATATAAAATAACTGCTTCAAATATCAATATCACAGAATTAATTCCTCCAGTTTTGCCCAGCTTGGACCATATTTTAGTTTGACAGGTAAACGGACTGATAACTGCATGGCAGTTTCCATCTGCGTCTGAATAATACTGGCAGTTTTCCTCAAGTCATACAAACCAACTTCATAGATCAACTCATCGTGGATCTGTAGCAAGAGGTAAGCACCTGAGGGTTGGTTCAAATAGCTGTACAACCTTTGTCTCCTCGGAGAATGACGGTGTTTCAAGAGAATTTCTCCATCTAAACATAGAAAGAATATAGAAAGCATTTTAGTTTATATATATATAAAGGAGGCACATGGCTTAGTGGTTAGAGCATTGGGCTTGCAATTGAAAGGTTGTGAGTTCAATTCTCAGACCGGGTGATGTGTTGTTTCCTTGAGCAAGACACTTTATTTCACATTGTTCCAGTATACTCAGCTGTAGAAATGAGATGATAGGGACTGGGGTCCCTATCATTCCACGGCAAAGTGGTCGAGGAGGTGCCATGGCAAAAAAAAGCACCCAGCTCACACTGTAAAGTGGACGTGTAGGCGCCACGGAAAAAAAAAGCACCCAGCACTCACTGTAAATGAGGTTGGTGTTAGGAAGGGCATCCAGCTGTAGAAATCAAGCCAGAATCAGTTCCCGTATGAGCAAGACAAGGTCAGCCGACCAGACACTGCCCACAACAGGACAACCCGTCTAACCCATGCTAGCGTGGAAGAACAGACGTAAAAACGGTGATGATCATATTGAGAGACAACTTTAAAAATTGTTTCTACTTTAGGCACAAGGCCAGCAATTACCCAGTGCATTACTGGTACTTTATTTTATCGACCCCGTAAGGATGGAAGGCAAAGTCAACCTCGGCGGGATTTGAACTCAGATCGTAAAGGGACGTAACTATGCTGGAAAGCATGGCGTCCGACCCTCTACCGATACTGCCAATCCACCGCCACTTTAATAATGTCAGCTATTACTTACTTTTGGTATATTCCATAATATTGTCAACTGTGTGAGGCTGGGAAGTCGCAGGAAATACTTTAATCAATTCATTGTCAATGTTCACCATTGCTACCTTCATTAGATCAGCTGCTGAGCCTTGCACCGTTGTATTAACAGCTTGTCTTTCAGCCTAACAATACACAACAAATCAGCTTAGAAGAAAGAATGGAATCTTAAATACGAAAATATAAAAAACAGAAAAGGAAGAGAAAGGCAACGGTCCTAGTGTCACAGAAGAATGGGGAGAGGAGGATGATGGGCTTAGGGCCCAGGGCGTGGCTGCGGCCTGTGGACAATGGCCAGCGACACCTGCTGCTACAGCCACCCCACCTTGCGGAGCTCCTTCTACTGATGTTCCAATCTTATAATAATAATGAAATAATAATGAAATTATTGTGTAAAGTGCTCAGGTGCACTACAACTCGTCAATATAGTACATAGAATAATACACAAATGTCAGGGAAGTACGTGGGAGCTAGACAGTATGGGGTCCAAACACAACCACAACTGTCTTAACCCTTTCATAACTATTTCTAATGAAATACACTTTATTTCAATTCATTAATGGAGAAGTTTGAGGGTTTTATACTAAAATTATTAATTATTTCATTACTAAGATAAAAACCATGTAGAAGTATTTGTGGGAATCAACTCGTGGGAGATACAGCAGAGAAAGACCTGCTTGAACCTTCCTCGGTCAACTCTATGTTACAAACCTCAGAAGGGAGCAGTTGCTAGGGGCAATGGAAAATTGTGAATTGTTGAGAGATTTTGTCTGTGGTTGCAATGAAGATGATAGAAACTTAGCATACTCTTTCATTACCATATTTCTAATAAAGTACAATCTATTTCAATTTATTATTGAAGAATTTTGTGGGTTTTACTATATTTTTAATGATAGAGCTGATCTTAAATTGCTGAATCTCACAAAGGAGATAAAGAAAGACCTCAATAAGTGGAGGCATGCAGTGTTGGAAAATATCCGTCCAACCCATGCAAGCACAGAAAAGCAGATGTAAAACAATGAGGATGATAATGATGATTATGACTGAAGAAAACAATTACTAACCTGAAGTTTAGCATATGAATTCTGGCTCTTTATATTTGGTAAATAGCGCTTTCTTCCAGTAATTGTCTTAACATATCCATCCTGTCTGCATTGTTTCACAGTGTTTTGAATATAAGATTTCATGCCTACACAAATAACAATAGATAATGGAAAAATAAAAAAATATATATAATCATGATATTGACCCTTTCATTACTATATTTCTAATGAAAGATGCTGACTAAATAATAAAGAATTTGAAGGGATTTAGTATTTTATCTAACTTTCTTTGTTAAACTGGTGTTTGGAACATAAACTTAACCCTTTAGCATTTAAACCGCCTGTATCCAGCCAGAATTCTTTTAACTCCTGTTTAAACCGGCCATAATCAGCCACTCATACCAACGTTAAGTTATCCTTCTCAAAATAAACAATATTAAAATCTCATAGATTCAATATTATGTGAGATAAAGCCTTTACTGCAAAAATACAATAGTAAATATAGAGTAATGTAAATGTTAAAGGGTTAACAAAGGTTCTTTTCAAAAGATCATGATGGAAAGTTTTTAAATAAATATAAATACTTTAACCCTTTCGTTAAGATATTTCTAATGAAAGACACTGCATGTGATTTTCAAATGATTTTGAAAATAATAACACATTTGGAGGAATTTATTAATACAGCTAACTTTCTCATTGTTAAGCCGGTGTTTAGAACATAACATAATATAACAGAGGTCCTTAAATAAAATTATGATGGAAAGTTTCTAGATGAATATAAACAATTTAACCTTTTCATTATCATATTTTAAATGACAGACAGAATTTATGATTTTCATGTTATTTATAATGTCATTGGCATCGTTTGAAGGTTGTGGGCTTGATACCTGCCAAATGAGACAGTAAAGAGATGAAAGGTTTACTAACCAGGGTATTTAGATTTGAATGTTTCCATGAAAACTGCAGCATCATCTTCGTCAACACTTAAAGCCTCACCCAAAGCTTTGGCACCGATTCCATATATCATGCCATAACAAATCTGAAATGTCGAAAGATGGAAACTTTGGAGAATATCAATAATAAAGATTTCTTCTTTTTAACCCTCTTTGTTTTTGTACCAAACTACCTAAAACCGTCTCTGGTTTTATGATATAAAACAGCTTATTTTAAATCATCATCATCATCATCATTATTATCACCACAACCATCTTCACCACCACCACCATGATCATTATTCAGCATGGGTTATCGGGGCTGTCATGTACTGAGGTTAGACTACTTAGGTGACCATGTCTGGCTATATGTGTATTTGTGAGTATATATATAAACATACAGCCCATACTGTAAAGTGGTCATGTAGGCGTCACAACAAAAAAACACCCAGCGCACACTGTAAAGTGGTCTGTAGGTGTCACAACAAAAAGCACCCAGTCCACACTGTAAATGTGGTTGGTGTTAGTAAGGGCATCTGCCATAGAAAACCTGCCAGAAACAGTTCTGTATGAGCGAGACACGGTCACCTGACCAATCTTGCCTCAAGTGGGACAAACCCGTCCAACCCATGCTAGGCTGGAAGATGGACGTTAAACGATGATGATGATACATACATACATACATACATACACATACAAGGTGTGGGATAAGAACCTGAAAACCATGCTAGCATGGGTTGGACGAGTTGTCCTGTTGTGAGACAAGTCAGAAATAAATAAAGTAAGAAAGAAAAAAAAAACCAATCATTAAAAACCTGCTTGGCTTGTTGTCTTTGTTTGTCAGTCACTTGTTCTACAGGGATGTTCTTCCATTCAGAAGTGATTAATTTAAAAACATCGCTATCTTTATTAAGTATGTTCATCAGTTTTGCATCTTTGGACAAGTGAGCAAGGATTCGAAGTTCTAACTGTGAGTAGTCCGCAGCTACAAGGATGCCACCTGTAGGATAATAGAAGGAGGTGAGTTTATTTCAAGAAAGAAAGAACATATTTAGAAATGCCAGTGGAAGGAAGCCGCAGTAGAGGTAGACCAAAGATCTGGGAGCTGACCTCAAATCACTGAAAATCAGAGGCAATGACAAAGGATCATGATGTGTGGAGAGATGCCATGCTGGGAGGGACCTATCCAACCCATGCAAGCGTGGAAAAGTGGACATAAAAGTGGACATAAAAGCGATGATGAAAATTATGATGATAGTCGAAGGAGGTGAGTTTATTTCAAGAACGACAGAATATATTTAACATAAGGGAAACATTTGCAGAAAAAGGCTTGCAAAATATGATTCAGACTGACATGGAACTGGGAGAAAGAACTGTTTCTCCTCAATGGGTTAGGCGAGTTGTCCTGCTGTGAGAAAAGTCAGATCAAATAACCATGTCTTGCTCATACAGAACTGTTTCTGGCTTGGTTTCTACAGCTGGATGCTCTTCCTAATGCCAACCACATTTACAGTGCAGACTGGGTGCTTTTTATGAAGGCACCAAGACAACCACTTTACAGTGTGGACTGGGTGTTTTTTGTTGTGCCACCAACACGACTACTTTACAGTGTGGAATGGGTGTTTTTTGTTGTGCCACCAACACAACCACTTTACAGTGTGGACTTGGTGGTGGGGGAGGTGCTTGCAGTTATTATTAACTTTTAACATCCTATAGCACATCATAGTAATATAGTTTTTAAAAAATATGCAAATCCAGATTTTTTTTACAGGGGCCAGGCATAGGTTTTTTTACACTAGGATTAAATTGACATTGATTACCTTCAAAGGGAACAAAAGCATTTCTCATGCTGACAACAAAGGAGCATTGATCACAATTGTTGGCTTTTGGCTGCTGTTTACAGGAACGCTGTCTTGATTTTCTCGAGTTAGGAACGGAAACTGGTGTTTCTCGTATTACATCTAAAACAGAGATTAATGTAACTGTAAGGAAGTCTGTATTGTGTGTGTGTGTGTATATATATATATATATATATATATCATCATCATCACTTAACGTCCATCTTCCACGCTAGCATGGGTTATACAGTTTTGTTCCATTTGATGCGGGAATGGTTGGGAGACCGTGTCTCGCTCGTACGGAAGTGTCTTTGGCAGGTGACTATATATATATATATATGTGTGTGTGTGTGTGTGTATATATATATATATATGTGTGTGTGTGTGTGTGTGTGTATATATATATATATATATATGATGGAGGCACATGGCTTAGTGGTTAGAGCATTGGCCTTGCAATCGAAAGTTTGTGAGTTCAATTCTCAGACCGGGTGATGTGTTGTTTCCTTGAGCAAGACACTTTATTTCACATTGCTCCAGTTTACTCAGCTGTAGAAATGAGATGATAGAGACTGGGGTCCATATCATTCCACTGTAAAGTGGTCGTGGAGGTGCCACGGCAAAAACGCACCCAGCACTCACTGTAAATGAGGTTGGTGTTAGGAAGGGCATCCAGCTGTAGAAATCAAGCCAGAATCAGTTCCCGTCCCACCCTTGCAAGCAGGGAAAAAGCGGACGTAAAATGATGATGATGCAACAGTACCATCCAGTTCCACACTATGAGCAGGGTATGTCACGGCCAACTGGCCTGTCCTCCTCATAATGGTGCCATCCAGTTCCACGCAGTAAATGTGGTTGGTGTTAGGAAGAGCATCCAACTGTAAAAATCCAGGCAAAATTTTAGTTTCACTTGAGCAAGATATGGCACTGTAAATCTAGCCAGACTTGTCTCATGTTGTGGGTGACTTGTCTAACCCATGCAAACATGGAAATTGGATGTTAAACAGTGATGATAATGATGATATGTGCATGTATGTATATTCTATTATAAAAATGTTTTCTACAGAGCTGTTTCATTCAAAAGAAATCATCAGGATATATGCACACACACACACACACACACACACATACATACATATATATCATCACCATCATTTAATGTCTGCTTTGCCTGTTAGCAAGGGTTGTATGGGTCTACATAAACCAAGTCAGTACTGAAGTAGGGCTACTGACCTCGAAGACAGGCTGGTGATGGGAGCTCTGTATCTCGCTTATGAATGGTTTCAAGTTCTGCCGAGTCCACAAAAGATCTTGCATTGTTTTTTGACACAACTGAAGGGTCCTACCAATTCTTTGATTAGCAAGCTTTCTACAGCTGGATGTCCTTCCCATCACCAACCATTTTACAGCATGTACTAGGTATGTTTATAGTGTAGATCACCAAAACTAGGGAAGCTGTCATGTCCTTGACACAACTGACTACATCTTGATGTAGTTCTCAGGGAGATTCAGTGTGACAAAATAAGCCCTTTGAATCGCAGGTACAACTCATTTTTGCTGGTTGAATGAACTGGAGAAACATGAAATAAAATTATCTTGATCAAGGAAACAGCGCAGCACTGGTAATCAAACTCATAAATTTAAGATCATGTTATCTCCTATATCAGTCTTAGCTGACCTCAAATTGTTAAGACTGGCAGAGATGACGAAGGAACTTGACAAGTGGAGAGATGCTGTGCTAAGAAGGACCTGTCTTACCCATGCAAACATAGAAAAACGGTCGTAAAAACGATGATGATGTATAACACATTAGAGATACAATATATTGTAAAAGATCTACCAACTATAAACAAAATCTTAGAGTAGATGGAGGTTATAAAAAGATTTAACAGAAACTTCTAGCTTCCCCTGTTTTCCATTTTCTCATTCTTTCTTTCCATAAGTTTATTCCTCTTCCCTTTGGCCTTCCTTGTTTAAAAGTTTTTCATTCTTATTTCTATTTATATATTCACTTATTTCTGTCTATCTTGCTTTTTGTTTCTCAACTGTAAAAAATACTAGATACTTCCCCTAGTCTGTTATGGCTTACTAGCTCTATACAGACGTTTAAATTGATTAAATTAATAAATACATGGACAACAAAAAATAACAACTTACCTGGCAGATCAATTTGAAAATCTTTTGGAATGTTCTGGAGATTTGGGTCAAACATGCTAATTCTGCCAGTTGCTGTGTGAAGTTGACAAATACCGAATATACGATACATTTTCATCTTGGCAACATGTACTTTCGCCTTCAGTAATGGAAACACGACCTTTGTGAGTGAGTTTGTAATCTGTCGCCATTGCAAGATCACCCCTGGCAATGGATGGTATGCCTTTAGCTTCTCAAGTATATTTTTGGAAGTGCTGAAAGAAGATTTCGCTCCTGCATGCCCTCGTTTTGGCCCCAGTGTTTTGGAAGGCATTTTTGGAACAGTTGCATTGGGGTTACCATTTACCGGAAGTTGAAGCTCAAGGTAGAGAACCTGTTAAAGAATTATATAAAAAAAGACGTTAACCATTTCGTTTTGCATATTTCTAATGAACATATTGCTCAGAATTTCCAAATAATTTTTGAGAATAATCAAGAATTTGGCGGGATTTAATAATATAACTAACTTTCTCATTATTAAGTGGTGTTTAAAATATAACAAAGGTTCTTACATAAAATTATGATGGAAGATTTTTAGATAAACATGGTATGAATCCGTAACTCTAGATGGAATTGGAGGGGTGCCATATTGACACACAGCATTTCTTAGGGCATTTTTAAAACCTGGTGAAGCCTATACTCTCTCCAAGCCTGAATACAGCAAATTTCTTCCAGAGAAGGATATTGAGAATGAGAGAATGCAAGTGAAAAAGAGATGGAGAGGAAGAATCAACCACATTAGTAGACTGATACTTTTTTTTTTTTTTTTTTTTTATCTACCTCTAATGGACAACAGGCATAGTTGTCAGATAAATATAAACAGTTTAAAACAGTCAGTCCCTTACGTCAACTCATACATTTCAGTGTGGTATGAGATTCACTGACTTAATGGTGTTTTACAGGTGAAAACATACAGATGAAGGTCGGCTGAAAAGTTTATACGTTGCTTGAGAAGGAGTAATGCTAGGGTTGTGAAATATTGCATGCATTACTTTCAACTCTTCTCATTAATAAGTGCATTGTTTCTTTCCAGGGACAATGTTGAAAGATAAACTTCATTTGGTCATTCCATGAAAGTATCTTGTTCAGCCTATGAACTTTTCAGTCAACTCTCATACATATATACATATATACACACATACAACAGACTTTCAGAGTTCCCATTTACCAAACTTCACTCACAAAGTATTAGCCAGCCTGAGGCTGTAGTAGAAGACACTAGCCCAAGGTGCCACACAGCAGGACTTAACAACCCAGAACTACATGCTTTAGAAACAAGCATCAAACTTCTAAACTACATAGCCATTAGATTAAACAGATTACATACCTTAGATATATCACCTGGGGATGATAAACTAAATGGATGACCACACAGACTGTAAGCTTCTTCTTCAAGAGAGCTGACTTTGGCCAGCATCACATTCTTCTGGACTTCACTCTCTTCCATGCTGAACCCTAAAATGACAAGATTTAGATATGCTTCCAAATATAGGGTAGAGAAAGACACTTCAGTCTTGCCGAGTACATGATAAATCTCTCTAGCATTGGAGCCATGATAAAATGCACCCTGTACACTCTGTAAAGTGGTTGTGTTGGTGCCAGGTTAAAAAGCACTCAGTACATTTTGTAAAGTGTTACAGCTGGTGTCATGATAACATCTACCCAGTACAATCTGTAAAGTGGTTGTGTTGGTGCCAGATTAAAGAGCTCTCAGTATATTCTGTAAGGTGGTTGTGTTGGTGCCAGATTAAAAAGCTCTCAGTATATTCTGTAAGGTGGTAGTGCTGGTGCCAGGTTCAAAACCACCCAGTACACTCAGTAAAGTGGTAGTGCTGGTGTTACGTTAAAATGCACCCAGTACACTCTGTAAAATGTTAGTGTTGGTGTCAGATTAAAAAGCATCCAGAACACTCTGTGAAGTGGTTGTGTTGGTGCCTTGATAAAAGGTACCCAGTACACTCTGTAAAGTGATTGTGTTGGTGTCCTGATAAAAGATACTCTGTAAGACTGTAAAATGGAAGTGCTGGGACAATGATAAAATCCACCCAGTAGACTCTGTAAAGTGGCAATGCTTTTAGAAGAGAGGGAGGAAGAGAGAGAATATAAATCAATACCAAAGCCATTAAGTTCCATTCTACTTATGGTGTTAATAAAAGGTATCTCCACATCAACAAATGCTTCATATAACTGTTCTTCTATCAACGCCTCTTCAAGATGTTTCATTAAATGCCAAATCAGGACAGCTTCAGATGTAGAGCGTCGTCTCCCAGAGCCAGGATTGGTTGGCGTCAATCCTAAACTACCACAGCCATGACCTCCACCAATATCTGTTGTGGAAAAAGAAAAAAACAAAATATATATACAAAGCTCAATGTATGTAGAGAATTATTATCATCATCATCATTTTATGTCCGCTTTTCCCTGCTTGCAAGGGTGGGATGGGAACTGATTCTGGCTTGATTTCTACAGCTGGATGCCCTTCCTAACACCAACCTCATTTACAGGGAGTGCTGGGTGCTTTTTTTTCCGTGGCGCCTACACGTCCACTTTACAGTGTGGGCTAGGTGCTTTTCTGCCGTGGCACCTCCACGACCACTTTGCAGTCCCTATCATCTCATTTTTACAGCTGAGTAAACTGGAGCAATGTGAAATAAAGTGTCTTGCTCAAGGAAACAACACATCATCCGGTCTGAGAATTGAACTCACAACCTTTCGATTGCAAGGCCAATGCTCTAACCACTAAGCCATGTGCCTCCATAAATTATATATAATAATAACAAAAAATTAACTCACCATCTAGCATGTATTGTTCAGAAGGAAGATAGGAAAAGATTAATCCATGAAAGTTTGACTCTTTAGCCCCAGGGTCTAACAACCAACTAGCAATCTTAGGGTCCATGAACGTATATCTGGGTGCCAGAGATATGGTAGCGGTGATAGCACGGTAGGTTGACTTGGCATCGAATGCCACAACTGTAACATCTGCATGACTGTGGGCAGTAAAGATCTTTCTAAGTGCCTGCAGCCTGTCCTCAATGGAAAGGGCAGTGTCAAGTGGTGGGGGAGCCAGTGAGTCATCTGGTTCATCTGTTGAAGAAGCATAGGAAAATAACAACAACAACAACAGCAGCAACAACAACAACAACAACAACAACTGGTCCTGATTTAAGCACAAGGCCAACAATTTGGGGGGAGGGTAAAGTAGGTTAAATCGACCCCAGTGCATTACTGATACTTTATTTTATCAACCCTATAAGGATGAAAGGTAAAGCTAATCTTGTTGGAATTTGAACTCGGAATGAAAAGGGCCGTAAGTGTGTGTCGCAAAGCATGGTGTCCGGTGGTCTACTAATACTGACAATCTGTGGCCCATCATCATCATCAAGGCCAGCAATTACCCCAGTACGTGACTGGTACTTTATTTTATCGGCCCTGTAAGGATGAAAGGCAAAGTAATACTCTGTGGGATTTGAACTCAGAACTGAAAGGGCCGTAACTTGATGCTGCAAGGCAGCATGTTGTCTGACTCTCTACCATTACTGCCAATCCACCACCCTAATAATAATTGTTTCTACTATTAGCACAAGGCCAGCAATTACCCAGTACATTACTGGTACTTTAATAATAATAATACTAACTGTTTCTACTTTTGGCACAAGGCCAACAATTTGGCAATTTGAAGGGAAGGGGAAGTTGATTAGATCAACCCCAGTAGTTAGCTGGTACTTTATTTTATTGACCCCAGGAGGATGAAAGGTAAAGAAGACTGTAAATAAATAACTGCAATGCATTTAAGCTGATGCACTAACGCTACTGCCAATCCACTGACCCCCTGAACAAGTTTGGCATATATACCCCTAGATATAGTCAACAGAAGACAGAGTCACCTGCTGGAATCAAATTCACATAAGCCATTTGCCACAAGGACATGAGACGAAGGAGACATTACAAAGACAAAATATAGAAATGAGGAAAAAAAAAAGGGTAACAAATATGCAAATTAGGTATACATATCAATCAATCAATAGGTTGCACTGCTTGAATGGATTCCCTTGACTTTGTTGTCATCCAATTCCATTGGTCATCATATTTGGCAGGTCAAAGAGATTGCAGTTTATCTCATCACAAATCTGCTTGATATATGTCTTGGCTTGTTGTCCTATGATAACTCTTCCTTGGGTGTAGGCTCCCACAAATGGAACTTCAATAACAATTTCGTCTTTAGCTCTCTAGCAATGCTCTGTGAATCTGACTACACTCTTTGATGATGTCTGATACTGGATGAAGGTTCTCACTCATTGGTCAGATGATTTCTCCAAGTGACATTCAAAGCCACTCTTAACATGTGAGTGTAGGCTCCATCTAATGTTCTTTCCAGTTTTGCGGTAAGGGTCCAAGCTGAGCAGCCATACAATAGAAGAGGTAACAGTTGTTTGAAAGGTATGCATACTGTATAATTATATAAGGCATTCAGTCCTCCTGGTACAGAAAAACGAATACTTAAGACTAAATAGGGAACAATACAGATCCACAATCACCCTGACCACCAAGGGTGAGTGCTCTCCCTCAACTGTCTTTGTCAGACCTACAGCAAAAGATAGGGGAAGACTCATTCTCGTTTGTCATTTTTGCTAATTTCTCCTTTGATAAATTTACTTTTATTGATCACAAAATGTTTTCTGCTAAACCATTACAGGATGTTAAGAGTTAAAAACTAAAGTCTTAACTCTATCACTGTAAATTTTATCAATGATTTGTCTAATAATAAAGATACTATACAAATTTGAATTAACAAACCTATTTTTTTAGTTATTTTCTGTGAAATCATTACAGGATGTTAAGAGTTAAAAACTAAAGCCCTAACTCTAGAACTGCAAATTTTCACAAGGATCTGTCAAATAATAAAGACATTTAAATTAACAAACCTATCTTTTTAAAGATAACTTTCTGCTAAACAATTACAGGATGTTAAGAGTTGCTTTATCAATTTGGCAGGCCTTACATTTAATGAGAGAGAAATCATAGAATCAGCATTTCGTGATGGAATCCTGAAAGTTTTGGTTGCCACATCAATCCTGTCTTTTGGTATCAACTTACAGTTAATTTAAAAAGTAAAATATAAAAATTTAATTCATCTTGATCAATTTTTATCCAAACTTTTTGTTTGACTCACCTGTTGGATCGTCCTTTGTTAAAGCAATGTAATAAGCATCGTGATTGTTCCAGCAGATGGCAAACCCCACCACAAGGGACCCTTCAAATTTCAGATTATCTTTGTCATCTGACTGCTTCAATGGGGCTCCTTTACAATAGAAAATTTAGATTTTAAAATAAACAAGTAAATATAAAGACATTAACCCTTTCATTACCATATTTCTAATGAAAGACACTGCCTATGTCATTAACCCCTTCTTTATCATATTTCTAATGACAGACACTGGTCTTGCTTTGCAAATAAGTTTGAAAAATAATAACAAATTTGAAGAGATTTAGAAATACAATTAACTTTCTCATTACTAATTTGAGAGGCCAGTAGTCTCGCTTTACACTGACTTGGTCAGTGATGACCTGTCAACTCCTTGCTTGCAGGGAAGGCAGACATTAAATAATGATGATGATGGAATTTGGAGCATAACGAAACAAAGGTTCTTTCATAAGATTATAACATGCGAGGATCCAAACCTTATTTTATATTAAAAAAAAAAAAGCGAGTAAAGGTTGGCTTTAGGAAGGGTACTTAGCTATAGAATTCTGCCTCAAAAGTCTTTCAGCCTATACCAGCATGTGAAAGTGGACATAAAAACGACACTCATCATGATGATGACGATGATGATGATCATGGTGATGATGATAATGACGATGATGATGACAATGATGAAGACGATGATGATGATGACAACAAGGAACACATGGTCCTTGCGTCTTACCTTGTTTGAAATTTGCACCAATTTTTGTGTTGTCATCTTTTGGTGGTAGTTTTTCACACCCAATCGACAGAGCATATTTCTCTTTGGTACTCCATTCAGCTATAAAGGTATCAAACAGACAACGACTGGAGCAGACATCAATAATGGTAAATGTTACTTGAGAACATGGTTGACTAGGGTCACACAACGGAAGCATTTTGTTACTTAAATGTTGGTCACCATCTAAGTGTTCGTCTAGGTTTTCAATACCCTCAGCTAACGCTCTAGATTTTTGACCATTGCAATTTATATTTGCTGTTCTTAAGGATCCAGTAACTTGGTCTCTTGTTGTTGTTGCTGCTGCTACTGTTGTTGTTACTGCTGCTGTTGTTATAACTTCACTAGACTGACATTTGGCTCGAATAGTTCCTTTTGATGAGAAACCTTTCGTAGGAGGAGGAGGTTTTGTTGCAGATAAACCACGGCCAGCTACCCTGATGTTATTATTATCAATAGTCATATTTTTAATGTTTATTGTCGCTGCATTATTGAGCACTGCTTTGTGTGCCTTGGGTATGTGCAGTGCTGTTTTTGCTGCTGTTGTTTCTATTATATTATTATCATTATTTGATGACAGTGATGAAGAATTTAATTGAGAAATGGAACCAGAATCCGTCGTTTTCTTAGAATCGTTATTGTTACGAAATAAAGGTGGAGTACCAATAATCGAAAGATCAAGAGACAGAGAAAAAAGGTCTGAAGGTGTAGATGAAACAAGATCACTGGTGTTGTTGTTGTTGTTGTTATACTGAGATTTCTTAAGACTGGTTTCTTCATTTTCTTCCTCAAAGAATCTGTTTTCAGAACTGGAAGACTCTCTTTTACGTTTCTTAATGGAAGTCATAGAATTATTGACGTTTCTACAACCTGCTGTATTTATTACCACATTCTGCGGAGATTCTTTTAAAGTATTGGTACCAGAAGTGTTCCTACCACTCATTCCCTTCGCCTTTTTTTTTGAAGAATTTGTTTTCTTTTTCTCACAGGCGTTCTTTAACTCGGTTGGAAGAATTTCTTGAATCAAAGTTTCACTAATAGATTCACCAAACACACCTTCGTCTTTAGCAGAACAATTCTGGTTCACCAAAACATCGCTGGGTAAAGGTGTGAACAAATCTTCATTAGATTGGTTTATATACAGACTGGTTTCATACTCTTTGGCAGAATCGTTCTTCAGATCAAAAGAAGAACATGTCCTTTTCTCACTCTCTTCAAAAGATAGAAATAAATCGTTTTCCTCAATTGAAGAATTCTGGAAACTCATATTCTCATCATAAGCAATTCTTTCATGGTAACTCTCCGGTAGTAACGAAATTGGTCCATACAAGTCTTCCGAAGTACTTTCAGGAATTTGAAATATTGGCAAATCTGGTAATTTTTCTTCACCTTCATGTGGCAAATAAGGATTTTTCAACATTTTTTTATCATCTCCAGTCATTAATAGTGACATTCTTTGAAAATTGGTACATTTGTCAACTGGCAACTCAGCTCTAGTTTTCAGATATTTATCTTCGGCAAAAAGAACTGGAGAAGTTTCTTCATTATTATTACCCACTTGAAATTTTTGCTCGTTAGCATTTTTCTCTGTAATTAGAAGCATCTGGCTGTCCAGCTCCAAACTGTCACCAAAAATATCAGAAGTTGCCGATATATCGGCGCAGTTGTCATGGAAACCAACTACAGGTGAATTTAACGGTTTATTTTGATTAGTATTATCACTGGTTTCCATATCTTCTGTCTCTATGGTTACTGATTTTGGTGGATCCTGAAATTCTACCTCATTAGAAGTTAATGGCAGTCTGCAAGGATGTTTCTCAACTGTTATATTTTCAGAAAACTTTTCGAAATGTTCTACTTCATTGTTGTTTCTACTGACATGGGATACTTCTCTATCAGCTTTTAACTGAAGACATCTTAAATGATGACTTTCATGTTTTTTTTCACCATTAACACACGGAATAATCTTGTTGCTGTTGTTTTCCTTGCCGTCTGTTTGAGACATACCATTACTGCTGACTGCAGGTAAAACAGTTCTTACATTAGAGTAAGCCAAGTCTTCAGGCTTTGATAATGGAAGTTTAGTGTTAGCTCTCAACATGTGATTTGCTGTAATAGATAGTTGATTTAATTCTGGTTGACCAAAGCTCACATCTTGTTCTTGAGATGAACCAGTATTTTCAGAACATTGTCCCTCACGTAAATCTGCAATTGTTTTCTCTAAAAAGTTTGTTGAAGGGTTTAAAGCAGAAGTAGAAGGACCAGGAACTGAGTGATGTTCACTATCTACCAAGTGATTCTTCCCGACCAGAATTAAATTAGGAGCTTCAGGCAAATGACTGCTAGACTCCCCTTCTGGAGTTCCTGTATTGAGTTCCTTTCTGTAACGTGCAATAGTTTGTGACGAGACACAAGATTGAGATGCTGGCACAACTTTATCCCACTTCAGTTCAACTCCGCCAAGACCATCTTCAATGATATGTTTAGCTTCCTTGATAATTGTCAATGCTGCTTCTTGTGCAGTCATGCCTTGACAACCATGCAACCAAATACAACGCCTTTTCCGCAACCTATTCAAAGCTTCCCATTCTGTTTCATCTTCGGTCTTTTTATTACTGAAATAGATAATAATTTTGTTATTTAATAATTGTTTCTACTTTTGGCACAAGGCCAGCAATTACCCAGTACATTGCTGGTACTTTATTTTATCGACCCAGCATGGATGAAAGGCAAAGTTAACTTCGATGGGATCTGAACTCAGATAGTAAAGGGACGTAACTACGCTGGATTTGTTATTTAATAACGATAATGATTTCATTTATTGGCCACAAGGGTTGAGTTATTTAATAATGATCGATGGAAACCGCGGAGTGGGGAGACCCAAGATGACCTGGGATGAGGTGATAAAAGCCGACCTTACCCAATTACACCTCTCAAAGGCGATAACACACGACCGTGACCTCTGGCGTCACGCAGTAATACAGAGTACCCGACCTCCCATGGGTACAAGCTGAAGCATATAGACAATATGCCCCCACTGCAAGGTGGTCGTGGAGGTGCCACGGCAAAAAAGCACCCAGCCCACACTGTAAAGTGGACGTGTAGGCGCCACGAAAAAGCACCCAGCACTCACTGTAAATGAGGTTGGTGTTAGGAAGGGCATCCAGCTGTAGAAACCAAGCCAGAATCAGTTCCTGTATGAGCAAGGCATGGTCAGCCAACCAGACACTGCCCACAACAGGACAACCCGTCTAACCCATGCTAGCGTGGAAGAACGGACGTAAAATGGTGATGATGATGATAATGATGAATAGAAGGTTGAGATATGAACCATTAGCATGGGAGATAAAGCATTTGTGGGCAATGAAAAAGGTTGAAGTGATCCCAGTTGTAGTCAGAGTGTTTGGTACTGTGAGCACCAGAATTGAAAGCTATTTAAAAAATATTGGGGCTTCCTACAGAAATTAACACTCCTTGGAACTGCCAGGATACTCAGAAAAGTGCTTGAGAATTGAAGGTACCACCTCAGTCCACTGGCACCAGAATTATATCACCAGCAACAAATATGTGAGAAGCAGATAATAATAATAATAATTCATTCTAAAATTGGTACAAGGCCAGCAATTTGGGGGGGGGGGAAGAGAAGAAAAGTCAATTATATCAACCCCAGTATTTAACTGGTACTTTATTATATCAACCCTGGAAATATGAATGGCAAAGTTGACTTTGGTGGGATTTGAAATCAGAGAACAGAGAACTGGAACAAATACTGCAAAGCATTTTATCATATGTTCTAATGATGTTGCCAAGATGAAATACAAAGATAAAGTCCTTCCTCCTCTCACTCTTTTTCTATCTACTGAAGGACCAGTGTCCGAAACATTAAGACTCCTTTCCTACTATTTCAATCGTTAAACTAATATATTTCTTCATTGTACTGTGTTGTTCGCTTTGCTGTTTCTGCACACATGCACACACACACACACACATATATATATATATATATGTGTGTGTGTGAGAAAAACCACAGACCCTCCATCTCAACTCACCTTTTGAAAAGCAGAAGAACTGCGAAACCGGTAAAGGAACCAAATAAATATATATATTTAAAAAAAAAATAAGACTTCAGTTGCATTTTCGATTTCATCTCTTTTTCTTTATACTTCCACTCGTGTAGGACACCTCGGTTATTTTTCATTTTGTAAAAAAAACCTCACTTTCTAATATATATATATATATATATATATATATATATATCAATCATCATCATTTTACGTCTGCTTTTCTCTGCTTGCAAGTCCTTTTCAGCACAGCATCTCTCCATTCATCACGGTCCCTCGTCATCTCCTCTGTGAGCTTCACCAATCTGAGGTCAGCTCTCACCACCTCTGCCCATGTTTTTCGTGGCCTTCCTCTACTGCATCTTCCTTCTACTGGCATTTCTTGGCACTTCTTCACCCATCTGTCATCTTCCATGTGCATCACATGGCCATACCAATGCTGTCTTCTCTCCCGCTCACTACAATTTATCCCTCTTATACACAGTTTCACTCTCAACTCGTCTATGCTTGGTCGTTCATGCACAGTGACATTATGCGCACACACACCCACACATATATATATATATGCGTGTGTGTGTAAAAAGAGAGCAACCAACAAGTTTGGTTTTAAAGATGGAGAAAATGATTGCTGCACTTACTGACCTTTGGAATTGTGTTCCAGTGTGAAGAATGTGTTCCAGTTGAATGACATCAGCTGTGGCAAGATCAGCAATTGAAGTGAAACCAGCAGAGAACAACAAGCGAGCCTGTTGGCCGTTGAGGAGAGAGATACGCACCAAGTCACACAGTTCTGGTTGGATGCCAAAAGTTAGTCGACTGTGAAACTGAGACAGAAGTACTTCAAGCATGCTCCAACCCAAACGATCGCAGAAAATCGTTACCATTCCTGTAACATTAAAATGATATCTGTAATTGGATGTATGTATATAAGTATGAATGCATTTATGTATGTACGTATGTATGCATATAAGTAGTACGTATGTATCTATGTATATATATAAGTATGTCTGAATGCATTTATGTATGTACGTACGTACGTACGTATGTATGTATATAAGATGTATGAATGCATTTATGTATGTATGTATGTATGTATGTATATAAGCATATAAGTATGTATCTATATATGTATATATATAAGTATGTATGATTGCACGTATATATGCATATAAGCATGTATCTATCTAAGTATGTATGAATGCATTTATGTATGGACGTATGTATGCATATATAAGTATGTATATAAATATGTATGTATGATCTTCTGGTTTTATAATTTTATAAATTTTTACCAATAAGAGAGAGAGAGAGAGTCGGTTTCTAACAGACTCAAACTCTCTCATTGGAATTTACACAACATCAACTAGGTAGATATGTCTGCATGTGTGTGCAAGTATGGATGTCATTGTATGTGTGGATGTGTACATTTTGAGTTATATGTGCGTATGTATTTATATAAGTATTTAAGCAAGTACGTGCATATGTAATTATATGTATGTATGCACGTATATATGTATTTATCTATGTATGCTGGTGATCTAGATGATAAAAGTATCCAGTTCACTCTGTAAAGAGGCTGATGTTAGGAATGGCATCCAGCCGTAGAAAGTTTGCCAAACAAATGGTTGGGAAGACCTACCAATTGTGTCAATGACACAACAACCTCTCGTGTTGGTTTATCTATATGATAAACACACCCAGTACACCCTGTAAAGTGGTAGTGCTGGTACCACGATAAAATGCTCCCAGTACACTCTTTAAGGTGGGAGTGCTGGTGTCACGACAAAATGCACTTAGACCACCCTGTAAGGTGGTAGTGCTGGTGTCACGACAAAATGCACTTAGACCACCCTGTAAGGTGGTAGTGCTGGTGTCACGACAAAATGCACTTAGACCACCCTGTAAGGTGGTAGTGCTGGTGTCACGACAAAATGCACTTAGACCACCCTGTAAGGTGGTAGTGCTGGTGTCACGACAAAATGCACTTAGACCACCCTGTAAGGTGGTAGTGCTGGTGTCACGACAAAATGCACTTAGACCACCCTGTAAGGTGGTAGTGCTGGTGTCACGACAAAATGCACTCAGACCACTCTATAAGGTGGTAGTGCTGGTGTCACGACAAAATGCACTTAGACCACCCTGTAAGGTGGTAGTGCTGGTGTCACGACAAAATGCACTCAGACCACTCTATAAGGTGGTAGTGCTGGTGTCACGACAAAATGCACTTAGACCACCCTGTAAGGTGGTAGTGCTGGTGTCACGACAAAATGCACTTAGACCACCCTGTAAGGTGGTAGTGCTGGTGTCACGACAAAATGCACTCAGACCACTCTATAAGGTGGTAGTGCTGGTGTCACGACAAAATGCACTTAGACCACCCTGTAAGGTGGTAGTGCTGGTGTCACGACAAAATGCACTTAGACCACCCTGTAAGGTGGTAGTGCTGGTGTCACAACAAAATGCACTTAGACCACCCTGTAAGGTGGTAGTGCTGGTGTCACGACAAAATGCACTCAGACCACTCTATAAGGTGGTAGTGCTGGTGTCACGACAAAATGCACTCAGACACCCTATAAGGTGATAGCGCTGGAGTCATGACAAAATGCTCCTAATACACCCTGTAAGGTGGTTGGTGTTAGGAAAGACGTCCACTTCTAAGGATAGAAAAATGGATATTAAACAGTGATGATAAAGATGATGATGATGAAAGGGTTAAAGAAAAGAAAAAGGTAAAGTTACCAGCAAATGTCGCTGCTGATTGTTGCAGAGACTGGAGCTGACCTTTACTACATGAGTACTTCTGAGTTGCTTCACTGAGTGACATCTCTTGTACAAGATCATTGAGACAGAGGCAAATATAAAACCTCTTGTGGACATTTAATGTACGCTGTTGCTTGGAGGTTTTCACTGGGATATGACCTCTGATAGCTTTGGCGATAAAAGCTTCTTCTACTCCAACTAGTTCGGCCACTCTGCGTTGACCTGAGTCAAGTTTCTCCCATAGACAATAATAATTATACCAGTTAAGGTTACTAGCAATATCTTGGTTGTAAATTGGAGTTACCTGAGGGGAAAGATCAAATTACAGGTAAGTTACAGAACATCTAAAATAACTGTCACTTTGGCCACATCTTCACAGACTGAAGCAACATGACATACCATATTCATTGACTAACAGGCTGCACTATATTCACTGACCAACACAATAGACCACATCCTCATAGAATGACCAACAGGTCACACCATTTTCACTGACCATCACAACAGACCACATCTTCATAGAATGACCAACAGGCCACCACCAACAAGTCATCATATTCACTGACCATCACAACAGACCACATCTTCATAGAATGACCAACAGGCCACCACCAACAAGTCATCATATTCACTGACCATCACAACAGACCACATCTTCATAGAATGACCAACAGGCCACCACCAACAAGTCACATCATATTCACTGACCATCACAACAGACCACATCATATTCACTGACCATCACATCAGACCACATCTTCATAGAATGACCAACAGGCCACCACCAACAAGTCATCATATTCACTGACCATCACAACAGACCACATCTTCATAGAATGACCAACAGGCCACCACCAACAAGTCATCATATTCACTGACCATCACAACAGACCACATCTTCATAGAATGACCAACAGGCCACCACCAACAAGTCACATCATATTCACTGACCATCACAACAGACCACATCATATTCACTGACCATCACATCAGACCACATCTTCATAGAATGACCAACAGGCCACATCATATTCACTGACCATCACAACAGACTACATTATCACAGACTGACCAACAATACATTGCCATAGACTAACATACTATATTCCCTGATCAATGTAAATGTGAGAGAAAGGCAGAGCTTGGATGAACTGAGGGAAAAACTGGGTTTAAGAGGAATCCAAAGTGGTGTGTAAGAGAGAAGACTGCATTGGTACGGACAATTGTTGTGTATAGGGATGATGATTGTTGGGTGAAGAAGTGCCAGGAAATCCCCGTAGAAGGAGACCACAGTAGAGGTAGTCCAATAGAGACCTGGGAAGAGGTGGTGAGAGCTGATCTCAAATTGCTGAGACTCACAGAGATGACAAACGAACATGAAAAGGACCCATCCAACCCATGTGATTGTGGGAAAGTGTTTGTAAAAACGATGATGACGATGATGAACAGACCACACTATCACAGACTGACCAACACAGCACACTATCACAGAATAACAAACATGCCAGCATGGAATGACTAACGACACACTAAATCATCACAGATTGACCAATATACCATATTCACTGACCAACATCCCACCATCACTGACTCACACTACAATGCAATGGTCTCTATATTGACATCACAAACTGACCAATATATCAGTTATTGACCAACACATTTTAGTCCCTGACCAACGCGTTATAGTCATTGACCAATACACCACCATCATCACAGACTACTAATACACCACAACATAGTGGCAGGATGCTGTGTGAGGTTAGTAGATACATGAAAAATATGTACCAAATATAAAAATATGTACTAATATAAAAATATGTACCAAATATAAAAATATGTACTAATATAAAAATATGTACCAAATATAAAAATATGTACTAAATATAAAAATATGTACTAAATATAAAAATATGTACCAAATATAAAAATATGTACTAAATATAAAAATATGTACCTGATATAAAAATATGTACCTAATATAAAAATATGTACCAAGTATAAAATTATGTACTTAATATAAAATTATATACTAAATATAAGAATTATGTACCAAATACAGGATGTGTAGTTCATTTTCGAGAACAAAACATCTTCGCGCTCTTTGTAGTTCAGTAAATACATGAAGTCCTTCGTCAGGAGAGAGGGCCGATGCTAACACAGCAGACCCAAGCTGTGTTGGGAAAAAACATGACTCAATTATCTCTGTGCCATCTGTAAGAAAAAAAGAAATATATATATATATGCCATATATACTCAAAAATAATCTGAGGAATATTATCATCATCATCATTGTTTTTACGTCCATTTTTCCATGCTTGCATGGATGGGTTGGACAGGTCCTTCTTCGCAGAGCACCTCTCCACTTGTGTTCCTTCGTCATTTTCTCTGTGAGTCTCAGCAATTTGAGGTCAGCTGTCACAACCTCTGCCCAGGTCTTTCTTGGTCAATCCCTTCTGCAGCTTCCTTCCACTGGAATTTCCTGGCACTTCTTCACCCAGTGATCATCGTCTCTGTGCATCACATGTCCATACCAATGCAGTCTTTTCTCCTGCACACCATCTTGGATACCTATTAAACCCAGCTTCTCCCTCAAATTGTTCAAGCTCTACCTTTCTCTCACAATTACATTGCACATCCAATGAAGCATGGTTGCTTCATTTCTTTCCAGTCTACGCACATCCTCTTCAGTCAAAGCCCGTGTTTTACTACCATGCAGCATTACACTTCACACACTGGCATCATACAGTTGTCCTTCTGTACAATGCTATTTGCCATCTAAACAAAGTGTTGATTAGCTGCCTTGGCTTATAAACGGGGTTTGAATTTTTGCTTATTTCTCAGACATAAAATAGGGGGAAGGGGCGACTTATATTCGAGTATATACAATATATATATGCAAAAGACAAACAGAAATAATAAAGCAAGTGACACAGATTAATGAAGAAATGTATTATTAGTTTTACACTTGATATAGTAGGAAAAGAGTCTTAATGTCTCGGACGCTAGTCCTTCATCAGAAAATAGAAATTGAAGAAGAAATAAAAAGATTGTGGAGACACAGTGGTGGAAATGAAATATATATATATCATCGTCATTTCCATTTAGCGTCAATTCTTCCGGGAGGCAAGTCTGGCCATGTTGCACCTTGCTCCAGTGAAGACTGTAAATTTGGCTGGGTATTTGACAGTTGGATGTCCTTCCTAACACCAACCACATTTACAGTGTGGAATTGGGTGGTCCTGTTATGAGGAAGGTCTGGACAGTTGGCCACGCTGTACCATGCTCATATATACATAAAAATAAATATATATATATATATATATATAAAAATAAATATATATATATATATATATACATCATCATCATCATCATCATCATCATCATCATCATCAACGTTTAACGTCCGTGTTCCACGCTTGCATGGGTTTGGACGGGGGTAGTCCCACTTGAGGCAAGAGTGATTGTCTTGCTCGCATAGGACTGTCTGGCAGGTTTTCTACAGTTGGATGCCCTTCCTAACACCAACCACATTTACAGTGTGGGTCTGGGAGGTTTTTACTGTGTTGCCTACACGGCCACATTACAGCGTGGACTGTGTGTTTTTTTGTCGTGACACCTACACGATCTCATTTGTTTCGGCCTGGATGGCGCGGCACCAACATAACTTTACATAGAACGGGGTGGTGTGGATGGGGTGGGGGTGGCGGCGGGAGGGGTGTATTTTGTTAGAGATGCCTACTGGCAAGGCGGGTCTTCTCTGTTACTGAGTACCGCCAAAGGTCACGGTCCAGTGACATTGTCTTGGAGAGGTGTAAGTGTGTGAGGTCGGAGTTTATCAGCTCATCCCATGTTTTTCTAGGTCTGCCTATTCCGTGGCTACCGTCTATCTTTATTGCCCTGCACTTTGTAATACAGCTATCGACTTTCATGCGCATCACGTGTCCATACCAACGCAGCCTTCTCTCGAGTAAACAACATCTGATCCCTCTTATCTCTAATTTTTTCCTTAGTTCGTTTATGCTTTGCCGTTCACGTATATTACTGTTACACATCCAGCGGAGCATGCAAGCTTCGTTCCTCTCTAGTCTGCGTATATCCTCTGCACACAATGCCCAGGTCTCACTACCATGCAACATTGCTGTTCGTATGCAGGCATCGTACAACCTGCCTTTCATTTTTAGGGAGAACCCTTTAGCAGCTAATAGTGGTATAAGCTCTCTGAACTTTTTCCAACCAGTTCTGACTCTAGCTACAGTACTTTCAGAGCACCCTCCCCCGCTGCTGATTTTATCGCCCAGGTAACGGAAGCTGTCCACTATTTCTATAGAACCCTCTGCGCAATTGAAAGAGCTAGTATTTTGTGGGCACTTGCTGCTACTTATTGCACCAGAACACCGGCCACATGTAAAGTCTATGTTCTTAGTTAGCTTACCTGTGATCCCACTACATCTTTTATGCACCCATACTTTGCATTTAGGACATAAGATGGAGTTTCTACCTACGCCTTTCCTACATACCGAGCACGACCATTTCCCAGAAGGGACCGCCGCCTTGTTTTCTTTCCTACAAACTAGAACTTTGGTCTTAGCCAGGTTAATTTTAAGTCCTTTTGACTCTAGGCCGTGCTTCCATGTTTGGAATTTCTTCTCTAGCTCGGCCATTGATTCCGCTATGAGTGTCAGGTCGTCTGCGTATAGGAGTTCCCATGGGCAGCCTGTCTTGAACTCCTCTGTTATAGCCTGAAGGGCAATAATAAATAGTAGTGGGCTGAGAACAAAGCCCTGATGGACGCCAACTTTTACGCTAAACTCTTCACTATATTCGTTGTTAATTCTAACCTTGCTGACTGTTTCTTTATACATGGCTTGTATAGCCCTCACAAGCCATTCGTCAACGCCTAGTTTTCTAAGAGCCCACCAGATAATGGAGCGGGGGACTCTGTCGAAGGCTTTCTCCAGGTCGACAAAAGCTAAGTAGAGGGGTTTACCTTTAGCTAGGTACTTCTCCTGTAGTTGTCGTACTATGAAAAGAGCGTCTGTGGTGCTTTTGCCTGACACAAACCCGAACTGCATTTCATCTAGATCAATTCTCTCTCTGATTAGTTGCGCTATTACTTTTTCCGTGACCTTCATGACCTGGTCGATTAATTTAATGCCTCTATAGTTACTCCTATCTAGGGCGTCTCCTTTACCCTTATAACAGTTAACGATGATGCTGCTATGCCAGTCCTTCGGAACAACCCCATTCTGTACGACTTGGTTAACTATGCGGGTGACCATGGTGTGTCCCACCGTGCCAGATGCCTTCAGCATCTCAGCAACTATTTCCGAAGGCCCAGCCGCCTTACCAGTCTTCATATCCTTGATTGCCTTACTTATTATACTCCCCTCGACTAACACTGCTGGTCCCTCTATCGGGTCGATAAGGGGGAGACTGTCTTTCTCCCATTTATTCTCCTCATTTAGTAGCCTTTCATAGTGACACTTCCAAGCTACCTTCTTATCAGTGTCGGTGATGGCAAGTATGCCATCATCGTTAAGTACACACTTCTCCCCGACAATATCACGGTTTTCCTTGACGCATTGCCTGGCAATCCTGAACACCTCACGTTTTTGGTCATCGCGTTGTAGAACATGCTTGAACTTTCTTTCCTCAGCTTCCCTTCTTGCTAAGTACACTTCTCTCCTAGCTTCCCTCCTGGCCACTTGATAGTCTACTCTACTTCCCCCATCCCGCCATACTTTCCAAGCCTGCTTTTTGGCCTTAATTGACCCCTCCACCCTATTGTTCCACCACCATGTTACATATATATATATATAAAATTTAGCACAAGTCCCTGGCCTGGCCTGCCGAGGAGATCAGTGGCTCTGTTTCAGTATTGACTCGGTCTGTATAGACCCATCCAACCCTTGCTAGCAGAGAAAGTGGGCGTTCAAATGACAATGATGATGTGTATATATATATATATATATATATATATATATAAATCAAAAAGAATAATTTAAACATTATTTCTGGCAGTCTGTAAAAAAATAAATATATATATATATATATATTAGTGAGACATGGTCACCTGACACAACTTGTCTTTAAATGGGACAAACCTATCTAACCCATGCTAGCGTGGAAGATAGACATTAAACGATGATGGTATATATATATATAGAGAGAGAGAGAGAGAGAGAGAGAGAGAGAGAGAGAGAGAGAGAGAGAGAGAGAGAGAGAGAGAGAGAGAGAGAGAGAGAGAGAGAGAGAGAGAGAGAGAGAGAGAGAGAGAGGCACATGGTTTAGTGGTTAGAGCATTGGCCTTGCAATCGAAAGGTTGTGAGTTCAATTCTCAGACCGGGTGATGTGTTGTTTCCTTGAGCAAGACACTTTATTTCACATTGCTCCAGTTTACTCAGCTGTAGAAATGAGATGATAGGGACTGCAAAGTGGTCGTGGAGGTGCCACGGCAGAAAAGCACCTAGCCCACACTGTAAAGTGAACGTGTAGGCGCCACGGAAAAAAAAGCACCCAGCACTCCCTGTAAATGAGGTTGGTGTTAGGAAGGGCATCCAGCTGTAGAAATCAAGCCAGAATCAGTTCCCGTCCCACCCTTGCAAGCAGGGAAAAGCAGACGTAAAATGATGATATAAAAATAAGAGGATTGTATTTTTTTCTTACTCGAATTTTTCTGTGTAAGATTCCTGAGAGAAATAAATTGGTTATCCTGAAGAAAGTCGATACATTCTGAGACCAAGTTACTGTTATTTTCTCTACTCTCTTCATTCTGGACAGATGTCGCTAGCAGAGTGCAGGAAGAATAGAGGGCGACATCTGATAGACTCATAGCAATACCACTAACTATTATCTGAAAAGAGAAAAATCATATATTAACTCTTAACCATCCTGTACTACATGAAACCAGAATTTTGGTGGGATGAGAAGGGAAGGGTGTGGGGCAGGAGGTGGTAATGTCAATTGTATGAACCCGTACCACATGGAACCAGGATTTTAGTGGGATTGGATGGGAGAGGGGGTGAAGTCAATTGTATGAACCTGTACCTCCTGAAACCAGGATTTTGGTGGGATTGGATAGGAGAGGGGGTGAAGTCGATTGTATGAACCTGTACCACATGGAACCAGGATTTTGGTGGGATTGGATGGGAGAGGGGGTGAAGTCAATTGTATGAACCTGTACCACATGGAACCAGGATTTTGGTGGGATTGGATGGGAGAGGGGGTGAAGTCGATTGTATGAACCTGTACCACCTGGAACCAGGATTTTGGTGGGATTGGATGGGAGAGGGGGTGAAGTCAATTGTATGAACCTGTACCACATGGAACCAGGATTTTGGTGGGATTGGATGGGAGAGGGGGTGAAGTCGATTGTATGAACCTGTACCACCTGGAACCAGGATTTTGGTGGGATTGGATGGGAGAGGGGGTGAAGTCAATTGTATGAACCTGTACCACCTGGAACCAGGATTTTGGTGGGATTGGATGGGAGAGGGGGTGAAGTCAATTGTATGAACCTGTACCACATGGAACCAGGATTTTGGTGGGATTGGATGGGAGAGGGGGTGAAGTCGATTGTATGAACCTGTACCACCTGGAACCAGGATCTTGGTGGGATGTGATGGGAGGAGATGGATTGGTGGAGATAAAGTCAATTGCATGAACCCTAGTTCTTGACAGGTACTTTATTTCATCGACTCTGGAAGGATGTAAAGCAAAGTTGACTGGAAGGATTTGAACGCAGAACATAAAGAGTGGCAACTAACTACCAAGTGCATTTTATCATGGCACCAACACAAGGGAAGGTGTCATGTCTTTGACACAACAGACGAGTCCTGTTGATGCTTTGTTTGGCAAATATTTTCTACAGCTGGCTGCTCTTCTTATCACCAACCACTTTACAGTGTACTGGGTGTGTTTATCATATAGATCACCAGCTCTAAGGAAGTTGTTGTGTCCTTAACACAACTGAAGAGTTCTGTTAACACTTTTCTCTAGCAAGCTTTCTACGGCTGGATGCATTAATAATAATAATTTCTACTATAGGCACAAGGCCAGCAATTTTAGGAGAGGGGAAAACCGATTAAATTGACCCCAATACTTACTGGTACTTTCTTTTATCGACCCCATAAGGATGAAAGTCAAAGCTAACCCTGGCGAGATTTGAATCCCGCCAAGGTTAGCTTTGCCTTTATAACAATAATAATAATAATTGTTTCTACTTTTGGCACAAGGCCAGCAATTATCCAAATGCATTACTGGAACTTTATTTTATCGACCCCGTAAGGATGAAAGGCAAGGCAAAGTTAATCCCAGTGAGATTTGAACCCAGACCATAAAGGGCTGTAACTATGCTGCAAAGCATAGCGTCCGACCCTCTACCGATACTGCCAATCCACTGCCCCTAATAATAATAATAATAACAATTTAAAAATAAAAAGAGAGTAAAAAAACTCTGTGAATCTTATCTAATTACTTCTAAAATTGCTCTTTTCAAAGATCCACTTGGTCCATCTTGAGAATATTTCAAAAAAGAGCTGACAATAGGAGGCAGGTCTGCATTCAGCAACTCATAAGCTCGTGCCTTCTCGTTAATTTTACACATAAGAATGCTCTCACCTGAAATTAAAAAAAAATCATTAGTTCAGTGTTTAGTTTACACACCTGAATACAGAGGATATATGAAGGGTTGGAGAGAGAGGAATGAAGCATGCTATGTAGGAGGTGTGACTCATTAATTCCTTGTTTATTTTATATATCTAAATACCAAGGGTAAATGAAGGGTTGGAGAGAAAGGAATCAAGCATGCTATGTTGGATGTGTAATGTCAGTGTTAATGTAGATGAATGTCGAAGCATAAATAGGCTAAAAGAGAAAAGCTGAGCATAAGAGGAACCAGATGTTGTATACAGAAGAGAAGAGTGCATTGGTTTGAACATGTAATGTATGGATGGTGATCACTAGGTAAGGAAGTGCCAAGTGTTCTAAGTGGAAGGAAGCCCCACATAAAAAAAACAAAAAAAAAACTTCCATAAGGATCACAAACCTTCAGTATCGACACCTTTACGTCCAGCTCTTCCGACCATTTGTTTATAAGTTCTTGCATCAATGACTTGTCCGTAAAATAAGAGACTTCGTATTATAACTCGTCGAGCTGGTAAATTGACGCCTGAGGACAGGGTTGATGTAGCGACCAAAACTTTCAGAATTCCATCACGAAATGCTGATTCTATGATTTCTCTCTCATCAAATGTAAGACCTGCCAAATTGATAAAACAACTCTTAACATCCTGTAATGGTTTAGCAGAAAAATATCTTTAAAAAACTAGATTTGTTAATTCAAATGTTTATAGTATCTTTATTAGAAGACAGATCATTGCAAAAATTTGCAGTAATAGAGTTAAGACTTTAATTTTTAACATCCTGTAATTTCACAGAAAATATGTAAAAAAGTTTGTTAGTTCAAATGTTTATAATATCTTTACTAGTGGACAGATCCTTGTGAAACTTTGTAGTAATAGAGTAAAGACTAATTTTTAACTCTTAACATCCAGTAATGATTTAGCATAAAATATCTAAAATAATAGCTTTGTTGATTCAAATGTTCATTATAAATAATATAAATAAAACCTCAAATTTCTTCTTCATACAAAATCCTAACCAATTTATGATACAATTAAATAATCATTATTTTCATGTCCACTTTTCCATGCTTGGTTGGGTTGGACAGGTCTTCAAATATATAAGAAAACCAATTCAGAACTGACCTGCATGATGGAAAGCTACTCCACATTGGACTGTTTTCCCTAAAACATTGTCTAAACCAGCAGGACTTCTTTCAAGCTGAACCTTGATGTCATGTGTTGCTTCTTTGTCAATTGGTAGGGAGGTGGTATTGCTTTCTGTTCATCAGAGTCATAGAAAATAAAGAAAAGGGCATTTAAAATCATTATTATTATTATTAGGGCAGTAGGTTGGCAGGATTGGTAGAGCGTCAGACAACATGCTTAGTGGCATATAGTTATAAACCTTTTACATTTTGAGTTCAAATCCTGACAAGGTTAACTTCGCCTTTCATCCTTACAGGGTCGACAAAATGAAGTACCGGTAATGTACTGGAGTCAATTTAACCAACTTTCACCTTCCCTCTCCCTTCAAATTGCTGGCCTAGAGCCAAAAGTAGAAATAATTATTACCATAGGTTGGAAAAAGGGTTGCGGATTGACAACTTCGTTGTGGTATCTGTTCCTGCTCCTTACATTCTGAGTTCAAGTCCCCCCAAGGTCAACTTTGCTCTCAGCCAAAATTGCTGGCCTTGTGCTGATGTTAGAAATATTTATTATATATAGCCACGTACCAGTTAAATACTGTGGATTGATATAATCAACTTTGCCCTCACCTCAAATTGCTGGTCTTGTGCCAAGGTTAGAAAGATTTATTATATATAGCCACGTACCAGTTAAATACTGTGGGTTGATATAATCAACTTTGCCCTCACCTCAAATTGCTGGTCTTGTGCCAAGGTTAGAAATCATCATCATCATCATCATCATCATTTTACGTCCGCTTTTCCCTGCTTGCAAGGGTGGGACGGGTCTTATTCAGCACAGCATCTCTCCACTCGTCACGGTCCCTTGTCATCTCCACCGTGAGCTTCAATGATCTGAGGTCTGTTCTCACCACCTCTGCCCATGTTTTTTGTGGTCTACCTCTACCACGTCTTCCTTCAACTGGCATTTCCTGGCACTTCTTCACCCATCGGTCATCCTCCATGCGCATCACATGTCCATACCACCTCAGTCTCCTCAAATATTTATTATATATAGCCACGTACCAGTTAAATACTGTGGATTGATATAATCAACTTTGCCCTCACCTCAAATTGCTGGTCTTGTGCCAAGGTTAGAAATATTTATTATAGTCCCTTGCTTTGGGAGGCATACATTTGAAGTTTCAAACTATTAATTAGTTGAGATGACTCACCTTCGTTAACGATGTTTTGTCGCAGTATGTGATAGAATTCCCTGGCGATGGTATCTGCCAGCTTTTCACACCACAGCTTTGTTGGACAGAATATAAGCACACTATGGCCACCGCGGACAGTTTCCAGACAGAGAGGAACAACGTGGTCATTGTCACCTTTTAACCCTTTGTCAATGGTCAGCTCTCGTAATTTCACCATTTCAGAGTTAAATATTGTCCGGCCGATTTTCACACATTCGGTGAGAGGAACTGGTCTGAAGTTCGTCACATATAAAGAAGCATCAAGCCATGTGGCAATAACATGAAGATTTGGTAGGGTGGCGCTCATTCCAACAATTTGTATATCGAAGTTATTATATGGGACATCATTGGTTCTGTGGAAAAAAATTGAATATCATCATCATCAGTTAATATCTGTCATATATCATCATCATTATCAGTTAACATCGGGTGGTTAACAAAGGGCGGTGGATTGGCAGTATCGGTAGAGGGTCGGACGCCATGCTTTCCAGCATAGTTACGTCCCTTTACGATCTGAGTTCAAATCCCGCCGAGGTTGACTTTGCCTTTCATCCTTACGGGGTCAATAACATAAAGTACCAGTAATGCACTGGGTATTTGCTGGCCTTGTGCCTAAAGTAGAAACAATTATCAGTTAACATCCACTTTCCATGCTAGCAAGAGTTGGATGGGTTTACATAGACCAAGTGAGTACTGAAGAAGGGCTACAGACCTCCCAGACAAGCCGAGGAGTCTACATCTTGCTTATGTATGGTCATACGTTCTATCCAGTGTAGAGGATTTGTGTCTTTTGATACAAAGGGAAGGGTCCCCCTCAACTCCTTGTTTTGGCAAGCTTTCTACGACTGGATGCCCTTTCTAACACCAAGGACTTTACAGCAAGGACTGGGTGCTTTTATTGTATACATCACCAGCACTAGGGAGGTTGTCATGTCCTTAACACAACTAAAGGGTCCTCATCAGCATTTAACATTCATTTTCCAAGCTTGTATGGGTTAGACAGGTTGTTGCATTATGAGATAAGTCAAGTTCGAAGACTGCAGCTTGCACGTATGGATTTGTATTTTGCCTTGGGTTCTACAGCAGGATGCCCTTCCTAACGTCAACCACAGAGTGTGGACTGGGTGGTTTTTGTTGTGACACCAGCACAAACACCTTACATGGTGGACCAGGTACTTTTTGTTGTGACACCAGTACAACCACCTTACAGGATGACCAGGTGCTTTTTGTTGTGACACCAGCACAACCACCTTACACGGTGACTGGATGCTTTTTGTTATGCTACCAGCGTGACCACTTTACAGAGTGGACTGGGCGCTTTTTGTCATGACACTAGCATTAAAAAAAAAAGAAAAGTATGGAAAAATATTGTTATTTTTAAATCCTAATGAAATAGACTTATGATCAGATGTTTCTAGTCCTATTGCTGTGTACTAAAGCAGACTTAAATGTTTAATATGATGCAATCATTACTATTTTGTACTTTTAAAACGTTCATAGTATCTTTACTAGTGGACAGACTGTTGTGAGAATTTACAATAAACTAAAGTAAAGGTTTTAATATTTAACCCTTTAGCATTTATATTTCATTTCATTTTACGTCCGTTTTTCCCTGCTTGCAAGGGTGGGATGGGAACTGATTCTGGCTTGATTTCTACAGCTGGATGCCCTTCCTAACACCAACCTCATTTACAGTGAGTGCTGGGTGCTTTTTTTTCGAGGCACCTCCACGACCACTTTGCAGTGGAATGATATGGACCCCAGTCCCAATCATCTCATTTCTACAGCTGAGTTAACTGGAGCAATGTGAAATAAAGTGTCTTGCTCAAGGAAACAACACATCACCCGGTCTGAGAATTGAACTCACCTTTCGATTGCAAAGCCAATGTTCTAACCACTAAGCCATGTGCCTCCATATTATATTTTCATGGTAAAGGTTTTACCTCACATAATATTGAATCTATGAGATTTTGATATTTATTTTGAGAACAATACCTTAACATCAGTATGAGCGACCGGTTATAGCTAGTTTGAACAGAAAGAGGTGAGAGAATTCTAGCTGGATACTGCCTGTTTAAATCCTAAAGGGTTAACATGATGCAGTCATAGTGCTGTTTTGTACTTTTCAATAATGCTTTGTTAATGCGGTTTCATGTGGTACAAGATGTTAAGTGTTAAAAAGACACTTACCTGCTTTTTTTGACTTTGTTTAAACTGATTTGCTTTGAAACAAACAATATTTTGGTGAGCATCAGTTCCAGTAAGTATCCCCGATGTGCATCGCCGATCATGTGTAGTTCATCGACCACTAGAATACCTGCAAACGACAAATATATAACGTGTAGAGCAGAGAGTCTCAAGGTCGGCACTACTTTAATAAATTTTTGCTCTACGGTTCTTATATATTTATCTTTATCGAGCCCTCTTTGGATTTTAGTCTTCAAATTTATTATTATTACTATATATATATTTATACAGGGTACCCGACCTCCCATGGGTACATGCTGAAGCATATAAACAAAATGCCCCCCCCCCCCCACCCCCCACCGCAAGGTGGTCGTGGAGGTGCCACGGCAAAAAAGCACCCAGCCCACACTGTAAAGTGGACGTGTAGGCGCCACGAAAAAGCACCCAGCACTCACTGTAAATGAGGTTGGTGTTAGGAAGGGCATCCAGCTGTAGAAATCAAGCCAGATCAGTTCCTGTATGAGCAAGGCATGGTCAGCCGACCAGACACTGCCCACAACAGGACAACCCGTCTAACCCATGCTAGCGTGGAAGAACGGACGTAAAACGGTGATGATGATGATGATGATGATGATGAAAGACATGATCACCTGATCTGGCATTGCTCACAACAGGATGGAAACATGGACGTTAAACGGTGATGATGATATGTATATATTGTTGTGTGTATACATGAGTGCACACACACATCATCATCATCACCGTTTTACGTCCGTTCTTCCACACTAGCAAGGGTTAGATGGGTTGTCCTGTTGTGGGCAGTGTCCGGTCGGCTGACCTTGTCTTGCTCATACTGGAACTGATTCTGGCTTGACTTCTACAGCTGGATGCTCTTCCTAACACCAACCTCATTTACAGTGAGTGCCAGGTGCTTTTTTTCGTGGCGCCTACACGTCCACTTTACAGTGTGGGCTGGGTGCTTTTTTGCCGTGGCACCTCCTCGACCACTTTGCAGTGGGAGGGTGTGGGGGCATATTGTCCATATGCTTCAGCTTGTACCCGTGGGTGGTTGGGTCTTCTGTATTACTGCGTGACGCCAGAGGTCACGGTCACCTTTGAGAGGTGTAATAGGGCAAGGTCGGCTTTTACACATATATATATATATATATATATATATATATATATATATATATATATATATATATACACACAACACATAAATATCAATAATAGAAATAATAGGATATCATACTCACCGAGCTGATCAAGTTCTTTATCTTCCAGTAAACGGTTAACAAGACTATTGCCTTTTTCTATTGTACACACAGCAATATCAACATTTTTGAAGCCCCCTTTTGGGGTTTGGCTGCCAAGAAAACCACCAACACGAATACCAACTTCATCACATAAAAACTGAAATTATATTGAGAGAGAAAGAAATGAGAGAGGGACAGAGGAAAGAAAAAAAAGATAGGTCATGTGCTTTCATTAAGGAAATGAGCAAATCCTCAGATTGGACCAAAGATTTGATACTATCTGTTGGCCACAAGCCTTGGCAGAAGAAAAGAGCTGATTATCAGATCAGATTAAGGAAACAGTGTTTCAATTGGTCTTTCTATTGCTGATACTATCTGCTGGTCACAACTCTTGGCAGAAAGAGCAATCTGAGGTAAAATATTTTGCTCAAGAACACAATATGCTGTACAATCGATGAATTGAACCCACAGCCTTAAGACCATGAGTCTAACACACTACTAAGACATGTGCCTTCAAAACAAATATAAAAGAAACAAAGAGATAATCATCCTCATTATTTTACACATGCTTTCCCATGCTTGCATGGGTTGGACAGGTCCTTTTAAGCACAACCACCCTCCACTTGTGTTCCTTGGTTATCTCCTATGAGGTTCAATTCATCATCATTTAACATTTATTATTCCCACGCTTGCATGGGTTAAACAGGCTGTTGCATTATGAGACAAGTCAGGAGTGGAGACCACATCATGCTCATACAGATTTGAATTTTGGCTTGATTTCTACAACTGGATGCCCTTCTGAATGCCAACCACATCAGAATTTAAGGAATCAAAATACGTGATGATGATGATATCAATATATTTACCAAAATCCTGAGGAATGAAACTTACCTTGAAGTACTGAACTTTCTCATGAGCCACAGATACAAAGGGAAGAATGACAATGGCTTTTTTCTTTGTTTCCAAAATTCGTTTCAATATTAGTAATTCAGCCACCATAGTTTTACCAGCACTGGTAGGGGCTGAAAACACCAAGTTACCACCATCTAAAGGTAAAAAATAAGAGATATGAACCCTTAATATCCTTTTCATGGTTAATCATCTGTCAACAATATCTATGAAACTGTTAGTTACTTGAATGTACTGTTAATACTATGATTTAGAAGAAAACAATTGAACAAATGGGTTTGTTGATTCAAATGTTTATAGTATTTTTACTACTGGGCAGATTGTTGTGAAAATATGCAGTATTAAAGAAAAGACTTTAGGAATGTATGAAAGAAATGGGGTTGATCAGACCCATCTTGTCTTTGACTGGGAAAATTCATCTGATCCATGCCAGCATGGAAAGGAGATATAATGATGAAAGTAAAATTGGGAGATGTAAGTGTATGTGTGTGTGACTGTGAGTGTGATTGTGCCAGTATTTGTGTGTGTGTGTGTGCATGTGTGATTGTGCTTGTGTATGAGTGTGCGTATATGATTGTGCTTATATGATTGTGCATGTATGATATAGGAAATATATATGTGTGTGTGTGTGATTGTGCATGTATGATATAGGAAATATATGTGTGTGTGTGTGTGTGTGTGTGTGTGTGTGTGTGTGTGTGTGCATGTATGATATAGGAAATATATGTGTGTGTGTGTGCATGTATGATATAGGAAATATATGTGTGTGTGTGTGATGTGATTGTGCATGTATGATATAGGAAATATATGTGTGTGTGTGTGTGTATGTGATTGTGCATGTATGATATAGGAAATATATGTGTGTGTGTGTATTATAAATAGCTAAAACAAGTTGAACTTACTCAGAGTTTCACCAACAGAGAGACACTCCACTTGCCACTGAAACATTTCATGTATTCCAAGCATATGATACTGTTTTAAGACTAGATCAGGTAGACCCCAACATGAGAGCAACAGTTTGGCCTTGTCAACAGCAGCTAGGAGGGAAAGAAGAACACACAGAGGTAGAATAACAGCAAGGAAGAGGAATAACATGAGTTAGAAGGAAGGTAACAAAATAATAGTAAGAGGAACAAAGAAGGAAGAACAGCGAGAGGGGAATAATAGGGAAGAACAGAGCAGAATAACAGTGAAGGAAGAACAGAGCAGAATAACAGTGAAGGAAGAACAGAGGAATAACAGGGAAGGAATGACGAGGAAGGAAGAACATAGGGGAACAACAGGGAAGGAATGACACAGGTATAACAGACAAAAGAATAACAAAGAAAGTAATAACAGGGAAGGAGGAACAGAGAAAGGAAGGGCTTGGAAGGAACGACAGAGGAAGGAATTATCTGACACTCCATCAGTTACGATGACAAGTGCTCCAGTTGATATGATCAAATTAACATACAAGTGGCTAAGCATTCCCCAGACATGCATACTGTTTATGTAGTTCTCAGGAAGATTCAGTGCAATACAGAATGTAACAAGGCTGGCCCTTTGAATTACAGATACAACTCATTTGCCAGCTGAGTGAACTAGAGCAATGTGAAATAAAGTATCTTGATCAAGGACAATGCACCACTAAGACTTGAACTCACAACTTTACAATGATGAGCCAAATAAATACCCTAACCACAAAGTCACTTGCCTTCACAGAGAGAAGAATAATATGTAAGGAACAATAAAGAGAGAGGAAAAACTTGGAAAGAACAACAGGAGAATAACAACACAAAGTAATAACACCTACTTTTATTTGGGGTCCTTTCCAGATTCTGAAGAACAGCAAATGATCTTTCATTTTGATCTCTCAGTGGAGAAACTTCAGTTTGGAAGAAGGTTAATTCCTTGGATGGAATAGAAGGACATCTTATGACACTGGTAGGTCCAATATTAGGGATGTCTTGACTGGGGAAGGTACAGAGAGCAGATCCATTCACTATTTCAGTGAAATCCTAAAATATAAAAACAGAAATGTTTTAAAAGCAATAATGGTAGTGCTGGTACAATAATAAAATACACTCAGTACACACTGTAAAGTGGTAGTGCTGGTACAATAATAAAATACACACAGTACACATTGTAAAGTGGTAGTGCTGGTGCCATAATAAAATGCACCCAGTACACACTGTAAAGTGGTAGTGCTGGTACCATAATAAAATACATTCAGTAAAGTGGTAGTGTTGATGCCATGATAAAATGTACCTAGTACACTCTGTAAAGTGGTTGTGCTGGTGCCATCAGTATTGGAGCTATGATAAAATGCACCTAGTACATTCTGTAAAGTGGTAATGCTAGTGCCGTGATAAAATGCACTCAGTAAACTCTGTATAGTGGTAGTGCTGGTGTCATGATAAATTTACATCCAGTACATTCTGTAAAGTGGTAGTGCTGGTGCCATGATAAAATGTACCCAGTACACACTGTATAGTGACAGTGCTGGTAATGTGATAAAATGTACCCAGTACACACTGTATAGTGACAGTGCTGGTGTCATGATGAAATACACTGAGTACACTCCGTATAGTGACAGTGCTGGTGCTTTGACAAAATGCACCCACCACACTCTATAAAGTGGTGGTACTGGTACCCTCATCCCAAAATTTCTGGCTTTGGGCCTAACTTAGAAACCTTTGGTGAATTGGCAGTATCAGTAGAGGGTCGGACATGCTTTCCAGCATAGTTACGTCCCTTTACGTTCTGAGTTCAAATCCCGCCGAGGTTGACTTTGCCTTTCATCCTTACGGGGGTCGATAAAATAAAGTACCAGTAATGTACTGGGTAATTGCTGGCCTTGTGCCAAAAGTAGAAACAATTATTAAGTTAGTGTTTGGAACACAACATAACGAAGGTTCTTACATAGAATTATGATGGAAGGGTTTTAGATAAATATAAACACTTTAAAACAAATAGACTAGTATGATAAAACCAGAGGCAGTTTAAGGCAGCTCAATAGCCAAGAGCCCAGAGCTATTATTTAACTTATGTTTATATGGAAACATTGAAATAAAAACACCAATAAACAGTAAATAATATTAAGAAATAACTCACATGTGTCAAGTTGCTAGATTTTGAATAACTTCCTTGAATGCTATTCTCTATGCTTTTCCTGTAATAAAGACACTTTATATAATAACCATATTAACCCTTTAGCATTTAAACAGGCTGTATCCGGCTAGTATTCTCTTAACCCATTTCTGTTCAAACCGGCTGCTCATACTGATGTTAAGGTATTGTTCTCAGAATAAATACTATCAAAATCTCATAGATTTGATATTATGTGAGGTAAAGCATTTACTGTGAAAATATAATATTAAATATAGAGTAATGTAAAAGCTAAAGGGTTAATGCTGACTAAATGTACACAGGTTTTTTCTCAAAAAAAAAATGTTCCTGTTCCTTCTTCTTCTCATTCTCTATCTTTCTATTTCATATTTTATACACACGCATGTGTGTGTATATATATAGTACTGGTGCCATGATAAAATGTACTCAATACAATCTATAGAGTGTGGGAATGTATGTGAGATGCGGCTCTCAGAGGTCAGTGGCTCTGATTAAGTACTGTCTTGGTCTATGATGACCCGTTCAATTCTTGCTAGTAGAGGAAACAGATATCAACCCATGACATTCTTTAGGGATATAGCATGAAATATATCTAAAAACAAAGGTTTCATCATCATCATCAGGTTTAGCGTCCGTGTTCCACGCTTGCATGGGTTTGGACGGGGGTTTTCCCACTTGAGGCAAGAGTGGTTGTCTTGCTCGCATAGGACTGTCTGGCGGGTTTTCTACAGCTGGATGCCCTTCCTAACACCACCCACATTTACAGTGTGGGGCTGGGAGGTTTTTACCATGTTGCCTACACGGCCACATTACAGCGTGGACTATCTGGCGGGTTTTCTACAGCTGGATGCCCTTCCCAACACCAACCACATTTACAGTGTGGGGCTGGGAGGTTTTTACCGTGTTGCCTACACGGCCACATTACAGCGTGGACTGTGTATTTTTTGTCGTGACACCTACACGATCTCATTTGTTTCGGCCTGGATGTTGTGGGATCAACATAACTTTACATTGAAAGGGGAGGTGTGGATGGGGTGGAGGTGGTGGGACGGGGGTGTGTTTTGATAGAGATGCCTACTGACTGTTTGTTAATTCAAATGTTTATATCTTTACTGGTGGATAGATTGTGGTAAAAACTTGCAGTTTTAGTGGAAAGACTAATATTTAATGTTATACAGTCAAAGTGTGTTCTTTAAACTCTACTGTTGGTGATCAAACTTTGTGAAAAAAAATATCTCATGTTGATGCGCAGTCTGCAACTGGCAGAGTTTAGCATCAAAGTAAGTAAGTCAAAGTGTTATTTTGTACTTTTCGATAATGGCTTGCTAATGAAGTTTGTTAATTCAAATGTTTGCATTATGATAGGAAAGACTTTAATTTATATGATGCAGTCATATTGTTCTTTTATAGTTTTTATGAATGTGTTGCTAATGTGGTACAGGATGTTAAGTGTTACATAATGATGATGATGATAGAGATCAAATATACCTTTTGTGTTGCTTTTTGTGTGTCTTCAGAATTCGTGGCATCTTTTTGTGCAGAGAAGACCTGCTGGTGCTACTGACAGCGAATCGGCCCAGGAAACGCTGTCCTGTGTTGTGTCCAGGCTTTGACACAGACATCTTGGGACTGATCCAAGAAAAATAAAGGGCCAATTGCTAGAAATGGAAGAAGACATAAGGAGTCCCCATTTCTGCAATTTCTGAGTTATGTTGGCATCTTTTCTGAAAAAACAACAACAATATATATTTATGTATATATATTTATTTAGTCCTACATATGCTGGTGTGGAAGATGGACATTAAACAACAATAATGATGGTGTATATATTGCATATTTTTCCACATACACACAAAATATCCATAAAACCCAGCATACGACTTATCTTCTATAAATTTTTATAGACAAGCCAAGGACTGAGTCAAGAATGTTTAACAAAAAAATTCTGACAAAGGCACAAGTTTACATATTTTGGAGGGCTACAATCAATTTAATCAATCCTCATTCGTGACTAACACTGCTGTGTGTGTGTATATATATATATATATATTCAGGGCATATCATACATATACATGTGTGTGTATATAAGATAACATAAGTGCAGTTTAGTGCCTCCCACCCGATTTAATTTCCATGTAACCTTCTTAATAATGTATATATTTTCAGAGATATATTTTCGAAAATGTGGACTGCAAGAAAATAATAATTTCCAATCTGGGAAATTTTTTTCTGATCTCATAACAGGGGATTACCTATTATCCAATGTGTCCTTTTTATTTTTCTTAAACGGCGAGTTGAGATTTAAGAGAAATTTAACAGTTATTTCTAGCAAATTAAGCGACTACGTAAGAAACTTCCTCGTTCTATTTAAGTTCTATTCCAGTCGCGTCTTCATTCAAATTCGGTCATAGTAAACATATATGAAAACTCCGTATTAAATATATTAAAAACATTAACTAATATCATTATTTGTTGTCCCAGCACTGGGTAATTGCTGGCCTTGTGCCTAACGTAGAAACAATTATTTGTTGTCCCAGTTGTTAATTTCATCATTTTTTCCCATATAAACGTTTCCCGTCTTTTCGTTACCATATTTCTAATTGAAAGTCGCTGCCTATAATTTTGATTACATAATAATGACAAATTTGAATAAATTTAGTAATATAATTAATTTCCCCATTATTAAACTGGTGATGGAAAGTTTTTAGATAGATATAAAAATGTTAAAATGGTAAATTTTTACTTTAAGTTGGAAGATTTTGTTATGTTTTTTTTCTATCAGTTTTAGCGAGTTTTGAACGAATATGACTTCCAAACTATAGAAAATTACGTTTGATGTGGTTCCCAGCACCCGAGAACACCACTAAATCCATCACCGAGACGGGTGTAGTAATAAAGATATACTAAAAACATACTGAACACTTCATTCATATGTAAAAATAATATCATGTATATTAAAAATAATGTGTATAACGAAAAACAAAGCAAATCAAAATATGACATAATTTTGAAATAACCGCGTTAACACGAAACATCTGTTTTGGGAATTGAAGAAAGTCAAATCATGTCTTTTATATTCCTTATTATCATTATTTCATTAACTACGGACTTATTCAACAAGATTACCTCTCACCTCAAGATAAAATTAAAAAAACCCCGCATAACTTTACCTTTTTCATTAAATCTATGTTCAATAAGTTCTGTTCAGGACATACCAGCATTGCGCTCATTATAACACCGGTGTAGTGATTTGATATTCCCCTGCCTAATTTTTGTCCACACAAACATCGGTAACTTGAAATAATTACGAAATGACTTATTAAATTTAAAAATAAAGGAAAGATATTTACAATTCATTGAAGTTTGCTTATTGATAAACAAATAGAAATAAAAAGAAAGAGAAAAAATTAGATGGCGAAGTAAGAGAAGGCAAGAAAGGGACGACAGACTCTATACCCCATCTGTTTCGGAATTTATGTTCAGATTACTGGCAGGTAGGATGAAAATGATTTCAAATTACGACTCCCTGGGATAGGAAAGCTTGTATGTGATTTCTTTATCACGCATTCTATTATTTCTGACTATCTCCTCAAATTATTCCCCAATATCCTTCGGAGATTGTGGCTAATATGTGATATTAAAACTAACTCTAATTATTATATTAAACCGTAAATAAATTTGAATATATAAAAGCTACCATTTTTTAAGTAACACCCAGACAACGCTACAGGTGGAAAACATTTGAAGAATATATATTACGTAAAAGAACAATAAAATAAATATCAATAGTAGAATTTTTCTGAAACTAATATGCCATTAGAGTTATTTCCCTTGTTCTTTTTGAAAACGTGGTCAACACTCAGCCTGCTAGAAATAGCTGCCAAATATCTCCTCTTTTTCCCGTTACGTCGTTTTTAAACAATGAACCGTATAAATACAGAGTGGTCACGGATGGAATAGTATTGATCACAAATACACATTATCGATCGTTCATATGTGATTGATCGTTCATATGTTAGTAATCATGTATATATGTCATTGATTTCGAAGTTTGGTACAAGGCCAGCAGTTTGGGGATGGGTGAACTCGATTATATCGACCCCAGTACTTTACTGGTACTTTATTTTATCTGTCCCAGAAGGATGAAAAGCAGAGTTGACTTCGGCAAGATTTAAACAGAACATAAAAAGTCGTAATTTATATGTTACTGATAGATTTCTATATGATTGATCCTATACATACATGATTGGTAGTTCATATATTATTGACCCTAGGCATATTATTCCCCCTAGGCATAAGATTCCTTATATGCGAGGTTGCCCTAGGCATAGAGCACACATAGGCACGTGGTCTCCCTAGGCGCGAGGTACACTTAGGCACGGAGTTTCCTTAGGCGCGAAGTTTTCTTAAGCACGAGGTCCCTGTAGGTACGGGTTTCCCTTAGGCACGAGTTGCACATAGGCACCATGTCCCCACAACCGCGCGACACACTTAGACACAGGGTGCTCATAGGCGTGGGTTCCCCTTAGTTGTAGGGACACGAGAGTGGTGAGTGGCACGAATTATTTTTCATTTCCTTAATATCGATCTCTATTGTCAAATATACACCAATATTATGTTAAAGGCACGTGGCTGAGTGGTTAGAAAATTGGGTTCGCAATGGTGAGGTTGGGAGTGCGATTCCCGGACTGGGCAATGTGTTATGTCCTTGAGCAAGCCACTTTATTTCACGTTGCTATTTCTGTCTGGATTTCTGACAGGTAGATAGTATTACCAATTGGAAAGACCAATGGAAACATTGTTTCCTCGGTCCAATTTGAGGAGCTCCAACCCTTTAGCATCTACATTTCTTTATATATACAATTGTATTTTTGTGAGATAATATCGAATCTATGAAATTTTGATATTTATTTCGAGAACAATA
>OZ024762.1:21220409-21222909 GCA_964016885.1 Eledone cirrhosa
TCTTGCCACATAAAGAATAATAATTGTTTCTACTTTAGGCACAAGGCCAGTAATTACCCAGTACATTAATGGTACTTTATTTTATCGACCCAGTAAGGATGAAAGGCAAAGTTAACCTCGGCGGGATTTGAACTGAGACTGTAAAGGGACGTAACTATGCTAGAAAGCATAGCGTCCAACCCTCTACCGATACTGCCAATTCACAAAGAATAATAATGAATACTTTATCTTCCTGATGAGCAACCAGCCAGGCTGCCGGTCAACCTTCTAGTACCCATCCAGCCAACCAACCATCTAGTCAATCAATTAGTTAAGCCGCTAACCAGCTAGCCAACCAGCCAGCCAGTTAACCAACCAGCCAATCATATAGTCAACCAATTATACAACCCAACAGCCAGCTAGCCAGTCAGCTAGTCAACCAGCCAGTCGGTTAACCAGCCATTCTCCAGCCAGCTAGTCAACCAGCTATCCAATAACCAACTATCTAGTCAGCCAATTAGTTAAGCCGCCAACCAGCCAACCGTCTAGTCAACCAACTAGACAATGCTAGCCAGTCGGCTAAATAACCAGCCAGCTAGTCAGCCAGCCAGCCGATTAACCAGCCAAAACTAGCCAGCCAACCAGCTACTCAACTAGCCAACCATCCAGTTAATCAGCCAGCTAACAAACCAGCCAATCATCTAGTCAACTAATTAGACAATCCAACAGCCAACTGACTCAAGGCTATGGTAAATGACATTTACTCAAGATGCCCAGGGAGTGGACTCGAAACTGGGACCTAACGACTACAAAGCGAACTTATTAACCATTCGACAATGCTGTGGTTACCAGATATATTTATTACAACAGAGAAATAAAGTCTCAAGTTAAATTATTACAGTTATTATGTATGTAATGTATGTATGGACTCGTAACTCCTGAGTGTATCGAAGGGGTGCCATATTGACATACGGCGTTTCTAGGGGATGTTTAAACTTGGCTGATCCTATCTCCTTTCCAAGTCTGAATACAGTAAGTTTCTTCCAGAGACGGACAGAGAGTGAAAGAATGGAAGTGAGAAAGAGATATAGAGGAAGAATCGACCCCAGTACTAGACTGGTACTTTTTGTATCGACCTTAAATGGATGAAAGGCAAAGTAGCCCTCGGCAAGATTTGAACTCAGAGAGCAGAGAGTCGAAACGAATACTGCAAAGCATTCTATCCGACATTTAACGATTTTGCCAAGTCTATTACAATTATTACAACAGAGAAATAAAGTCTTGAGTTAAAGGACTCAATACGGCTCCCAGTTCAGGAATAAACAATACATTAAACGATATAATAAACATTTTGCTTTTAATCTGACACGATTTAAAAAATAATAATCCTGAAGTCTGGCATTATCCGACTCATCCTGTAATTAATTCACTTACCAATCTTTCTGTTTGGCTGGTAGACATCATCATAAAAATCCTCCTCCTCCTCCTCCTCATCATCATCATCATCATCATCATCATCATCATCATCATCCTCCTTCTTCTTCTTCTTCTTCTTCTTCTTCTTCTTCTTCTTCTTCTTCTTCTTCTTCTTCTTCTTCTTCTTCTTCTTCATTTGGAGAAGTTTATTACATTCTTCCATTTTCAAACTGATAAGAATTTGTTATTAATTAACAACGACCCCCCCCCCCCCCCACCCCACCCCACAAAAAACAACTAAAACAGCAACAACAAAAAAAGACAACAGCAAAAAAAGAAAAACAAAACCAAAGAAAACTGAACAAAAGAAAAATTTAAATATTCCACTTTTAGAAGAAATAAAATTGAATGAATTTTCTAAAAATAAGAAAAATAGAAAGAGTAAATAAACAGACAAACAACAACAACCACTTCAAACAACAACCACTACCACAGCCACCACAACAACAACAATAACAACAGCCACCACAACAACAACAATAACAACCACGACCACAGCCACCACAACAACAACCACTTCCACTACAAACCCAACAACACAACAACAACAACAACAACAATAACAAACACTAGCAACAACAACAACAAACTCAACAACACAACCACCTCAACCACAACTATAACAACCACGACCACAGCCACCACAACAACAACCACTTCCACTACAAACCCAACAACACAACAACAACAACAACACAACAACAACAACAACAGTAACAACCACCACAGCAACAACAACAACAAACTCAACAACACAACCACCTCAACCACAACTATAACAACAATACCAACAATACCAACACTATGGAGGCTATAATAAACAGAAAAAAACATTGTTTAAACAATATCCAAATGAAATCGAGCAATACAACTAAAAAAAATCAATTAATTGTTTCTACATTTGGCACAAGGCCAGCAAATATCCAGTGTATTACTGGTACTTTATTTTCATAGACCTCGAAAGGATGAAAGGCAAAGTTAACCTCGGCGGGATTTGAACTCATCTAAAAGAATCAATTAATACAAATAAAATATATATCGATTA
>OZ024762.1:21232909-21235409 GCA_964016885.1 Eledone cirrhosa
TCTTCCACCTTTGCCGGTCGCCCTCAAGACTGGCAAAGGTGGAAGATGCTGGATGGCGGTGTCGTCCTCGGGTCTTTGATTTTCAGCCCCATGGATTTTATCTATTACATTCACTTATTATATTTCGAATACCTGATGATATCACCGGATTCATACGGAACCCGGTCATTGAAATGATCATAGTATAATAAACCTTTCAAGGATTTACACAAATCCAGCCTCCTGTCATGTTATTATAATATTTAACTCCGTACTAGCACCACCAACTACAAAAACAAAGACGGTTGAACTGCTTTACGTTGAGTACTCTCCACATTATTACATTAAGATTGACCATACGGAATTGACCAGCTCTATCCAGTGGTGAACCTCAAACCTGAATATATATATATATATATATATATATATATATATATATATATATATATATATATATATTAGAAAGTGAGGTTTTTTTTACAAAATGAAAAATAACCGAGGTGTCCTACACGAGTGAAAGTATAAAGAAAAAAAGATGAAATCGAAAATGCAACTGGAGTCTTATTTAAAAAAAAAATATATATATTTATTTGGTTCCTTTACCGGTTTCGCAGTTCTTCTGCTTTTCAAAAGGTGAGTTGAGATGGAGGGTCTGTGGTTTTTCTCACATCATATATATATATATATATATATATATATATATATATATATATGCATACTTACATACACACAAAAATAAATACATGTACACAAACACACACACACATATATATATACATACACACACACACAAATAAATTCATGCACACAGACACACACATACACAATCATTCAGAAGCTTATACGCATAAATACAAACATCCATTCACCCATCCATACATCCATACTGATATATATATATATATATATATATATATATATATATATATATATATACACGAAATACAAAAACTTATTAAAGACATACACACACGTACAACTACATACACACACATATACATACATTCATAAATACATTCATATATATATATATATATATATATATATATATATATATATATATATATATAGATATATATATATACATATACACACAATACAAAAACTTATTAAAGACATACACACACGTACAACTACATACACACACATATACATACATTCATAAATACATTCATATATATATATATATATATATATATATATATATATATATATACATATATATACACACAATACAAAAACTTATTAAAGACATACACACACGTACAACTACATACACACATATATACATACATTCATAAATACATTCATACATACATACATATATACATACAGATACAGAAAGAACACGACTAGTTAGGAAATTACAAGTACAAGCCATTAATGGAACAGTAAAAATATGTAAGACATTCCAAAAATTCTGCACATAATTACTGCATATAGACTTGTACAGATACAGATACAAAGCATATACACACATACACCTCAAAACACATACAATAACATCCATACCTGCACACATACATACATACAGACAGACATCTACCTAGTTGATCTGTAAATTCCAATGAGAGAGTCTAGTGTCTGTTAGGAACCCACTCTCTCTCCATTGGCAAAAATTTGTGAAATTATAAAAACATACATACATTCATTCATAAATTCATACATACATACATAGATGTATGCATACATAGAGGTATACATACATAGATGTATACATACATAGATGTATACATACATAAATACATACATGCATTCATCCGATACAAAAAAATAATCAATATACACACACAAATACATGCAAACGCACACACACACACAGAGAAACTCACACAGACATACAAAGACAAACAGACATACATACACATACATACATACATACATACATACATACATAATACACCAATAGAGATACATACACACACACATACATACACAAATAAACATACATACACACACACACATATATACACCAATAGAGATACATACACACACAGACATACATACACAAATAGGCATACACACACACACACACAGACATACATATACACAGACACAATAAATAAACAAATAAATGCATTTCTTTGACAAATATCATTTGAACTTAACGTGAGAGAGAAAAGTAAAGACACACGGCTGACATTTTGATTTGGTTGGTTTAAAGGTTGATGATATATTGAGACGTATAAACGCATGGCGGGTTTTCTGTCTTCTTTTACACATGTACGAGTAACTAGTGTATAAATAGTTCTTGTGTGTATCACCTTCCACCATTATCGCCAGCATCACTCATTTCATTATGGCAGAGTCGTGTAGAAGGTATATATATATAGATATATAGATATATTGATATATATCTATCTATATATATATATATATATATATATATAGATAGATAGATAGATAGTGAGATAGGGAGAGGCAGACAGAGCGAGATAGATAGATAGATAGATAGAGAGATAGAGAGATAGAGAGATAGACAGAGATAGAGATAGATAGATAGATAGAGAGATAGAGAGAT
>OZ024762.1:21272909-21275409 GCA_964016885.1 Eledone cirrhosa
GTTGTTGTTCTTCTTCTTGCTGCTGCTACTACTACTGCTGCTGCTGCTGCTGCTACTACTACTACTACTACTACTATGACTACCTCATACTACTCCTCTCTCTTTAAGTCTGTTGCTTACATTTGAGTGTGTATTTTTGTGTGTCTGTGTTGGCACATTTTTATTTATATACTCATTCATATAAATGTATGTATATGCACATACACATACGCACACATACACACACATATACACACATATACACATACACGTCAGCGCGTTTGAAAAAAATCAGATTTAATAAAATTCAGTTACTTTATTCTTTCCTTCACCTCTCCTACGTCACTTCTCCATTCGCCTCCTCCTTCTTCGCCCCTCCTACCATCAACTCATCTGTCCTCTCCACTCTTTCTTCTCCACCATTTCCTCCACTCCCCCCACTCCTCTTTCTAACATATCCATACTTCTGCTTCCCCCCATCTTACTCTCTCTTCACCACCCTCCCGTGACCACAACCCCCTATGGTCATTATCCACGATGAGTCTCCCCCCCCCCAACAACAGTAGCAGAAGCTGCAGTGTTTGAGGGCGGCTGGAAGGGCATCTTACACGTACACTGTGATGGAATCTGAGGAGCAGATACAACGGGAGACACTGTGACAACCTTGCAAACTTGCTCAAGCAATTCTAACTGTCTATGCAAACTAGATTTACTAAGTATGCCAACGGAGACTTAAGCAATCTGTATCGGACCATCCAGGGACTAGATTTATTAAATATGCCAACAGAGACTTGAGTAATCTATATCGGACCATCCAGGGAATAGATTTACTAAATGTGCCAACAGAGACTTGAGCAATCTGTATCGGACCATCCAGGGAATAGATTTACTAAATGTACCAACAGAGACTTGAGTAATCTATATAGGACCATCCAGGGAATAGATTTACTAAATGTACCAACAGAGACTTGAGTAATCTATATCGGACCATCCAGGGAATAGATTTACTAAATGTACCAACAGAGACTTGAGTAATCTATATCGGACCATCCAGGGAATAGATTTACTAAATGTACCAACAGAGACTTGAGTAATCTATATCGGACCATCCAGGGAATAGATTTACTAAATGTACCAACAGAGACTTGAGTAATCTATATCGGACCATCCAGGGAATAGATTTACTAAATGTACCAACAGAGACTTGAGTAATCTATATCGGACCATCCAGGGAATAGATTTACTAAATGTACCAACAGAGACTTGAGTAATCTATATCGGACCATCCAGGGAATAGATTTACTAAATGTACCAACAGAGACTTGAGCAATCTATATCGGACCATCCAGGGAATAGATTTACTAAATGTACCAACAGAGACTTGAGCAATCTATATCGGACCATCCAGGGAATAGATTTACTAAATGTACCAACAGAGACTTGAGCAATCTATATCGGACCATCCAGGGAATATATTTACTAAATGTACCAACAGAGACTTGAGCAATCTGTATCGGACCATCCAGAGAATAGATTTACTAAATGTACCAACAGAGACTTGAGCAATCTGTATCGGACCATCCAGGGAATATATTTACTAAATGTACCAACAGAGACTTGAGCAATCTGTATCGGACCATCCAGGGAATATATTTACTAAATGTACCAACAGAGACTTGAGCAATCTGTATCGGACCATCCAGGGAATAGATTTACTAAATGTACCAACAGAGACTTGAGCAATCTGTATCGGACCATCCAGGGAATAGATTTACTAAATGTACCAACAGAGACTTGAGCAATCTGTATCGGACCATCCAGGGAATATATTTACTAAATGTACCAACAGAGACTTGAGCAATCTATATCGGACCATCCAGGGAATAGATTTACTAAATGTACCAACAGAGACTTGAGCAATCTGTATCGGACCATCCAGGGAATAGATTTACTAAATGTACCAACAGAGACTTGAGCAATCTATATCGGACCATCCAGGGAATAGATTTACTAAATGTACCAACAGAGACTTGAGCAATCTGTATCGGACCATCCAGGGAATAGATTTACTAAATGTACCAACAGAGACTTGAGCAATCTGTATCGGACCATCCAGGGAATAGATTTACTAAATGTACCAACAGAGACTTGAGCAATCTGTATCGGACCATCCAGGGAATAGATTTACTAAATGTACCAACAGAGACTTGAGCAATCTGTATCGGACCATCCAGGGAATAGATTTACTAAATGTACCAACAGAGACTTGAGCAATCTGTATCGGACCATCCAGGGAATAGATTTACTAAATGTACCAACAGAGACTTGAGCAATCTATATCGGACCATCCAGGGAATAGATTTACTAAATGTACCAACAGAGACTTGAGTAATCTGTATCGGACCATCCAGGGATTAGATTTACTAAATGTACCAACAGAGACTTGAGTAATCTTTATCGGACCATCCAGGGATTAGATTTACTAAAGGTACCAACAGAGACTTGAGTAATCTTTATCGGA
>OZ024762.1:21280409-21282909 GCA_964016885.1 Eledone cirrhosa
CACACACACACAAACATACACACCCACAAGCACAGAGACATATATATAAATATTTATTCTTCTGTTTACTTTCTCTTAAACTCGCCCGTTTTACTTGTTTGCTCCTTTGTACTGGTGTGTCATTTTTACCTACTCTCATAAATATATATATATTATTTATTTTATTATATCTATAGATAATGGTTTCTTATATAGGCACAAGGTCATTAATTTTGGGGGAAGGGAAAATCGATTAAAATCTACCCCAGTGCGTGACTGGGACTTTATTTTATCGACCCCGTAAGGATGAAAGGCAAAGTTAACCTCGGCAGGATTTGTCCTCAGACCATAAAGGGACGTAACTTTATGCTGGAAAGCATGGCGTCCGACCCTCTACCACATTTAATATTTAATATACTATCATATCATCTCTACTGCCCTCACCATCCCCTTAGGCCGCAGCACTCTCTGGACCTTCTCAACGTTTCTTGGAGGGGGGTAGCGCCCATTACGAGAACCTTTATTTAAAGGAAATAGACTTAACCCGGATTGAACTTAGATTGTGATCTTGGTCTATCAATAAACTTGCTGCCATATTTTGTTGGCTTATCATATCGTAAATTTATGTCTTGACTTATTTGGCTTATTTACTGATCAAATTAATTTGTAGTTCTATATATATCGATTTTCATTTCAGGAAATATATATAGAAAATTCTATTGAGTGTTTGGTGTTAATTTTTTTCTTATCTATCTATCTATCTATCTATCTATCTATCTATCTATCTATCTATCTATCTATCTATCTATCTATCTATCTATCTATCTATCTATCTATCTATCTATCTATCTATCTATCTATTTATCACACCCTCTCTATCTCCCGTTACTGACAACTTGTAAATAATTCTTTTTCCTTATCATCACCAAATTGTCACGTCACCTTGAAAAACCTACCTACACCCTTCCCGGGTTGTGAAAAAGTAAAATTATCTAAATCTGGCATAAATTCAAGAACTTTCTGTTGTTGTCCAAACATTACGGCTTCATTCACGCTCTGGCAGTCTTTAACTTCACTTCTTTCCCAATTTAAAAATAGACGAGGGAAAAAGAGAAAAGCAGTAAAGCAGAATACAATACAATAAATAAATATATCTATTTTGAAGAAGCCAGAACATACATAGAAGAATCTAATAAAAGTAATTGAAGAGAGGCTTCTGTTCTAACGGCAAGGTGCAGTTTTTGAGTTTCTCTACTTTCTTCTTTCCCATTTGTTAAGAACTGCCGTGGGGATATATTCATTAAGACAAACTAAACAGGAAGGTGAAGAAGTGCCTCTTCTTCGTAATGTGTTTAATAAACAACAATAACAAAAACAACAATTACACATACGAAAATAAAACTCTTTTTGGTGATTAAACCCAAACTATAGAGGAGACATTGTTTCGTCTTCTACACAAGCTAGCCGAAATAAATAAGTAAGTAAATAAATAAATTTTTTTTAAAGCATTTTCTCACAACAAACGCCATTGTTTAAAAAGCAGGGACCCGAACAAAAAAATATATGTACCGAGTTAAATACTTGCGTTCAAATTTAGATTGGGATTATATTGTGTTTATGCTATGTGCCCTTAACACTTAGTGGAGTCGTAGGGACGCCGTTATGACTGAAGGGAGCCTATAAGCAAGCACATTTAATCTGATATTCAACAATTTCTCTCACTCAACTCAACACCCTCAGTCACTAGAATAATTATATCGCTGACCTGCCATAACCGCATTTTGAGATTTAAGATTTCTAATAAAATGAAGCGATGTGTAAGCTGCTACTGTAGAAATAATCGTAAAACCAACCAGTTTCTGTTATAGTCACACCGCAGCCCCTTCCTACCTTCCTCTCTCTCTCACACACAACTGACATTGGCATTCTCAGAAAGGCATGGAACGTCACAGATTTCCTCCCATTTACAATTCCATTTAAAATTGTAAACCTTGTGATTACTCGGGAAATCAATTTAGAAACCGATAATGATAAATACATTAAGTCACTGTTCACTACCTTTACACAGCAAGCGTGCTGTAATTAATTTCTTCTAAATATACATCCACACATTTTCTTTTTCATCTCAATCAAATCAAACCACCTCTGTAGAAACTTGAGATTTTCTTCGACCAAATGGCATTACTGAGTAGTGGAATTCTTGCTAAAGTGTTCCTAAACTATGATTGCTTATAATGAGTTCCGCTTACTACTTCTACTTTACTTTACAACCTTCCAAATTCTCTTTTCTCATCACATTTGCTACTCTCTTTATTGCTCTCCCTTTCTCTCTCTCTCGCGCTCTCTTTCAATCTCGGTCTCTTATATATATATATGTGGGAGGTGAGTTTTATTGTAGTACAATAAAGCAATCCAGATATCGGATAAGAAGCACTCTACAGTTTGTAGGACTGGAGTATACATAATATAAGATCAAAAGATGGAACTCCTTTAACCATCTTTTGATCTTATATATATATAT
>OZ024762.1:21305409-21317909 GCA_964016885.1 Eledone cirrhosa
AAAATAAAGAAGCAGACAGATACGCCTGCGAGGAATCGAAAGCAACCTTTGTTGGATGCCGGTCGACTAACGTTAACTGTTGCACTAAGTGATCATTGGCCACTGTTTATCATCTCTTAGAAGATTTTTAACTTGCAATGGTAGTTTGTCGTCTACATATAACATCTTAGCAGAGCGATAACAAAAAAAAAAAAAATTTAAAAACAGAAACAAAATTATTTGCACGAATTCTTAATATTCATGTAAAACATAACTTATTCCCAACCGTGAATACATTCGATGTATTCTAGAATTATTTTATCATTTTGTAAGATATTCTTTAAAGCCCGCCAGTATTAATTGCTTTCTTTCTTGCAAGTGATGTTTATAAAAGCTCTTGTATTAAAGTACATTTAGAAGAAAATATTAAATAGAATACCTTCATACGCCTCTTATGAGGTAATTTTTTTCTTCTATATATAAGAAAGACAAAGACTGCTGTATTTATTGAAATTTCAAACTATCAAACAAATGTATCTCCAACGAAACTTCTTGTATTAAGTTATTCATTTCAGATCTGCCATTTAACAGCTCCTCAAAGAGTATGTGGCATGTTTTATTAGTATATTAGTATTTTTCTTTTGAGTTAAATAGTAAGAAATTTATAGACCCCCCCCACAAAAAAAAAGAAGAAAAAAAAACTGAGGAGGTATAAGAAGAATTTATTGCTTTTATCTAGGAAACATTTAATAAGATATATTTTCGTACAGCTATGAAAAGATTCGATTAAAAAGACTATAGAATACTCAGATCTGTCTCATTAAGACATTTCTTTAGCTTATTACCGTTTTTACAATTCCATAATAATCCCAATTTAAAAACATTCTTTATCTGGAATATATTTTTCTTCTGCCATTTATTTGCATTGAATTCAAACATCTCTATTTCCAATGTTATCAAGACGCATCTCTGGGACATATTATTCTGTTAAAATACTGCAACCACAAATAATAAATCATACTGAATTAACCCTCCAGGATGCTTGACTGACTGACTGTCAGACTGGCTGACTGCTAAATAATTCATCTAATTTGTTGCTAACTATATCTATTTCTTTTTTTCAAATAATATAATTAAAAATGAAGGCGGCGAATTGACAGTATCGGTTTAGCGTCGGATAAGATATGGCATATAGTTACATCGCTTTATGTTCTCAGTTCAAATCCCGCCGAGATTAACTTTGCCTTTCATCCCTGTGGAGTCGATGAAATAAAGTACCAGTAACGCATTGGGGTCGATTTTATCAACTTTCCCCTTCCCCGCAATTGTTGGCCTTGTGCCTAAATCAGAAACCATTATTATGAATTCAAATCCCGCCGAGGTTAACTTTGCCTTTCATCCTTACGGGGTCGATAAAATAAAGTACCAGTAATGTACTGGGTAATTGCTGGCCTTGTGCCAAAAGTAGAAAACAATTATTATGAATTCAAACCCCAGCGAGGTTAACTTTGCCTTTCATCCTTACGAGGTCGATAAAACAAAGTACCAGTAATACATTGGTTCGATTTAATCGACTTTCCTCTCACCCCAAATTGTAGGCCTTAGAAACCATTATAAAAAGTGAAGGCGGCGAATCGGCAGAGTCGCTAGTGCGGCGGATTAAACATGGCTTTATATTTGGTCGCTGCTTTCTCTACGATCAAATCCCATCGAGGTCGACTTTGCTTTTCATCCGTTCAAAGTAAATAAATAAACTACCAGTCCAATACTAGGGTAGATTCTTGCTCCTAACGAAATCGGCTGTTCTCCGAAGTGGAAAAGGGTGAGCTCCGCCAGATTTAAAAGGCTTGTACGACTCCACCAAGAGTATTACTTACTAGTACAATAATATATATATATATATATATATATATATATTAAAGAGTTAAACAAGATTCAATGAGTACATCAAAGAATAAGTTTCACAGTAGATTGGAAGCACTCTACGGGAAAAATATTTTCCAGAGTTATTAATATTTGTATTTTAATATATGTATATATATATATATATAAGAAAATGGTTTTTTTCTCTTTTAATTAAAAAACGAGATATCCTACACGGGTGAAAGTATAAGGAAAAGAAATAGAAAATGCAACTGGAGTCTTTTAAAGAAAATTTATTCATTTCCTTTACCGGTTTCACAGTTCTTATGCTTTTTAAAAGTAGAATTGAGATGGAGGGTTTGTGGTTTACACAAATTCTACTTTTGAAACGCATAAGAACTAGAATGTGTGTAAACCCCAAATCCTCCATCTCAATTCTACTTTTGAAAAGCATAAGAACTGTGAAACCGGTAAAGGAAATAAATAAATATTCTTAAAAAGACTCCAGTTGCATTTTCTATTACACACACACACACACACACACACACACACACACACACACACACACATAAACAGAGAAAGCTTTAAGCGGTACTCTGACCAACTCATTCCGTATTAATTATAATATATATATATATATATATATATTGGTAAACGGAATAGAAAATGCTGACAAATTGTTCACAGTTGAAAAATGGTTTAATTAGGAATAAAAGAGTATTAGTAATTGTATGGGTTAGTATTCAGTTGTGGTTTTAAGTTTTTAAGATTTTACCGGTTGCGCATTTCTAAATGCTTTTCAAAAATAATTTTGAGATAGAGTGTCCGTGTTGTTTGCTCTGATCTGATTAGTTTTGGGAATTCTACCTATTTTTAAGTTAAAAAAGTGGCTCCAGCGCTACTTTGGTGTTGCAAAAATTCTTGTGGTCAAAACAATTTTGATTGGTCGGTAGAGGTCATGTGAATGTAAAAAATTGATTTTGCGCCAAGACTGTTTTTATGTTAGAAAAGTGGCTCCAGCGCTACTTGGTGTTTGCAAAAATTCTTGTGGTCAAAACAATTTTGATTGGTCGGTAGAGGTCATGTGAATAAAAAATTGATTTTGCGCCAAGACTATATATATATATAATAATTAATACTGAATGAACCAAGGTTGTTATATTAAATCCATCCTAAATCTCAACAATTATTTCTATAGAGATAAGAGTCGTGATAATACATACAAATAATGAACCAAGCTGTTATAATTGATAATTTACATCATATTAAGACTCAAATGTATATCTTCAGGAATGCTCGAGAAAAAGATTAATTTATCATATTGACGAGAATATGACTCTTCCATTCTGTCAGCTGGGGTTGTGGGGCGGCCAGCATGTGGGACCCCATTTACTCACTATACAGTGAGATGGGGTGACGTGAAATATTGTCTTGTTCATTGACACAAAGTATTAGTCGAGGCGGAAATTGAACCCCCATAACTACTAAATCACGCAACTTCACACATAACACTTTATTTAATAAACCCAGATAGATGATATAGCAATTTTATTCACTCACTTTAAATCGAGACTTCAAATAAATTTTATCATTTTTTAAATAAATGATAAAGAAATCATTATTTTATCATGCTAGTTTTAAATCTACCAGTGTACCTTCTACACCAAGTTTTTTTCCGTCTTCTTCAAACGATTGCAACATTTTTAATGTTCATAGAAACAAGTATTTTAAATAATTGAATAAGCTGAAAAAAAAAAAAGAACCAAACAAAAAAACAAAGCAACATTTTTAAAATGAAATTTTTGTAATATTATAAAGATCTAGGTATTGATACATTTAAAATGTTATAGGAATCTCTTTCTTTCAAAGAATCTATAAATCTATCGATTAACCGTTAATTCAAATTGTTATGGTAATCAGTAACATTTTAATAGATAATTACAAAAATAAACTCGCGAGTTTCCATGAAATTCAATTTCACTTGAGAAAATTGAAATATTTCTTACTATAAATATGGGGGAAAATGTAAATTGGCAAAGTCACTAAGGGCGTTGGATAAAAAACAGAACTATCACGGTATTTGTTCTGGCTTACAGTTCAAATCCCGCCGAGAACCAACTTTGCCTTTCATCCCTTCGATAAAGGACCAGCCCATATATGTATATTTGCAGTTACTACATGCAGAATTTTTGGAATGTTTTACATATTTTGCAGTTCCATTAATGGGTCGTACTTGTAACTCGATGAAGTTCCAGCTCATATATGTGTATATGTAGCCTTATTCTTTCTGGCTCTTTGAAGCCCAGCTTCTCAAGATTTGTACTGAAGCAGTTAGTAACATATCCCAGAGATCCAATAATCACAGGTATAAATATGTATGTATGCATGCTTGCATGCATATATGTATGTATGTATGTATGTATGTATGTATGTATGACCCCTTAGCCTTTGTCAAGGCAGAATTCTAGAAGGAAAACTCTGATATAACACCTGCAACTCTGATGGTATCCAATGATGTTGACTTTGTTATTCTTTTTGGTAAATATCATCTTGGTTAAGAGAGTGGGACTGGCTTTGTGCAGTGCCTTTGCTCACTATAAAAGCTTCACAGCACAGGCATTGCTTTATATCTGGAGATCTCTCTTCACTTGTCGTCACATGGTATCATGGGCCCAGCACTATGTGTCAGTAATTGTCACAAGTGTAGTGTTTGTACCAGATTTTTCAAGTCGCTGGCTAGACTAAAAATTCACACTCGTTCAGCGCATCGGTAGGGGTTCTCCTACATGGATATAAAGTAGTGGCCGTACTCGAAAACGAGTTGGCAGCCGCCATGTATGTAGGTATGTAGGTATGCAACTCAGGAAACTAGGATAATTCCGATATAAAACCTGCGGCTCAGTAGTTACTGATGATGTTGATCTTTTCTTCTTTTCGGGTTATAGCTACTGTCGCCCAGAGGGTGGGACTGGCTCAATGCACAGTCTTTCCTCACTTTATAAAATATCTTCACGCACAGGCATTGCACGATAGAATTAATTAATAATTATTAATAATGGTATATCGTGCAATGGCCATACTCGATAACGAGGGGCAGCCCTCGTATGTATGTATGTATGTATGTATGTATGTATGTATGTATGTATGTCCGGGAGAGATGACCCCTTAGCCTTTGTCAATGCAGAATTCTAGGAGAAGGAAAACTCTGATATAACACCTGCAATCCTTGGTAAATATCATCTTGGTTAAGAGAGTGGGACTGGCTTTGTGCAGTGCTTTGTTCACTATAAAAGCTTCACGGCACAGGCATTGCTTTATATCTGGAGATCTCTCTTCACTTGTCGTCACATGGTACCATGGACCCAGCACTATGTGTCAATAATTGTCACAAGTGTACTATTTGTACCAGATTTTTCAAGTCGCTGGCTGGACTAAAAAGTCACACACGTTCAGCGCATCGGTAGGGGTTCTCCTACATGGATATAAAGTAGTGGCCGTACTCGAAAACGAGTAGGCAGCCACCATGTATGTATGTATGATTTTATGTATGTATGTTCTTCTGGTTTTATAATTTCACAAATTTTTACCAATAGAGACAGATTCTGTTTCTAACATAGACAAAACTCTCTCATTGGAATGTGCACATCAACTAGGTAGATATGTCTGCATGCATGCATGTATAGATATGGATGTGGATGTTTTGAGTTGTATGTGTGCATGTGTATATGCTTTGTATCTGTACATGTGTATATGCAGTTATTAGATGCAAAATTTTTGGAATGTTTTACATATTTTTACTGTACCATTAATAGATTGTTCTTGTAATTTCCTAACTAGTTGTGTTCTTTCTGTTTCTGTGAAGCCCAGCTTCTCAAGATTTGTATTGAGGTAGTTACTAACATACCCCAGTGCCCCAATAATCACAGGTATAAATCTGAAGGTGTAATCAGGCTGGAGTATCTGCAGATTTCTCATCAGTTCTGCATAAATATTCTCCTTTACGCTAATCTTTGATATTCTATTGGCATCTGCTGGGCAGCTAACTTCCACTACTGTGCATGCTTTCTTTTCCCTGTCCCATATCATAATATCTGGTCTGTTATGCCTGCATTTTATTGGGGGTTTTGACTGGAACATTCCACCAGTACTCTTTCATATTATGTACATCGATGTCTTCCACATTGCTGTAGCTTTTAATGTGTTTATTATCGGGCTATATTTTCTACGGATTGCATTGTACAGTGTTTTGGCCACAACATCATGCCTCATAGGTAGATAGTACTGCAAAGACATCTTTGGACAGCTGCTTATGACATGGGAGATATGTATGCATGTATGTATGTATGTATGTATGTATGTATGTATGTATGTATGTATGTATGTATGTATGTATGTATGTATCTAGGTGTATATGGGAGAGATGACCCCTTAGCCTTTGTCAAGGCAGAATTCTAGGAGAAGGAAAACTCTGATATAACTCCTGCAACTCTGATGGTATCCAATGATGTTGACTTGTTCTGCTTTTTGGTAAATATCATCTTGGTTAAGAGAGTGGGACTGGCTTTGTGCAGTGCCTTTGCTCACTATAAAAGCTTCACGGCACAGGCATTGCTTTATATCTGGAGATCTCCCTGCACTTGTCGTCACATGATACCATGGGCCCAGCACTAAGTGTCAATAATTGTCACAAGTGTAGTGTTTGTACCAGAGTTTTCAAGTCGCTGGCTGGACTAAAAAGTCACACTCGTTCAGCGCATCGGTAGGGGTTCTCCTACATGGATATAAAGTAGTGGCCGTACTCGAAAACGAGTTGGCAGCCACCATGTATGTAGGTATGTAGGTATGCAACTCAGGAAACTAGGATAACTCCGATATAAAACCTGCGGCTCAGTAGTTACTGATGATGTTGATCTTTTCTTCTTTTCGGGTTATAGCTACTGTCGCCCAGAGGGTGGGACTGGCTCAATGCACAGTCTTTCCTCACTTTATAAAATATCTTCACGGCACAGGCATTGCTTTATATCTGGAGATCTCTCTTCACTTGTCGTCACATGGTACCATGGACCCAGCACTATGTGTCAATAATTGTCACAAGTGTACTGTTTGTACCAGATTTTTCAAGTCGCTGGCTGGACTAAAAAGTCACACACGTTCAGCGCATCGGTAGGGGTTCTCCTACATGGATATAAAGTAGTGGCCATACTCGAAAACGAGTTGGCAGCCACCATGTATGTATGTATGTATGTATGTATGTATGTATGTATGTATGTATGTATGTATGTATGTATGTATGCATGTTTGTATGTAGGTATGTATGTATCTATGTGTGCGTCTATATATATCTACCTATGAGGCATGATGTTGTGGCCAAAACACTGTACAATGCAATCCGTAGAAAAGATAGCCCCGATAATAAACACACACACACAAACACATATACACACACAGATATATATATATATATATATATATATATATATATAAAGGAACGATCGACTTTTTTGTAAAATCGGACCGAGGGAACAATGTTTCCGTTGGTCTTTCCAATTGCTAATACTATCTATGTATATATATATAAGTATATATCTATCTATGTATATATATAAGTATATATCTATCTATGTATACACACACACTCACACACACACACACTCACACACACACACACACATATATGTATAAATAAATATATATTATATATATACACACACGTATTTATATATGTATATATATATATATATATATACATATATATATATATATCATATATATACACATATTTATGTATGTATATATATACATACATATATATATACATATATATATATACATACATATATATATTTATGTATATATATATATATATATATATATTATATATATGCACACACATATATATATATATATATATATATATATATATATATATATATTATATATATGCACACACATATTTATATATGTATATATATATATACAAAAAAAAAAAAATATATATATGGTTGTGTAACCTGCCACCCTATAAAACGCTACCAGAAGGGAGGAAAGCCAAAAAAAACAAAATGCTAGGTATAAATAATTGGTTATATAATTGAGTTGCATTGACAAACTTGAAATAAACTGACTGTAAATTCTTTGAAAAATATATTGATTTCCTCCCTTGTCTAGTTTGTGTTTCGTAGTTTATAGTAATAGATGTTCATTGAATTCTGTAGTAATACCAACACTGATGATGAAGGAGTAGAGAAAAAAAGCTATAAGAACCGAGACCTGCTGAATTTGAATTTAGAAAGAAACAAGTGACACCTATTAAAATGTTAGGAAATGGCATGCTCCTCCGTCAGTTTCGACGGTGAGTGTTCCAGTTGTTCGATCATTGGAGATGAGGCATGGCTATGGCATTGTTGGAAAATAGAATGGTCATCCGTCAGTTTCGGCGATGAGTGTTCCAGTTGTTCTATCAACGGAGACGCGGGGTAGCTATGGCATTGTTGGCAATAGAATGGTCATCCGTCAGTTTCTGCGATGAGTGTTCCAGTTGTTCGATCATCGGAGACGAGGCATGGCTATGGCATTGTTGGAAAATAGAATGGTCATCCGTCAGTTTCTGCGATGAGTGTTCCAGTTGTTCTATCAACGGAGACGCGGGATAGCTATGGCATTGTTGGAAATAGAATGGTCATCCGTCAGTTTCTGCGATGAGTGTTCCAGTTGTTATATCAACGGAGACGCGGGATAGCTATGGCATTGTTGGAAAATAGAATGGTCATCGGTCAGTTTCGGCGATGAGTGTTCCAGTTGTTCTGTCATCGGAGACGAGAAATAGCTATGCTAATGTTGGAAATGGAATGGTGCTCCGTCAGTTTCAACGATGGATGGTCCAGCCTGTAGTGAGTTCAGAAACGAGAAGCAGCTATTGGAATAAAATGGAACGGACCTTCGTCAGTTCTGGTGATGCATGCTCTAGTTGTTCGATCAATAGAAGAGCCTGTTCGTAAAATTAATGAGAAAGTGACACGAGTACCCATAACATAATTCCCTTTAATTACAGGTGGGTTATTCCATATCAAATCACCCAGTTTCAGAAAAATTTCCCAGGTCACCCCCTCAGATCGGAAAAAATGTATAATCAATTAATATTTTAAAGGCCTACAATTTCAAAATAATTTCAAAACTATCAAAGATATTGACATTTTCCCACCATATAGAGACAGGAACTAGTATGAATTTTTTCAGGGGGATCTGAGGGGGTGACCTAGGACCCTCTGGGTGATTGGAGATGGAATGATCCAGGTACAAGTCATTTTACTTTTCAACCGAGGGAATTGGACCAACGTGAAATAAAATGTCGGAGTCAAAGACGCAACGCGCCGCCAGCAAACAAACACGCAACCTTACAATCGTCAGCCAAATCTCCTAAACAGTTAGCCACCCGACTTCACTGTTATCTATGGACATATTGAGGAAGAATGGAATTTTATAATACATCTACTATGTTATGTTATGTTATGTGATTTGACGTGAAAGGAAAACAGTAAAACGTTGTCACAGTACGGCTTATGTATTAATATAAATGAGATGCACGTAGACCTACATGAATATATATACATATATATATATGTATATATGTGTGTGTGTGTATATATATATATATATATATATATATCACATACACACACACATATATATATATTTATGTATATATATTGGACATAAGTTAAAATTTGACAGCAATATACTTAACATTTTAATGAAAAACGCTAAAAACCTAATTCATTGAAGTATATATATATATATATATATATATATATATATATATAGAGAGAGAGAGAGAGAGAGAGAGAGAGAGAGAGAGAGAGACATAGATAGACAGATAGATGTATGTATACACATATTAGTATATATATATATATACTAATATGTGTGTACAACTATCTGTCTATCTATCTATCTATCTATCTATTTTTCTCTCTCTCTCTCTCTCTCTACATATATATATATATATGTATATATATATATATATATATATATATATATATGTATGTATATATATATATATATATATATATATATGTATGTATATATATATATATATATATATATATATGTATGTATATGTATATATATATATATATATATATATATATATATATATATATATACATACACACATATAGTACAATATATGTACTTATAGACAAACAAACTTCAGTTGGTAAAATGTTGATAAGGAATTCACAGCGCCATTACTTACACTTTTAATCTTTTTTGATAAAAATGACGTGCAGCAAACTGATAAGAAATTGCAATCTGTATAATTTTGGATGGGGGTAATTGGTGAGATGGAAAAAAATATTTAATGTCCTTTAGCATCTTGATGTTGGATTAAAGTATACTGCAAGTGTGAATGGGGGCAGAACGGCATTATAGAGATAGCAAGGTATGTTTAATCGTGCATAATATACTTCTTTACATCACTGATATTCGATCTTTATATCATTGATATTCGATCTGATTCGATGGATCTACATCGGATTCAACGATGAATGTTTCAGTTGTTCGAGGAACGTTGCCTCACCGCTCATAAATGGCCGACCATTTCACAGACACGTGTACCCTGACCCTTAAACTTAATGTAATTCTCGGGGATATTCGGGGGCAATATGTGACAAGCCTGTTGTTTTGAATTATAAGTACAGTCCATCTTCTATTATAGAGTAATGGCGATATCGGTAGAGTGTCGGACAACAAACTATAGTTACGCCCCTTTACATTTTGATTTCGAACCCTGCTGAGGTTAGTTTTGCCTTTCATCCTTACGGGGTTATACCAGTAATGCACTAGAATCAGTTTAATCGACTTTCCCCTCACACCAAATGTTTGGCCTTGTGCCTAAATAGGAGACCATTATAGAGTAAATGACTGGGAATTCTACAGACACGAGTACCGTTAATGTAATACTGATATATGTAATGTAATACAATGAGTAAGACAAGGTTGGCACTTTGAAGTACAAGTACAGTCCACCCAACGGGCTTCCGGGCAGTCCCCGTCTACCTAGTTTCACTCATAAAGGATGGGTCTATCCGAGGCTATGGTACCTGACAATTGCCCAAATCCCCGGGATCTAATGATTGCGAAGCAAACTTCTAAACCATTCGGTTATGTTGCGCTCATCAGATAGAACTAAAAGACAGCTAATCTATATATAAACTTGAGCGACTTCCGTCCGTCACACAATGTGTGTCTCTCTGTGAGTGTGTATGTGTGTGTTTGTTTGTTTGTTTGTTTGTTTGAATGTATGTGTGTGTAAAAGGAAGGAAGGCGATGGTGAAAAAACTATAGCAAAACAGTGGCTGGCATTCCATTTCCTACGTTATGTCTGAGTGTGTTGTATGTGTAACTGTGTGAATGTATGTCTGTGAGTGTGTATTTTTGTAAGTGTGTCTATGTTTGCGCCTTTATATTTATATACTCATCCATATAAATGTATGCACACACATATATACATACCTGACAGTGTGTTGAAAAAAATTCTAGTATTAGAAAAGAAATATAATCAAGGTGAAAAAAAAGAGAAGCCGCCGCCAAAGGACCCAACATACTAGCCAAACAGCCCTGCCCATTCGGCTATGTTGTGTCCACGTCGTTTATATCTTATGTTATATACATGTTATATGCATGTTATATACATGTTATTTACATGTTATATGCATGTTATATACATTGTAAAAGCAGAGAATTCTCAGAGACGTTACAACGTAACAGAGTTTACTTTGCAGTGTTTTTCTCCATAAATTTCTACATAAATTCGAGGAGTATGTTTCGTATTATAGAATGAATAATTAAATGTTTATATATGTCTCCCGTTCTACGCTATAAATTGAGTTCTTATTACAATAATACATACATACATACATGCATACACATACACACACACAGAGACACACATACACACATATATATATATACACAAATACATATGTACGCACATAGTACACACACATACATACATACAAACATACATAAGTACATGGATGCATACATACATACACATATATACATGCATATATACACCACTTTATATATATAATGTACATATATACATAAAAACATACATGTATACATACATACATGCCACACTTTTATACATGTATCGTGTTTATTGTTTTCGACTCATTTTGCTCCCTTGCATAAAAAAATACCTTAATATATACACACTACACACACACACATACACACACACACACACATACACACACACACACACACACACACATATATATATATATATTATATATGTATATGTATATATACATATATATACATATATATATATATATGTATATGCATATATATATACATATATATATATATATATATATATATATATATATATATATATATATATATATATATACATATACACACTCACACACACACACACATATATACATATACATATATATATATATATACACATATACATATATATATACATATATACATATATATATATATATATATATATATATATACATATATACATAAATATATATATATATATACATAAATATTTACATATATATATGTGTGTGCATATATATATGTATATATATATATATATATATATATATATATATATATATATATATATA
>OZ024762.1:21327909-21335409 GCA_964016885.1 Eledone cirrhosa
TTTCGGAAGAAGGATCAGGATGGAGAGAGAGGTACTCCACTCCAGCCAGTTTTATGAAAGGTGGGTGAAAGTTGCGAGAATGGCCCGTGTGAATGGGCCTTCTCTCTACCTCAGCCTGTAGGTGGAACAGGAAGAAGGGAGCACGTTCTCTTTGTGCTCCCGTGGAGAAGGGTCGCACACTTTTTTTCAGGGGTGTATGTGACCCCAAAACGATCCCTCCCTATTGAGGACCTTCTTGTTACTATTTTGTTTGTTATATTTTTCTTATTCGATTTTTATGTAAACTCCCCCCACCCATGTACATGTCCCTTTCTTTTGTGCCCTAGTGGCAAATAAACAGAAATTTGTCTGTATGCCGCTCAGTCTGTCTGTCCACTTGTCTGTCTGTCAGTCGGCCTGCCTGCTGCCTGTCTGTCTGTCTGCCTCAACAAGCATACTTCATCTGTCTGTGTCTGTTTGCCTGCATGCCGCCCTCCCTCTCTCGCGTTGACCAGTGTGCCTGTAAGTGAACTTTTGGGAGACGGAAACTGCCGAAGCCCGTCGTGTATATATATAAACTCCCCCTCTCTCTCTCCCGTTACTTAGCTGTTCAACCAAAAACAAACAAACAAACAAAGCAAAACAAAAAAGAAAAGGTCGATGACATAAGCACCAGCCCCAGAAAAGAAAAACATTATGAGATAGATTTGATCGACTAAAATAAAGTATTGCCCTAGCATGGCCGTAGTCTACTCACTGAAACCCTGAAAGAAGTTAAAAGAAAATAGTAATAAAACCCTCATATTAACAACGAGATTTATGTAAGAGTACCAGGTAATTTCTATATGGTGTCTCATTTATACTGTCAAGTTAGTGTTAAATTGTAAAAAACAAAAATATATTTCGCCTAAGCTCATTTTGGGGCATCGATTTCAATAACCACTTAAGTCGCTTATGTCCCGATGAAATACATGAATATCCTACCTCTTCCATCACGCCATAAAAATATGACCTTGTATTTGAGTATGGAATCAATATTACCGTTTAAAACCTTTCAGGTTATTTCAAATTAGATTTTTTCTTCTTCTTCTATAATGTTTCTCTTAATGGATGGATTGTCTTCTATTCCCAGAAGAGAACATATATCTAGGTACAGAGGCTTCTTAAAAATGTCACCAAAGAGCGAAATATCTGATGATATTTCTGTATACTTTTCTATTACTATTACTATTGGATCGGACGCCATGCTTTGAAGCATAGAGTTACCTCCCTTTATGATCTGAGTTCAAATCCCGCCGAGGTTAACTTTGCCTTTCATCCTTACGGGGTCGATAAAATAGCGTACCAGTAATACACTGGATAATTGCTGGCCTTGTGCCAAAAGTAGAAACAATTACTATTTTTACTGATTTCATTCATTAGACTGCGGCCATGCAGGGGCATCTCCGCATTGAGGAAATTTCAATCGATCGTATTGAGCTCAGTTCGTATTATGCTTTGTTTACTTATTCTCATTCTGGGACTCATTTTGTTTTGTCTAACCACTAGTTCACGGACGGGTCATAGACCACACAACCATGCCAAGACCCTCATAACCACGCAGACATTCCCGTGAACTCTTAACCACGCAGTCGCAAACCCTTCTTATATTCTACTGATATACGTACCCCCTCCCATAGCCACAGAGGTCACAGCCATTCCTGTCGTTTCATCTTATCTTCTCAGCCAACCACTTTTTTAACTATACAACCATATTACCCTCGCACCCAAACATTCACGTGCCCCTCATAACCACATAGCTACAGCTGTACCTTTTAACCACACAGCCATTCCTGCGCTCCACTTCACTTCTCAGCCCTTCCCGCGCTTTCTTAATCATACAACCATATCTAGCACCTCATATCCACATAGTTATATCTGCCTCTACTAGCTACCCAACCATCCCAACTCTTCTCTTCATCATCATCATCATCATCACTCGTCGACTACTGTCGAGATGATGGATCTCACTCTCATGCCCCAGAATCCCCTGTCCCCCATCGCTGCCCCCAGGTCCTGTCTGCTGAATCCCGTATCCCTAGAGATAACGTCAGGGAATGACAGCTTCCTACTCCTAGTCAGGCTGGAGTCAGGGTTCCAGAGCAAGAGAGCGGATATGATTTCCTTGCTGGCCGTAACCAAACAGCCACATCTGTCACCCCCCAACCACACAGCCATTCCTTTCCAACTTTAAACCATATAACCCTAACCCGCTTCTCTTTACCTCACCACCATCCCTGGCTCCACTCAACCACACAGTCACATCTGTCACCTCCCAACCACACAACCATTCCTTTCCAATTTTAAACCATATAACCCTAACCCGCTTCTCTTTACCTCACCACCATCCCTGGCTCCACTCAACCACACAGTCACATCTGTCACCTCCCAACCACACAACCATTCCTTTCCAATTTTAAACCATATAACCCTAACCCGCTTCTCTTTACCTCACCACCATCCCTGGCTCCACTCAACCACACAGTCACATCTGTCACCTCCCAACCACACAACCATTCCTTTCCAATTTTAAACCATATAACCCTAACCCGCTTCTCTTTACCTCACCACCATCCCTGGCTCCACTCAACCACACAGTCACATCTGTCACCTCCCAAACACACAACCATTCCTTTCCAATTTTAAACCATATAACCCTAACCCGATTCTCTTTACCTCACCACCATCCCTGGCTCCACTCAACCACACAGTCACATCCAACTACAACTCCCAGTCCCATTAACCAACCCCACACCTCTTAAACTCGCAAACACATCTGGCGCCTTATAAGCGCACACGTAATGTGTGCTAGATTGGAAGATTCTCCGAGGACTTTTTCAATAGTATCAGTTTGCCGTTGTTGTCGTTGTCTGTGACGTTTATCTTTCATCGCCATTTTTGTTTGTTCGTTTGTTGATGGAATTCATTTGATGCTCAGTGAAACACAGGTGGAGAGATATCACTTCCTTATCAACTGAAGAACTGTTTTTCAAAGACAAAGACGCGTTTTTCTTTTAAATTACTTTATTCATTTATTTATTTGCAAATCTACACGTATTAACATAACATTTCAGTGTAAACATTAGTATCAATAATCAAAATATTACAGGGAAAAAATCGATCGTGTTTAATGAATTTTAATGATTTAATTAGCAAAACCCTTTTTTTTTTCTTCCGAATTTTAAACCTGCATATCGTGTCAATAATAACAAAGCGAAGTAGGGATATTTAATTCAACATGGCGCATTTAATTCAATATGGTGTCATATTATTTGCTGTTGTTCTTGGGGACGGCGTCGTGGTGACGGTAGTGTTTAATGTTAGTGTTGATAAATGCTGTGACTTTATTTATTTTTAATAACTTTTATATATTTGAATATAATTTTAATATTTTTTAAACAATGTTTTTGAAAATAAAATTTTATATTGTTTTTTTTTTGTTATTGTTTTCATAAAATAACATTTTAGTAGGATTGAAAGAGACTTAAAATACTTTGGTTGCTGAAAGGGAATTTAAAAAATTGTTAAAGAAATCATGAATGGAAAACCAAATATATACACAAGTAATAGCTTGATTAACATGAGAAAGATGACGACGCACTCATACCCCCCCCGGACACACACACACACACACACACACACACACACACACACACACACACACACACACACACACACACACACACACACACACACACACACACACACACACACACACACACACACACACACACACACACACAGTGGAATAAACCTCCTTCGATTTCTGATGATGAGTTTTCCAGATGTTGAAGCCAATATGACAATTATTCGATCTAGAACTCTATACATTAAGGAAAGTAGAATCTAGATCAGGAGCGTGCAACAGGCGGTCCGCGGGTCACAATCCGGCCCGCCAGACCAGTGAGAGTGGCTCGCGATGACCTTTTTTAATTTTTAACTTGTAGGCTTATTTAGAATTTTTTTCATAACCGTAATACCAATTTCTGTTAGTTGACCTATACTAAAGGGCTTCACTGAAAGGGTTATGTGTTATAGTTTCCCAGTTCCATGTTATGGAAAGAAATAGTGCTGAATCTTTGGAATAGTGCTTAATAAATATCAATGGCCCTAATAGTTGTTCCAATGTTAAAAGGTGGCCCACCAATGGAATATGTTGCACACCCGTGCTCTAAATATTAAAAGGCATATAGATGCTACGGTCATGTTTAAACCATTGCATGTCGGGAAGCAACCAACACATACTCATATATATATATATATATATATATACGATATTAAACAAATGGAAACTATATTTATAAAACCATATTTATTTCATTATACATATTTCAGGGATACCATATTAAAAATATGGCATGCCTTCTTCAGATAAAATACAATATATAAGCAGTTTTATAAATAAATTTGACGTACCATAAAATATTGATCAACTTCCATTTAAAAAAGTTGGTTTGGTAGTGAAATGTTTGTAAATATTTAGTGTTGAGCACAGTTAAAAAGAAAGACGGAGAGAAGGAATAAATGTATGTAAAGAAAAACAGAGAGAGATAGAGAGAGATATGGGAGAGAGAAATAGTGAGGGGGTGAAAATGAGAGGCAGCTGAGGTAACAGATGAATAATAATAATCATCATACAAATTGAGAGATTTAGGAGGGAGGGAGTACTGTAATTATTTATTTATTTATTTATTTATTTATTTAGTTATAGTGTTAAGTAGACGGAGAGAAATAAAAAATAACTGAAGGGAAAACAGCGATACTTAAATTACATCATGTATAGAGGGAGGAGAAGAAAGCTATATCTAGAGAGAAGGATGACAGATTTACAACTTTACGTTATGTCCTATCAATTTGAATTATCAATTCATATGAATTGGGTATTATACTGTAAATATTAATATATATATATATATATATATATATATATATATTTATTAAAATAACAGATTAAAGTTTAAGCAAAGAATCGCTGCTTTCACCCTTAACGGGATCTTCTGAAACTAACAAAGTCAATCTGTGAACGCAGAAGTGAATATTTCAAAATAACGTTGCAACCGGAGGAAGACAGGAAGACGATACTTTGGTTCGTGGAAACGTTCCCTGGCAAAGAACGGGAAAAAACGAATATAATACGTCATTAATTGGAGCGGTGAAAAACAATTACACGCAAAGACAAAACCACGATTATGGTATAAAAGAAGTCGTAGACTAATATTCGCTTAGGTGGTTCATAGAGACGTTCTCTGGCAATGAACGAAAAAACGAAGATAATACGTCATATGTGGAGCGTGGAGAACAATTGCACGCTAAGACAAAACCACGTAAATGGTATAGCTGAAGTCGTAGACTAAAATTCTAACTAGGAAACCGAATGATTCTCCGCTTCAGAGTTAAGAATAAAGTAACTAAAATACAGAGGTAATTGAAATTAAATAAATACATACACGCATCCATATACACACACACACACACACACACACACACACACACACACACACACACACACACACACACACACACACACACACACACACACATATATATATATAAGGAGAAGAAGAAGAATACAAGGACGAATGGTTACTCCCTCATCACGTGTTTATTGGTTGGTGACCCGCGTTTTGCTACTGATCCGCTCAAGGTTCGATCTGTATCGATCTGAAACGACTCTGGAATCAAAAGCACGTCCGACCTCTGTAGTAGTAATGACACTGTAGTAGTTACACACACACACACACACACACACACACACACACACACACACACACACACACACACACACACACACTCTCTCTCTCTCTCTCTCTCTCTCTCTCTCTCTCTCTATATATATATATATATATATATATATATATATATATATATTATAGATGAGATTCTACAGGACTAGAACTGTTTCATTCTTCAGAAATCATCAGGAATTCATCAGCGATTCCTGATGATTTCTGAAGAATGAAACAGTTCTAGTCCTGTAGAATCTCATCTATATTAAAACTTTTATACTCTGCTATGTATTGAGTACCTTACTTACTGTGGTTACCTCCGATTCAACCCGGAATAACGTATATATATATATATATTTTTATTTTTATTTTTATTTTTTATTTCATTCGCACCGTTTCCTTTCGCTATATGTCTCTCCACCACTCCCCTACACACCCTTTGAACTCTGTTCCCACACACTTCTCACCTGAGGAAGGGCTTATGCCCGAAACGTCGTTCCCCACCACCGCCCCACTCTCCAGAGCGCGAAATTAATAAACATTCGTTGTACTGCCTCTCTGTTTTGTTCCTGTTCAAATTTTTCCATTATATATATATATATATATATATATATATATGAGTATGTGTTGGTTGCTTCCCGACATGCAATGGTTTAAACAAGACCGTAGCCTCTATATGTATATATATATATAGAGAGAAAGTGAGAGATAGAGTGGGAGAGACAGACAGACAGACAGACTGCGTAAACAAGATAAGTGTACATATGTTATATACTTTAGTGACGAACTGTTGTGTGCTGATTGAGAAGCCATGTACACACACACACACACACACACACACACACACACACACACACACACACACACACACACACACACACACACACACACACACACACACACACACACACACACACACACACACATATATATATACTCGGTCAATATATAGAATCTCTATAAGTACTGGAAGCTGATATATTTTTACATCACAATACAAATAGCTACTGTCAATTTTCTCATTTATATACAAATTTCATAATAGATGAGCCTCCGTCGGTTTCGACGATGAGTTTTTTTTTTGCAGTTGTTTGATCAACACAACGGCTTACTTTTTAGATCAACGTATAAGCGAGAAATGTATATCTTTAATGTAGCATAATTCCCAGGGAGATTCAGCGTGAATCAGTCTGTGAAGGAGCTAGCCCTTTGAACTACAAATACAGTCCATTTATTATAATAAATGGACTATAATTATAGTGTAAGTGGCTGAACACTCTAAAAACACATGTAACCTTAACGTAATTCTCAGGTAGATTCGGTGTAATACTGTGTGTGATGAGGCTGACCCGTTTAATTACAGGTACAATTCATCCCAACAGGGTTTCCTACCAAATTTGACTTTGAAGGCTTGGTTAGACTCGAGGATAAGGCGAGTGACAAATATCTGAGAATATACATCTTTGACTAGAATTAATGACAAATCCCAAACCATGAGGGTAGCTTCTACATTATGTCAGAATTGTTAGAAATAGCAGCCAAATTTCCCTCCAAATCACACTGAAGGAAGGATACATTAGATAATTGTTTCTACGTTTGGCACAATGCCAGCAATTACCCAGTGTATTACTGGTACTTTATTTTATCGACCCCGCAAGGATGAAAGGCAAAGTTAACCTCGGCGGGATTTGAATTCAGATCATAAAGGGACGTAACTCTATGCTTCAAAGCATGGTGGCCGACTCTCTATCGATAC
>OZ024762.1:21337909-21340409 GCA_964016885.1 Eledone cirrhosa
TATATATATATATAATATATATATATATAATGTATGTATATATATAATGTATGTATATATATATATATATATATATATAATGTATGTATATATGTATGTATATATATATATATATATATAATGTATGTATATATATATCTATATATATATATATATATATATATATAATATATGTATATATATATATATATATATATATATATATATAATGTATGTATATATATATATAATGTATATATATATATATATATATATATATATATATATATATATGTGTGTGTGTGGATAAGAATGTATATTAGTGGAGATAAGAAATTTAGATTCATATAAAAATGTCTTCTACGCTCATTGTCCTGTTTTCGAAAGAAGACAAAATAAATCGCGCCGAGAACAACATATTTTTGTCAAGTTAAGAACATTCGTTTATTGATTTCAGTATTCATAGACATATTGATGCTATATATATATATATATATATATATATATATATATATATATATATATATATAAAGTTACAGTATCGTAAATGAGGATAGAAAGAGGAGGTATAAAGAGATGCGATACAGAGTGTTATTTCCTAAAAGCGGGTGTATAGGTGCTCGATGGTCGTGTAATGAGGGTTAATATCTTGTGTACGAAGATAAGCAGAGCGGTTATAAGCGAAACTATTAATGAAAGAGTTGCAATCCGTTTAAAACACACACACATATATATATATATATATATATATATATATATATATATATATATATATATATATATATATATATGTAAATATCTTTAAGGTGTTTGGAAGCCTCGACAATGCAAATGGGTAAATCTCCGGGTAACAAGATCCAGAGTGGTGGAGAGAGAGATGTAAGTGGGTGTACGTTGAGATGCGTGGTGTGTATGAGATGTGTAGAAGAATGAAGGAAAGAGTATAAATGAAATTGAGTACTTTGGTGCGTTATGGTCCACCTGGTTCCTTACCACAATCTTCCGTTATATATATATATATATATATATATATATATATATATATATATATATATATATATATATATATAAATATATATATATATATATATACAGGTGGACCATAACGCACCAAAGTACTCAATACTTAAGGTAGTAGAGTGGGTAATAGGAATTAGTCCAGAATTAGCCGTCGAAACGGCTTGAGCTCAGCCGTCGGGGTCCAACTCGTTCCTATATATATATATATCATCATCATCATCATCACCGTTTTACGTCCGTTCTTCCACGCTAGCATGGGTTAGACGGGTTGTCCTGTTGTGGGCAGTGTCTGGTCGGCTGGCCATGCCTTGCTCATACAGGAACTGATCTGGCTTGATTTCTACAGCTGGATGCCCTTCCCAACACCAACCTCATTTACAGTGAGTGCTGGGTGCTTTTTCGTGGCGCCTACACGTCCACTTTACAGTGTGGGCTGGGTGCTTTTTGGCCGTGGCACCTCCACGACCACCTTGCGGTGGGGGGAGTGGGGGCATATTGTTTATATGCTTCAGCATGTACCCATGGGAGGTCGGGTACTCTGTATTACTGCGTGACGCCAGAAGGCACGGTCGTGTGTCACGACAATATATATATATATATATATATTGTTATGCTTTGGGATGGTCATGTTGCCAATTCAGAAACGAAATATATATATATATATATATATATATATATATATATATATATATATATATATATATACACACACATATACACACAGTTCAAGAGTAAACCAATCTTAAAGAGAGAGATGGAGATAGGAGAGGAGAAGAGAGATTGGTGAATTAGTTAGAAGCCAAAAGCGTAAAGGCATGTGCTCAATGTGCAATATGGAGTGGAAGGCAGCTAGATGGCTGGGTTCATGCAGAGGTTAGGTGCACAGAGCTGGAAATATTCATTAGTTAAGCAAAACAAGACCACAAATTTCACAATGAAGACATTATTTAAAGATTGTCAACATAGTTGTAGTTGAATGTAAGGAATGTAAGGAATAATATTAATACTAATAATGTCCGTTTACAATTGTTTCGCTACTCCATATAATGTTTCTGGATCAATTGTAAACGGACATTATTAGTATTATTATTGTGCTTTACATTCCTTACATTAAACTACAACTATGTTGACAATCTTTAAATAATGTCTTCCTTGTGAAATTTGTGGTCTTGTTTTGCTTAACTAATGAATATATATATATATATATATATATATATATATATATAGATGAGATTCTACAGGACTAGAACTGTTTCATTCATTAGAAATCATCAGGAATCTCTAATGAATTTCTAATGAATGAAACAGTTCTAGTCCTGTAGAATCTCATCTATATTAAAACTGTTATACTCTGCTATGTATTGAGTACCTTACTTACTGTGGTTACCTCCGATTCAACCCGGAATAACGTATATATATATATATATATATATATATATATATATATATAATTGGAAATCAGTAAAATCGAATCTCTGGCGGTTTGCAAGTGAATTCGGCC
>OZ024762.1:21342909-21360409 GCA_964016885.1 Eledone cirrhosa
GGGCCGTAACACTTTACTGCAAAGCATGGTGTCAGACTCCCACCCACTCCCGGTTCTTGAGTGTCTTAATTGAAGTCCACTCCGTTGAGATATTTGGACCAAGTCTCTGGTCCGAAGAATACCTACTCCCTTTTTTCCACCAGTACTGCAGCTTCTAAAAATGGACACCGCGGGTGCTGTACTTTCTTCATCTTACTAAGCTATTAATAGTTTTTGTTACAACCTGTGATATGTGGCAAGGTGTGTTCTTTCAATTTTACTGACACAACTAAACTTTTCTACCTGAATCGACTGGAGCATCGTGAAATAAAGTGTTTTGCTCAAGGACACAACGAGCTGCCGGGATTCGAACACACGACCCTAACCACTAAGTTACAAATCTTCAGTACAGAAATGTTCTAAACATAGAAGTTATTCTACTGTAAATAAAATATAATTTATCTCCGTGTTGAGAAAGTGTAGCGCTTTCTAATGTTGTAATAAGAAAATAAATCGAACACACGACCTTACGATCGTGAGCCGAAAACCCTAACCACTAAGCCACAATCATTCATAGATTGAAGATATTGACAGATGTTTAAAGAAGTTCTTTACTTTAACTTTTGTGAAAAAAATAGAAGCTCTAATGTAAAAGCATTGTTTATGACAATGCACTTTCTTGTCTATACTCAATGTTAAACATTATATAAATTACCAATTACTTCAAGGTAGTGGGTTGGTAGTATCGGTAGAGGGTCTGACACCATGCTTTACAGCAAAGAGTTACGGCCCTTTATGATCTGAGTTAAAATCCCGCCGAGGTTAACTTTGCCTTTCATCCTTACGGAGTCGATAAAATAAAGTACCAGTAATGCACTGGGGTAATTGCTGGACTTGTGCCAAAAGTAGAAACAATTACTTAAATTATTTAAATTATCAAAATAAGATCTCCGAAAGAAGAAAGACGGGGAAATATCCTCAAACCGATGACCTATACCGAATGATTGCAACAGAGTCGACTCAACTAAAGAAACGCAATGTTCAGGGTGGGGTGTTAAACCAGGTGATGGATTAAGCCGCTTACCCATTTGAAAAAAATATTAGAAAAATTGGAGTTGAGACGCTTCGCAATTCGAAAATTTCTTAGAGAAAGAGTTGCGACTAGAACTCTTTTGTTGGCACTTCGTATGAAAATGTTGTTACAGATGATTTCGATAATGATGATGATGTTGTTGATAACGTCATTCTCATAATGGTGACGATGTCGCTAACGTTGCCACCTCGATAATGTTGCTAGCGATATTCCTACGGTGATAATGCTAACGAATAAAAACCTAATTGATTGTATGATAAATGCTTCAAAGTAAGATAATCTCTAAACAGATAGCTAGATAAATGAATAAAAATAATTAAGTAATTAAATAAATGCACTACGCACAAGCAACCCAATAAATTTATCAACGACAGAAGCGACCTTTTATGTTAATACTACACGGCTTCTCCATTTTCATAATGTTTTTGTTTTACTTATGGCGAAATTAAAGTAAAGATGTTTTGATTTTCAGTATTTTTTTTATTACGGTTGCTGAGGCAGGTAATGAATATTTAATATCAGTCAAATAATTTATGCAAATCGTTTCAGAAAATAAGAAAATAATAAAAATTCTGCAGTTAGTAAATGGCTCTAATTTAATATTCTAACGCCATTGGAGGAATAGGATTTACTTTGCAATTAAGCAAAAATTACAAAAGCTTTATAGAAGAAACAGCAGAAAACATTCATAGACACACACTCGCACATATTGTAAATATAAATATATATATATTAAACTCCCAGTCGCATACACACACACGCACGCACGCACGCACGCACACACACACATATATATGTGTATATATGTATGTATATATATATATATGTATGATAATAATTGTTTCTACTTTAGGCACAAGGCCAGCAATTACCCAGTGCATTACTGGTACTTTATTTTATCGACCCCGTATATATGATAATAATAATAATAATAATTGTTTCTACTTTTGTCACAAGGTCAGCAATGATAATAATAATAATAATAATAATAATAATAATAAATGGCAAACATAGGGATACAAAAACAACTAGCGTTATTAAGTTCACGGATTGGATGAAAGAGAAAATAATTTAACACCTATTATATACACACATACATATATACATGTATATATATATATATATATATATATATTATATGCTCTTGCACGCATACATACACAATTTATATACACATGTTCACAATTTGTATTGACAATAATAGATATTGATTTGTGTATATATATATATATATATATATATATATATACAGAAGAAGAAGATAATATCAGGAAGTTCGTTCGAATGGGGAATTTGAATAATATGTTAAACGATCCCCATTATTTATGCCGAGTTAATATGGAAACAGCGTAGAAAATAGAAGCAATTTGCAGCGGATGAGATCAGATCTGAATTGAACGCTATCTAAACTACAATAAACGTTTAAAGAAAATTACAAACCGGAAGAAGAAACATTAAATGGTGAAGTTAATAAAGATGAAATGATATGAAATAGAAAATATTGCTGGAAGCCATTACCAAACCTCACTTCTGCCATGTTGCTTTATTTATTATTGTCATTATTATTATTTTTATTTTTTGGTAAATAGAAATGTAATTTTTACAAGATATTTTATTTTAAGAACCAGCTTCATCAAGTGGAATTGTCGTAAGTGCATAAAATTTAATAAACATGTTTTAATGATGTTTTTAACACATATTGACAATTTGTTTCTGAAAGACAATGTACTGACGAAAGTTCAAACTATTTCTTCCATTTATATTTACCTAAGCGCACAATGAATACATATGTCTATACATTCACGGTTACACACTCCTCACACATAATGATGCTTACACATACATACATACACACACACACACACACACGTGCGTATATCCGGAAAGAGAAGAGAAATGAAGGAGGAGGGGATGAGGAAAGGAAGAGTAATAAAGAAAAGGAAAGAGAGAGGGGGAGGTAATGTAAAGGTGAGTGATAGAACAGAGAGTGAAATAGAGGCATATATAAATATTTATAAATATTGGCATACCCAGGAACGATACCTTAACGGTTCAAGTTTCGCTCCATACGTATATATATATATATATATATATATATATATATATATATATATATATATATATATATATATATATATATATATACATACACATGCATAAATCGTGAGATAGATAGATAGGTAAAGATACCTATATATATATATATATGGTGGCTGCCAACTCGTTTTCGAGTACGGCCACTACTTTATATCCATGTAGGAGAACCCCTACCGATGCACTAAACGAGTGTGACTTTTTAGTCCAGCCAGCGACTTGAAAACTCTGGTACAAACACTACACCTGTGACAATTATTGACACATAGTGCTGGGCCCATGGTACCATGTGACGACAAGTGCAGAGAGATCTCCAGATATAAAGCAATGCCTGTGCCGTGAAGCTTTATAGTGAGCAAAGGCACTGCACAAAGCCAGTCCCACTCTCTTAACCAAGATGATATTTACCAAAAAGAAGAACAAGTCAACATCATTGGATACCATCCGGGTTGCAGGTGTTATATCAGTTTTCCTTCTCCTAGAATTCTGCCTTGACAAAGGCTAAGGGGTCATCTCTCCCGGATATATATATATATATCTTCATACACACACACACACACATATATATATATATATAAATATATATATATATATATAAATATTGGTACCTTTATCTATCTATCTATCTGTCTCTCGATTTATGCATGTATATATATATATATATATGTGTAAATGAAGTAATTCCGTCGGAAAAGTCCAGGAAAAAAGAGTGCTCTATGTAAGCAACAGAGCTTAATTATTATTATGTAATAAACAACATAAGGCAATTATTCCATTTACCAGTGGTTTCTTAAAAGCAAGAGGTTTTGCTTTCAATCCTCAGAATGAAAAAATCCTGGTTTGTTTATTGAATTTGGATCTTAAAAAAACAAAAAAAGCAAGCTATATGAAAGTTAGGCTGGAGAAGGAAGAAGGAAAGGAAAAATAAAATAAGACTACACATACAACCACACATACACGAAAAAACATAAAAGCACACACACACACACACACACACACACACACACACACACACACACACACAGACACACACACACACACACACACGCATACACACACGTTATTCCGGGTTGTATATATATGTATATATGCTACCATGTCATATTTGATTGTGAGCGATGGCTGTAGTTTAGCGCATTTAATTATTCTAAAGTTCTGTAGCTGTTACCAATTATTAATGCAGCTGCTGTTGTAATTGCTATTCAGCAAGTGTTTTGACCAAAGGAAGGCACCAAGCGATGTTTGAGATTGACATATACTCTAATCCAATATACACTTGTTGAAATCTTCGTAACGTAAAGCCCGAGGTGAGTACATATAAAATATGGACTTCCATCGGTTGCGACGATGAGTTTTCCAGTTGTCCTATCAATGGAACATCCTACTGGCGAGCGTAACATTCAAGTGGCTGAACATTCTATAGATATGTGTGACCTTAACGTAACTCTTTCACTGGAAGATTCTGCATGACGCAGTATGGCCCTTTGAATATCAGAGGGAGATTATATTCGATGGGCTTACAAACAGTTTCCGTCTACTAAGTTTCGCTCTGAAGGCATGGGTCGGGTTGAAGGAATGCTAAATGACATTCAAGATTCCTCGAGGTGAGTACAGAAGGAATGGATCTCCGTCGATGTTAACGATGAGTGCTCCAGTCGCTCGTTTAACGTAACAGGCCGTTCATGAAATTAACACATAAGTGGTTGAACATTCCACAGACACGTGTAACCTTAACGTAATTCTCAGGGAGATTCAAATACACGCCATCCAATGGAATACATTTCAAGCTTTACCCACAGTACATGGGTGGCCCCGACACTATGGCAAACTACACTTGCCCATTATGCCACACAGTAAGATCGAACCCCAGACCTAAACCTAATGATCACGAAGCGAACCTGTTAACCATTCGGCCACGCTGTGCCCACACTCCAGAATTTATATGTATTTAATTAATTTAAAAATCTCTATGCAAGTGGTAGCTTTTATCGAATAATTGTTGTATAACGTAGGTGATGTTGTAATTGCTATTCACGAAATGTTTTAAATAACAGAAGACACCAAACAAAGTTTAAGACTGACATAAACTGTAATTTAATATACAGTTGTTGAAATATTTGTAACTTTAAGCTCGAGGTGGGTGCAGGTAGAATATGCTGAAATATATATTAAGGAAAAGGGACAAGTGAATACAGACTGAATATTGACTGAGTACTCTTATCTGCGAACATAACGGAGACGTAGAAATAGTGGAAAATCGCCTGAAGGCTTTACAACACTGATGTATATTATATTAATAATTCCTGCCGTACACTTACGTAACGCTGTATTAGACACAGTACTTCTCTCTGTGCGTGGTTGTCTTTGTGTGTATGTGTTTGTGTGTGCATGTGTGTTTGTGCTTGTGTATGCATGTGTGTGTGTGTGCATGTTTATGTGTTTGTGTGTGCATGTGTTTGTGTATGCATGTGTGTGAGTGCTTGTGTATGCATGTGTGTGAGTGCTTGTGTATGCATGTGTGTGTGTCTGTGTGTGCGTGGTTGTCTTTGTGTGTATGTATGTTTATGTGTATGTGTGTGCATGTGTTTGTGTATGCATGTGTGTTTGTGCTTGTGTATGCATGTGTGTGTCTGTGTGTGCGTGGTTGTCTTTGTGTGTGTGTGTGCATGTGTTTGTGTATGCATGTGTGTGAGTGCTTGTGTATGCATGTGTGTTCCACGTTGTGTTTCTGTGTATGTATGCGTTTGTCTGTTTGTGTGTGTTTGTCTGTTTGTGTGTGTTTGTCTGTTTGTGTGTGTTTGTCTGTTTGTGTATGCATGTGCGTTAGTGTTTGTGTGTTTGTGTGTGTGTATGCATGCGTGTTTGTGTGCGTTTGTACTTGTGTAGGATTGTGTGTCTGTTTGTGTATGCATGTGTTTGTGTTAGTGTGTTTATGTATGCATGTGTATTTGTGCGTTTGTATGTTTGTGTGTGCATGTGTTTGTGTATGCATGTGTGTGAGTGCTTGTGTATGCATGTGTGCATGTGTATTTGTGCGTTTGTGAGTTTGTGTGTGTATGTATATGTATGTATATGAGTATATGTGTGTGTTTTTGCGTGTTTACATGTGTTTAATTGTGAATGTTATGTGTGTGTGTGTATTTAATTCTGTGCATATGTATGTGTTTATGCGTGTGCGTGTGTGTGTGTGTTTCTGTGGATAATTGTGTGTGGGTATTTAATCGTGTGTGTGTGTGTGAAACTGGCATGTCAAACTGAGGGTCCTCCGAGGGCCACATGGGTCACATATGTGTTGTCTGAGGGCCACATGGGTCACATATGTGGTGTCTGAGGGCCACTTGGGTTACATATGTGTTGTCTGAGGGCCACATGGGTCACATATGTGTTGTCTGAGGGCCACTTGGGTCACATATGTGTTGTCTGAGAGCCACATGGGTCACATATGTGGTGTCTGAGGACCACATGGGTCACATATGTGGTGTCTGAGGGCCACTTGGGTTACATATGTGTTGTCTGAGGGCCACATGGGTCACATATGTGTTGTCTGAGGGCGACATGGGTCACATATGTGTTGTCTGAGGGCCACATGGATCACATATGTGTTGTCTGAGGGCCACTTGGGTCACATATGTGTTGTCTGAGGGCCACATGGGTCACATATGTGGTGTCTGAGGGCCACTTGGGTTACATATGTGTTGTCTGAGGGCCACATGGGTTACATATGTGTTGTCTGAGGGCCACTTGGGTCACATATGTGTTGTCTGAGGGCCACTTGGGTCACATATGTGTTGTCTGAGGGCCACATGGGTCACATATGTGTTGTCTGAGGGCCACTTGGGTCACATATGTGTTGTCTGAGGGCCACATGGGTCACATATGTGTTGTCTGAGGGCCACACATAACAACTAATTGTGTGCGCATTACAACTAATATTTATTATTTCATATTACGCTCGCGCTGTAAAAACCTTTGTGCGGGCCGCAAGTGTGCTTGTAAAGGGCCGCATGATTGACACGCCTGGTCTACCCCACGGGTCGCCTGCATTCTATCTCACGTTCTAATAAATCACTCTACCAATTCACAAGCGACCTGTCCTCTCATTTATAGCATTTATAGTGCTTTTCAATACTTCTTTCTTTTTCAGTATATTTTATTGAACAACAGTTCAAATCTGTTATAATAATTATTATTATAACATGTTAGGGTTAGGGTTAGGGTTAGGGTTAGAGTTATAAATAATAAACACACACATAAACATTATTATAACACATAAACATACACACACACACATATTATATAATGAATTACTTTAAAAAAGAACTATAAAGAGTAATTTGCTTTAATAATCACCAGTGTAAACGTATAAATGGTGAAATAAAATTACGAGATGACAACAGAAAATCTTTAGATGAGATAGATTTTCTGAAATGTACCTACTTAAATCCCAATATATTTCTATTATTGTCGAAAACATTTGAAATGCGCGGCTGATGATAGATGTAATTCGCTGTCTGTACATTTCATATATAATGGTTCAAATTGAAAATAATATACAAGTATGTATACAGTATATAAAAACAAATAACGAAACGAAATTAAATTTCGTTTCGTTTAGCTGGACACTCGCTGTAAAGTGTCTAGTGAAAAACTCAGTACATGTACATATGTATACATGTGTGTATTTATATGCATACTAATACTTCCGTATACATATGTAGATGTACACTTTAACTTAATTGTTTATACAGTATATAGTATATATTATATGTATATGTATATGTATATGTATATGTAGATACACATATACATATATATATATATATACACACATACACTCATATATATGTACATATATACATATATACACATATATATATATGCACACACACATATATATATATATAAATATACATACACACACACACACACACACATATATATATATATATATATATATATATATATATATATATATATATATATATACACACATATGCATACATATATATACATATATCTATATATATATATATATATACACATGTATATGTATGCATAAATATATGCACATATGTACATATATATACATATATTTACATTAAATACGTATATATATATTTATACATATATATATATACATGTATATATATATATATATATATATATATATATATATATACGTAGGTCCCGGGTTGAGTCGGGGATAACCACAGTAAGTAAGGTACTCAATACATGGCAGAGTAAAAAAAATTTTATTGTATAGAAGGAGCTTCTACAGAACTAGTACTGTTTCATTCAGATGAAATCTTCAGGAAGATTTCATCTGAATGAAACAGTACTAGTCCTGTAGAAGCTCCTTCTATACAATAATATATATATATATATATGTATATACATGTGTATATATTTCTCTCTCTCTTTCTATATGTATATAAGATTGATTTAGAAACATTATAAAGAACATGAAAGGGTTACGCGCGCACCCCCCCCCCCCCCACACACACACGCACATATGTCTTTCATGTTCTTCATAATGTGTTTCGAAATATTTTCCTTACTAGAATTACTTCATATACACAATATAAATATCGTGGGAAAACACTTTAGCCGAATTTCTCCAGCATGCATTTATCGTTAATGTGTTGCCAGAATGTGAACTTCGATGTGCTCTGTCTGTTCACAAATGTTCGATTTGATTAATTTCGATTGATTACCGTAATCAGACTGGAAGCAGAAAGAAAATATAATAAAACAAACTAAAACAAAACTAACCAACACAATTTTGAATAGCACTCATAAATGCAAGCATCAACTATAATAATACGCCATTCATGTTTGAAAAAACGTGCCAACGTATTCTTTGAAAATAGTCTTTCTTACCTCCTCTTCACTGTCACGTGACACTGAACGTAGAGCTTACTACTGTAATGGCGAATTCACACCAAGACAGGGGGCTAGTAACTGACCTGTTCCAAAGAGACTAATTCCTTACTGATGAAGCTGCTCTTAGCCAATTACATAATGCTTAATAGTATTAACTAATTTCTGTTTACGCGAGTTCCATATGGACTGTCCCCAGCCGGTGGAGTAGCAGAAACTAATGCGTTAGTCCGGGGTCTGAGAGTTAAACTCTATTTACACGAAATCGTTTTTCTCACTGTTTAACGTGTTAGTGTGCACTATACTTTCCATTTGGCTGGTATTTTAATGATACTGGCTTAATTAAATCATTGAGTGAGTGGAAAATGATCGAAGGTATATAAGTTTTATCCGATGACTTCGTTTCAGTATTGTACACACACACACACACATATATATATATATATGAAAAAGTGAGTCCTTCATCAGTGACCCTCCAACCGTCCTCGGCATTTCATCGCTTTAAGGGCCATATGCCTCAGGTTGGTGCGAACAACGGCTAAAAAAAGTCGTTGGGACACGTAAATAAAGGGGGACGCTATATATATATATATATATATATATATATATATATATATATATATATACAGTGGCGTAGCTAGGATAAACGGCGCCCATGGCAAGCATCAAAATTGCTTGCTGAACGACCTCTCGTAACTGGCAATTGAAATAGAAATCATCAACATTTTTTGAATGCTGATTCGCAAATTGGGAAAAACACATTCATCGCCGTATTGTACGATGAACTGGAGAAGTGCTTCCGGCTTTAAAATTGGGTCAGCTGTCCTAGTAGCCAGCAAAGATCGGCAGTCTAAGATTTCCTCATACAATTGCTCTCCGTCGATGTCGGAGTTGTATAGTTATATATATATATCCTACTATATTAACCTAATATATCCCTTCCATATACTGTACCGATTGTGTAGTTATTTCTGTTTACCCTTTACATACATATGTATATATATATTCGTCTTTGGCTCTTTATTATATATATTGTATATATATATATATATGGCTCTTTAAAATTTATCTCCGCATACACAGACACTTGTACACACAATAAATTTATTATCTCAGTCATGCAGCACCAATAAGAAGTTTGTTGTCCGGTCACAAGGTCCTGAATTTTAACCCTACATCTGTTTTTGTAAATAGTAATTTCTCCAAAGTTACACACAGGCTAATTCTGTATGTCATTTGTAGATATATGCTGAACATTTATGTAATAGAAATAAATGATCAAAATAACTTTTTTATCTTTAATCATTTCCACGTATCAGTAGTCAACATAAATTGCAGCGTTTCTCTAATGCGTTTTCAAAGCTTGTATGATTGTCCATATATCCAGTAATCCTGGTATATACGGCATACCAATCCTGGTCTCCAAATATTAATTATTTTCAACGACATTTCCATCATTTTAGACGGCTCCGGTCTACTATATCTATCGAAATACACTATTACGGATTTAAGTTTTGGAATCCAGGATTGGTATGTTATATATACCAGGATTATTGGATATATGAAAAATCATAGAAACTGGGAAGTTTGTGTTTTGATAAATTTATGGTTTGCAGCACACACCACAGAAAAAAACATACCATAACACACAACACAGCGTGGCATCGCATGATATACTACACACAATACAAAACAACAACCAACCACCCAACCAACTGACTAAAGAAGCAAATAAAAACCAAACAACTTTTATTCATTGAGCTTTGGCTCTTCTGTTCTGTTGATTTAACAACACCACCCCGCCCAACCTCACACTTCTTAATATTTCTTTTATCTTTCTATTTTTTTGTAATATTTTTTTTTTCGTTTGTGAATTTTAAGAAGATCCACCATTACATATAGCAATGCAATCACGCCACACTCAGTTCCAATCTATTATGGCCGCCAACACCGCTACCACCACCACTAACAACAACAACAACAACAACACCAACGTCGTTATCTTTTCCTCAACTATTAAAATATTTACGAGATGAAAATCTAACAAAATCTGTCTCTCCCGTACATACTATTCTGTGTGCGTCTGTATATGCATACACACATGCATACACATACGCACACACACATACGCACCCCCCCCCCCACACACACACATATACATATATGTGTGCGCGCGTATACATATATATAAACATACATATACATATAAATCTCCCCTATCTCTCTCTCTCACACACACTTATATGTATGTATATATATATATGTGTGTGTGTGTGTATATATATATATATATATATCCATATTTAGCTGTCTTTCTATCTATCTATCTATCTACCACCCTACCTATCTATGTATCTATCTATCTACCACCCTACCTATCTATGTATCTATCTATCTACCTACCAGGCGTGGCTGATCTGTGGGGCTACGCCGAACGACTGCTGTCGCGGGTGGTGCCGATTAAATTGACCGCCGAGTCCGTGATAACAATCAAACCGCCTCCCCTCTTCACAAAGGAAGCAAAGGCGGTTTTTCTGTGCGTAATAGCCATGTTGAAAGAGGTTGTTTGGTGGACACGATTGAAAGGTCTGAGGTCAGGCAACTTCCTCTCTGGCCATAGTCTGGTCTACTTCTTCCGATATCACTTCGGAAGAAGGATAAGAATGGAGAGAGAGGTGCTTGGCCTCGGGCAGTTTTATGAAAGGTGGGTGATAGTGGCGAGAATGGCTCGTGTAAATGGGCCTTCTCTGTATACCATCCTGTAGGTAAAGAAGTAAAGGAGAGGGGAGCACCTTCTCCATGTGCTCCCCGGGCAAAGGATTGCACACTTTTTCGGGGGTGTGTGCAACCCCCATCACGTCCCCTCCCTTTTGAGGTTATTTTCGATTATTTTCATGTTACACCCTTTTTACTCGATTATATGTAAACTCCCCCTTTGTATTTGTCCCTTCTTTTTATGCCTTTATGGTAAATAAAGAAATATATCTATCTACCTACCTACCTATCTATCTATCTATCTATCTATCTATCTATCTATCTATCTATCTATTTATCGATCGATCTATCAATGTATGATTATATAACAGTATGTCTTTCATTACAACATAGTATATACACACATTTATATATAAACATATATATATTATGTAATAACATAACAGCTACAACACATTTCTCTCCACAACATTTACACAAGAGAAAGAAAATATGAAAAAAAAGAAGAAAAAAAGAATTAAAGATAAAAAGAAAATAAAAGAAAAAAAAAGAAATAATGATAAAAAGCAAAAAAAAAAAAGAAAAGTAAAAAAGAAAGAAAGCATTAATGTTGAAAGAAGGTATTTACTCAGCACTTTAATGCTGACCAAAAATCTATTATGTATGTGTAATTATGGGATGATGTTCCTCTTGCTATTTTCATGAAACACTCAGCTATTATCAGATTTTCGGATTTACCTAATGGCTATACATTGATTCACGCCACACAGTAAACAATTTAAACACGATCCTTTCTTCACCAGCTTCTTCTTCTTCTTCTTCTTCTTCTTCTTCTTCTTCTTCTTCTTCTTCTTCTTCTTCTTCCACCATTTTTCTGCTACTACTACTACTACTACTACTACTACTACTACCGCAGCAACAGTAAGAACAACTACTACCAAAAACACAAGAATACCAACTACAATAACAACAACAACAACAACAACAACAACTACATCAACAATAACAACAATGACAGCAACAATAACAACAATGACAGCAACAATAACAACAACGATATCAACAATAACAACAACAACTACATCAACAATAACAACAACGACAACAGCTACATCAACAACAATAACAACTATATCAACAATTATGACCATAGCAAACAGTAACAGCAATAACAAAAACGACAACAGCAACAACAACTAAATCAACAATTATAACAACAGCAGCAACAACAACAACAACTACCACAACAACAGTAAATGCTAAAAAAAAAATAAAAAAATAGAAAATCTACCAAAATAAACAAAGGCCATTAGATTGAGATATGAAGTCATTGTTATCGATATAGTGTGACAATCGGTTCAATGAAGCATGAAATAATAAATTCGTCCAGGATAAGTTATTAATTAATTATCGATTATGATTTTTAATTGAAATTTTCCAACTCTTTGACTTTAATCCAAAATAATATAAAATAAATTCTATAAAAACGTGCAAATATTTATGCCTAGTTTTCTAATATTTGTAGTTTGTGTTCCTCATCAAGTCTACATACAAACTACAAATTACAAATTCATAGGCTGACTATGAAGGATTGATGCTAAAGCTGTGAAATCATTCATGCAATAACTTCAACTCTTCTTATTAATAATTGCAATGTTTCTTTCCAGGGACTATGTTGAAAAATAAACCTCATTTGGTCATTTTATGAAAGTATCTTGGTCAGTTTATGAATTTTTTAACCGACTATCGTAGTTTCTTCATGTGTTTGTTAAGATAGAGTAGAGGTGGAGAGACCGCGGCTGGTTCGACTTCCATTGATTTCGACAATGGCTGTTCCAGTGGCTTCATTAACGGAAAAACCTGGTCGTGAAATTAACAATAAAGTGGCTGAATATTCCTCATATACCCTAACTCTAACCCTCAACATAGTTTTTAGTGTGCAACTAAGTCTGGCCCTTTGAATTTAAAATGTGGAGGAAGAGGAAGGTCCCCTTAAGTCAGAAATGAACATGGGATTTGTACCTAGAAAGTTCTCCTCTGGGGTTCAAGTCCGGGCAAGATTGTTTGTAGAAGACCAGCAGTCGCCCTTGCATACAAGTCTCCACACCACCGATGTTGTCCGAAGGAAAGGCAATGACCGATACACTTTGGCACTAGTGATATTGAAACTCATTTCTACAGCTGAATAAACTAGAGCAGCCAGAAATAAATTGTCTTGCTCAAGGAAACAACACATCACTCGATCTGAGAATCGAATCCACAACCTCACGATTGCAAGCCCAGGACTCTAACCACTAAGCCATACGCCTTCATTTTTAGAATGTATCTATTTAAAAATCAAAAAATGATGGTGACTATTTTGGGGACTTAAATCTTGGATCAATTTTTTTCTCTTGTGGTTTTGTCATCGTTGTTCCCGAGAAAATAATCCTTCCTTCGCACAGGTTCTTTTTTACGCCGTCGGTTTTTTTCTCCGATGCATTTTATCCAACGAGTGTGAAATATAGCACCTCACAATGTTTTTAATTATGTCACTTTTTACGTCCTGAGTTCAAGTTTTATGGAGTCAGTTTTGCTGTATATCTTTCCAAGGTCTTCTCCAATGCATGTTACCCGACCAGTGTGAAATATAGCGCCTCGCGATGTTTTTAATTGTCATTTTTTTACGTTCTGAGTTCAAGTTTCAATGGGGTTAGTTTTGCTGTATATCTTTCCAGGGTCGGTATAATATAAACTTACCAGTACGAAGAGTCGTATATTACGTCAGCTGTACTTTCTCCTTTCCTTTAGAAGTGTGCAACGTTGTTACTTATGTAAGAAATCATTAATCCATAACACTATACACATAATATAATTGGTTTTTATGTAACAGGAATATACAGGGAATAAATGTTATTCAATCGAATAGAATACGTTGAATGCTGTACTTCTGCCAAAGCCTGCTAATCAAATTATTTCACATGAACAATGTCCCAGTTGTCAGAAATAGTTGAAGCTTCAGTAAACAACTCACATCTATCGTATATACGTAACTCGCGTAACTCACCAACACATTTTCAATAACCCTTACCTGCTCAAATCTTGCTATCACCATAATCATATTAATGGATGCAGTTCGAAGGAATAGTTAAGGATTTCATTCTTCAGTCATTAAGTCCTGGATTTAATTCCATTTCGTGACGTTTTGGGGGCACAAGGCCAATAATTTGATTGGAAAGTCGACTATACCAACCCTAGTACTTTACTGGTATCGTATTTTATCGACATCGGAAGGACAAGAAGCAAAGTTGACCTCGGCGGAATTTTGAAAACAGAACATAAAATGTCAATAATACTGTAATGCATTTCACCGCCATTGCACTAACTATTCTGTTAGCTCGCCGCCCTGCATCACGTTGATAATAATAACTATATTCACTGAATGTAATAATTTCCTTGCTTATACTTATATGAGAAAAAAAAAAGCAAAAGAAGCTTCATAATCTTTTTGCATATCTAAAATATATTTAGCTGAATCATGAATAAAAGAAGAACAAACTAGATTTAATCAATTTTTTTTCTGTGAATATTGATATTATGTAGCAACAGATTAACAACAAAAATCGTATTCAGAAATAGTTCATAGTTTGTACTGAGACATTTTTACAATTCAACTTATTGCTAGTGTATATGACTGCTATACTATAGAGTGCAACAGATGAGAAGAAAAATATTGATTAACAGACAAGGAGAGAATAAAATCTTTCTGTTAATATTCAGGTAAGACACGGACAGAAACGAAACAAAAAAAAAATATAAAATCAGAAAAAAATAAACATACGAACATCGAAGTCAATGTACGAAGTCAAAAGCATGCAGCTGTAGTGGAAGGTGAAATAAGGCAAAACAGAAACGTTGGAAACAACTGACTTTCGGCAATACAAAAGACAAAAGAATAGACGTTTTGGAAAACTAACCTTCGTCAACACAGAAGGAAGGGAAAAAAAAAATAAACGTTTTAAAGAATCTGCGTCAACTGAGATGGGAAGCAAAGGAAAAGGAAATAAGAATGCGATGATTGGTGAGAAATGTCAATTACACATTATATAAAATCTAATATCAAATATATATAGTGGAGTTTCAGTGTAATTAAATATTATATTTTGGAGTATTTTCAAATTGTACGATGTATGAACCGCTAAAATAATTTGAACCCGATTTAATAATCTTGAAGTAATTTAATAAAAAGTTTACAACTAAATAAAAGTGACAAATGCATAAAACTATCTCTTTTAAATAGAGAACAACTGAAAAGTTGCCAATCATCAGATCGGACGGAGGAAACTATGTTTGCATTGGTTTTTCCATCCGTGATACTATCTGATGGTCAAAACACCTGGCTGAAGAAAGGAGCCAATCATCAGATCAGATCAAGGGAACTCTGTTTCCACTCTTATTTCCATTACTGATACTATATGGCGGTCATAACACCTGACAGAAGAAAGGAACTGACCATTAGATTGGACCAAGGAAACAACGTTTCGAGTCGTCTTTCCATAACTGATATTATCTGACGGTCACACCTCCAGACAGAAGGAACAGCATGAAATAAAGTATTTTCTCTCAAAAAGAAATAAGTTGAAACCATGACCTCACAATCTTGAATCTATCTTCCTAACCAGTAAGCCACACATCTTCACTATGAACAAGGCCGACTAATAGTAAAGATGAAAAGAAAAAATACCGTGTTTCACTTCGCTTGACTAATTACATTCTGTGCAATAGAACAGACCAAGAAATGAAACTACAACCTTTCGACCGTAAGCCGAACGAACTAACTAACTAACCAGTGAACCCTCGTTACAATCAAGGAAAAGAATTACCGTGCTTCGTTGCAAGGGACTAATTACATTCTGTGCAATAGAACAGACCAAGAAATGAAACTACAACCTTTCGATCGTAAGCCGAACGAACTAACTAACTAACCAGTGAACCCTCGTTACAATCAAGAGAAAGAATTACCATGCTTCGTCGCAAGGGACTAATTGCAGTCTGTGCTATAGAACAGACCAGGAAGTGAAACCATGACCTCATGATTGTAAGCCGAATGAATTATCCAGGAAGACACACACTTTCGCTACAATCAAGGGTAGAAAAAAGTTACCGCGCTGCGCTTCACTGCATCCGACTAATTGCATTGCATTTCGTACAACAGCAAAAAAAAAAGAACTGCAGGAAAACTCGAGTAACACACAATTATACGTATATATAACATTCAACCAAGGAAATGACCATTGCTAGATATAATCATGCATGGACAACTGATCAATTGCAGCAGTAGTGGCGGTGGTGGTGGTAATAGTGGTGGTGGTGGTGGTGCTGATGGTGGTGATAGTGGTAATAGTTGTGGTGGTGGTGGTGGTGATAATGGTGGTGGTAATAGTTGTGGTGATGGTGGTGATGGTAGTGATAGTTGTAGTGGTGGTGGAGGTGATGATGGTGGTGATAGTGGTAATAGTTGTGGTGGTGGTGGTGATAATGGTGGTGGTTGTGGTTGTGGTGGTGGTGATGGTGGTAATAGTTGTGGTGATGGTAGTGATAGTTGTGGTGGTGGTGGTGATAATGGTGGTGGTAATAGTTGTGGTGGTGGTGATGGTGGTGATGGTGGTGGTAATAGTTGTGGTGGTGGTGATGGTGATGATGGTAGTGATAGTTGTAGTGGTGGTGGAGGTGATGATGCTGGTGATGGCAGTGATAGTT
>OZ024762.1:21365409-21367909 GCA_964016885.1 Eledone cirrhosa
AGCACGATATGAATGCATTCTTTGACAAAGATAGATATCACTCCCATCAAATTCAAAAATGGATTTCAGGTAATGAAGTGTTTGGCCGTTCAAAAATAGAGTGAAGGATTAAACACTACTTTATTCTTATGAATGCATACACACGTTCAATAAAAGAACGAAAGAATAAATATATATAGTATTAATTATACTATTTATGGTTATGCAAATACAAAAACCTTTTGCAGTTATATATATTTTTATAAACCCTAAATAGTGGTAGGCAGTAATATATTACTACCTTATTACCAGTAAGTTAAATAGCTCAATGTAAAAACATCAGATGATTTACAGAGCAGTTATATGAATTATAATAATCAAAGAACTGTTCAAAACATTTTTATGCTTACAACTGTTTCCTCCAAACCGAGGTTTGGTGTCTTCGGAGCAATTTATTATTGAATGAACACTTATATGACCTCCTTTTCACCCAAGAGACATACAGATACATATGCAAATATTGTGGGTAAACAATCATATAAAGAATTCACCACCAGATCAACAACCTTAACACTCTCGATTACCTGCTTAACTGCTTCTACTACACGTAACTCTCTGCCACACTATATAAACAAGACGCACGTGCTTGCCACTATATAACCGCTTAATTTCATGTATTTTAACCTGTATTTTTTATTGTATCTTTTAATATGAATGTAATCTCTGAGTGTGTACTGCCACTCTAAATGTTATAATGAATGTTGACCCACAATATTTGCATATGTATCTGTATTTCTCTTGGGTGAAAAGGAGGTCATATAAGTGTTCATTCAATAATAAATTGCTCCGAAGAATCCAAACCTCGGTTTGGAGGAAACAGTTGTAAGCATAAAAATGTTTTGAACAGTTCTTTGATTATTATAATTCATATAAATATATATATACACAATATATTAACAAATGGAAACTATATTTATAAAACCATATTTATTTCATTATACATATTTCAAGGGCCACCAAGGCAAACTATGGTGCGCTTTCATCAGATACAATATAATATAGGTTAGTTTTATAAATAAATATTGACATACCCTGAAAAAAATGCAACCATTCTGGTTGGAATCTCCTGGATAGTATAATGAAATAAATATGGTTTTATAAATATAGTTTCCATTTGTTAATATATTGTATATTTACTCCAATAATTTGTTGAGTGCTTTATATCAGTTATAAAAATATTTTGCTTGTTGTATCCCAACAAATTAAATATAACCTCTACATATATATATATATTTGTTTTGCGAGGTTTTTTATATGAAATCGTGTGTCGAAACAAATATTGTTATACTTGGGGAGGGTCATATTGTTATAATAATATTGCCAGAAATAATAACAGAACACACTCACTGTTTGGTTGGTTTTTCGCTTCTGTATCTTTTATATCTCCACAGTTAATTCATTCGGTCCTCAATGTTTACCATTGACTGACGAATGGTAAAAAATACAGATATAATATAGATATAAACACATATATATAGTCTAACAAAGTTCTTTCGTTGCACATCTGCAACATCGTCAGTGGTGCTATTATATTCCCCCTGTTGTATTGTATATCTACGCCATCTTTATTTTAGCTGATTATTTATTTATTTATTTATTTTTGTCTTCTTCTCTGCGCATGCGTATAGTGTTTGGTGTGTGTTCGCGTTTGGGTGATGTGTTTTGGTTATTGTATTCTATCTTAGTTTACTAGTGTGTGTTTATGTGTTTGTTGTTATTGTGCTTGTGTATATATTTATTTTTTTATTTATTTATTTTTTTATATTTCTCTTACGTCAGTGTTGTAGTAAACATTGAGGACCGAATGAATTGCCTGTGGAGATATAAAAGATACAGAAGCGAAAACCAACCAAACAGTGAGTGTGTTCTGTTATTATTTCTGGCAATATTATTACAACAATATGACCCTCCCCAAGTATAACAATATATATATATATATTTATATATATATATATATATATATATATATATATATATATATATATATATATATATATATATATATATATATATATGAATATGTAATATGCTAGGGCGAGAAATAAAATTCTAATTTTCTTTATATATATATATATATATATATAATATTAATTCCAAATATTAACAAAATAGATATTCTTGTGATCAATTATATTTTATTATACATATTTCAGAAGTACTGAATTAAGTTCAACAGTACGTCCTCATCAGATAAAATAAAATGATACATGACATACCCTGACATGGTAGATGGTTAAGATTTAATCTTAAATATATATATATATATGTGTGTGTGTGTGTGTGTGTGTGTGTCTGTGTGTGTAAGTATACTAGGGCGAGAAATAAAATTCTAATTATATATATATATATATAATGAGGAAGCATACATATCTCTACACGAGTATAGATATATACATACATACTGAATGTCCAACTTATACTAAGTTTGCTTCTATGAAAGAGTTAATAAAATTAACAGATT
>OZ024762.1:21382909-21385409 GCA_964016885.1 Eledone cirrhosa
CTAGAATAGAATGAGTGTAACTTTAACGTAATTCTCAGGGAGATTCGGCGTGGCGCAATGTGTGAAAGGGCTAGACCCTTGAATTAGAGTTAAAGTCCATCCGGTGGGCTTCCAAACAATTTCTGTCTACCCAATTTCATTCATAAGGCCTGTGCAGACTAGAAGCTATGGTAAATGATATTTGTCCAAAGTGCCACGCAGTGAGATTGATCTAGAAACCTAACGATTGCAAAACGAACCATTTAACCATTCAGCCATACTTATGAATCTATATTAATACATCCGTTCTTATGAAGCTATATTAAGTACTATTGATACAAAATACATTCTTAGTCGCTCTCCCCCTTTTTATTACTCTACCAGCGTCAACTGCTACCCTTTGCAGTGTTCTTACAGATTTCTGCTATGATTCCAATAATTGTTCTATGAATATTTGAATAATTATTGATTAATTCTGTCATCTTTGGAATTATTCATAAACTCTTGGGTCGCTGACACAAATAAAAGAAAGTATGAATAATCGGTCATATTTTATGGTATTTATATTCATCTGACTACAATATCATTATTCTCGCGTTATATCTATCCCCTGGTTTCAATAACTCCTATCATATTGCAAGAGGACAAAGAATGTTCTACATCACGGTACAGCATCGTCATGAACTTACAATGCGGCGAAATTACACTCTCGTTAGACCGTTGGATTAAAAATGCCTCGGCAAATGTTTCAGCTTTCTGCGCTCTCTTTATTCTAATCCCACTGGGGTCAACTTTGTCTTTCACTCCTATTTGAGGTCGATAAATAAAGTAACAGTGCAGTATACGTATCTATCTCTTTCTCACGTCAGCCCCGCACTCATCCTCCCCTTCTCTAAAAGAAATCGGCTTTGTTCAGATCTGGAGAAGGAATGGATTTCGCCAGGTTTAAAGTGCACAAGACTCGCCGCATATCGCTACGGCGCCCTATGATTCCCAAAAGAGTATGTATATATATATATATATATATTACGACTCCAAAAGTAGAGTTGAGATGGAGGGTCTGTGGTTTTTCTCGAAAAACTACAGACCCTCCATCTCAACTCTACTTTTGAAAAGCAGAAGAACTGCGAAACCGGTAAAGGAACCAAATAAATATATATATATTTTTTGAAAAATAAGACTCCAGTTGCATTTTGATTTCATCTTTTTTTCTTTATATATATATATATATATATATATATATATATATATATATATATATATATTTATATATATATATATATATATACACACACACGATATAAGTAATATGTCTTCTGATATCGACAGTAACTTTCACTATTTGCGAATCTAGCTTTATATCTGCAACATTTCACACAGTTTTAGATTATATTTCGCACTGAACGGTGCAGTGGTGTGGAGGTCAGCCAGTAAAATATATATTTTCCTATAAAGCTTTATATTTGTACAGAAGATATTCTATACTATTTGCTTTGACTAATGCGAGACATAGTTCTATTATATTGTGTATCACAGTTTTTGGTGTCGATGTTACCGTGTAAACAGAGATGAATACTTGAGTTCGAGAGGGCGGTGGAGTACGGATGAGGGGCGGGTGATGGTTGGTATAGACTTTCGCACTTGTATTTAAATAGCTTTACTTGTTATTGATTCGGAGATATAATGGACATAGCGAGAGATATTATGAAAACAAACAGGATTAAAAACAACAAAACAAATGCCTCCAAAAAAACTCAAAATCAAAGCAAAAAATACGCAAAAAAAACCCCCCAGCGATTATTTCGGAATGTATAAAAAAAGAAACCAAACAAACACCAATCATATGAAAAAAATTGCAAAACACATGATCTGAGAAGGAAAGAAGTTATATGTAAACACCACATCAAAAAACATGTCCAGCTATAGGAGAGTTAATAGCTCAGAGAGAGAGAATTTTTTCAAAATGTAAACATGGCTCCCTAAATAAAGTGTATTGAAGTGGCAATTACTGACTCAATCAACAATTATTCAGGTTCATTATCTTTATTAGGCCGTTGATTGGCAGTATCGGTATAGGGTCGGACGCCATGCTTTCCAGCATAGTTACGTCCTTTTACGATCAGAGTTCAAATCCCGCCGAGGTTGACTTTGCCTTTCATCCTTACGAGGTCGATAAAATAAAGTACCAGTAATGCACTGGGTAATTGCTGGCCTTGTGCCAAAAGTAGAAACAATTATCTTTATTAGGCCGTTGGATTGGTAGAATCGGAAGAGCATCACACAAAATGCTTTTGCAGTAGTGTAAATCGTTCCGGTTACTTCCGTTCTGAGTTCAAATCCCGTCGAGGTCAACTCTGTATTTCATCCTTCTTGATAAAATCCTGGTTGATAAAATAAAGTTCTAGTTAGGTTTAAGGGTATTGATATAATCTACTCTTCTCCTTACTCAAAATTGGTAGCCTTGTGCCTAAATTGAAAGTCACCATCATCATCATTATATATCAATCTGGGGTCGATGAAA
>OZ024762.1:21397909-21407909 GCA_964016885.1 Eledone cirrhosa
ATATATATATATACATATATATACATATATATATATATAGTGTGTAACGTTTTTTCGAAATATTTACTTCTGCGTTCACAGATTAATTTTTTTAGTTTCAAAAGATCCCTTTAAGGATGAAAGCACCGATTCTTCGCTTAAACTTTAATCTGTTATTTTAATATATATATATATATATAATTATATATTCGTGTACAGATATTTTTGCATACACAATAACAAAATATAAACAAACGTATTTATTTCACGAAGCTCGATAAGGATAAATATATATCAAATATATAAGAACCCTAGAGCAAATATTGTTCTCATTGCTGACGAGGCAGAAGGGGATATGCACGATTGGCTGAAGAAGGAGAGACTGTGTTAGTAGTACGACCAACGGCTGCTATCACACCAACAGTAGCAAAACAACAACAAAGAAGAGAGGGAACGCAATTACATGCTTTTGAAAAATCTTAATGGAAACTTATTTGCCTATTCACCCAAGGCGACTTCACTTTTTATTAGGACTTCTGTGTCAATTGGTGAACATACGGCGAAGCTGTTTCAGAAAGGAGGGATAAACATGCCAATCTATGTTTAGAATCCCGAGCAACCCCGGGCAATTGTGGTAGTATATATATATGTATAGTGTTGCGGCGAGAACGAGAATAAGGATGAGAGCCGAGTGGAGTACACCTACACATACTTATGCTCACACAGATATACACACACACACATATATATATATATACATACATACATACATACATACATACATACATATATACATATATATATTTATCCTTATCGAGTCCTCTTTGGATTTTAGTCTTCAAATTTATTATTATTACTATATATATATATATATATAAATATATATATATATATATATATATATATATATATATATATATATATATATATATATATATATATATATATATATATATATATATATATATATATGTGTGTGTGTGTGTTATATGTATGTACGTAACCATAATTGAGCTGAATAAAATATTTTGAAATGAGTTCGATTTTGTTTACCCTTTTATTTATTAATACTTCCAAAATATAAATGTATGGCATGTTATAATATCTGAAATAAAATATATATTTAGATTAAATAATAAATATTCATGTTAAAACACAACGTATGTTAGAAGCTATATTTTAAATTTATAGTAAGATATAACTGTAGGTTTGGAACTAGAAGCCTTCTCTTACATTACGCAGTGAAATATTTCGCACATTGTTGCCTTTTCAATTACGTCTATGATACTACTGATACTACTTCTATATCTAGAGAGGAATCTTATTATAACAAAGCTATTTATGTCATATGTTATGTAGAATATAGCTAAAACCCCCCAGTTCAATTTGCATGATGTTTGACGACGATGTAAGGATATAAATAATAAATATTCATGTTGGAACATAGCATGTTAAAAAATTTGAATTTAATGTAGGTAAAACTATAAATTTTAAAATTAGATGAATCAAGGCACTGTCAGTTATTCCTCTGTACACAGTAAAACATATAACGTTATCTTTACGCATTTCAGATATACTTGTCACCTCATCAGAACATAGTGACATTTAAAAAAATATGTAGTGTTTGAGGTATGCTAAACCTAAATTTGTACGCTGATTTCTCGAGCTGTTTGTTGTTCTTTTGCTCGAACAACTAGAACATCCATCGTCGGAATCGACGGAGGTCCGTCACATACACTGCCCTCCTCCCCCACCCACATCCACCAGACAGAATACTGCGGAAATATTTACGAAATCAAAAAGAAATTTAAAATAATGTTTTTATTTTATTTTTCAAAACGAAAAAATAATGTATGCGATCATAATTAATCTGTTATCGTCAAACGAGTTACAGTCACGAAATCAAAATACTAACATAAGAAGAAACTAATTAAATAAATTCACACAAAATTAGATTTAGTTAAAGTTTAATAACGTCTTTGTTTTGTTGTTTTCTTTGTGTATGTTATTATAATCAATGTTATTATAATCAATAAACTGAAGTCGTTAGATGGAAATAGTTACTATTTCTGGGGGGGGGGGGGGGACACATAAAAAAAATGAATTATGTTTTCAGATTTGATCACCAACAAAATAAAAATACAAAAACATATTATTGGAATGAAATGGAGCTTTATCGCTGTCGACAATGAGTCTCCACTAGTCACATCACTAGTCTGAGGAGCAGATCGATTCTGGAGTCGGGTCCATAACTCCTATGAGTCACCTTGAGCCAATCCTCTGCGAATCGCCCCTAACAGGTCGATACGCAATACATATTTTTCAATATGTAAACGAAACGTACTCGTTTTTCTATTATATATATATATATATATATATATATATATATATATATATATGTAGGTTTGTTATTTAACCTGATTGTATTTTCGTTGTTGTGGCGGCTGCTATGGCTATGTCCCCTAACCACTGTTTTCAATCTGTCACGCTATTTAACGTATGTTACTTACTCTAAGGTGTAACCTATCGAGTTATCGATACATTCTTAATGAGTGCTTTGAGCAATCCGAATTGTTACTTCGTGGGTTCGGCCGACTGCCATAACTTCGATTTTACTAACCTTCCTCTTGTATATATATATATAATTCCATTATAAGGAAAAAGATTATAACGAATTTTTTAGTATAGCGAAATTTCTTTCAATCCCCGACCACATGCTCGATGTGTAAGGTCGATTTTGTTATAAAGAATTTTTCGTTACAACGAACTTTTTTTTATACCCCGTGAATTTCCTTCTAACAAAATTTCACTGTATATTATTCAATTGATGAAAGTTGGATGATCATATAATCCGCCGACTTTTTTCTAAGCAGACGTAAAGCACTCTACAATTTGTATTCTTTAGGATTTTCTCGGTAAGGAGTCAACCGGAGTATGAATATTATGTATAAGAGAGACGGTTTTATTCGTACATCTTTTTATGACATAAACTCTCGTTTTCCTGGTTGTGGTACATCCTTTAGTGATGTAGAGATGTTAAAAGATGTACGAATACCGTCTCTGTCATTCATAATATATATATATATATATATATATATATATATATATATATATATATATATAACAATATTCTGCATATCCGCAATTGAAAATGCATTTAATGCTGAAACCGGTATTGTAAATAAATTAATGTTTTGATATCTCACTGAAAAAAAATCTCTTCAACATTTTCTACTGAAAGAATCTTTTTCTTTCTACTATTTGTTTTCATATATATCAACTCGTGTGTTACTTTTCTACATTCGATATGTATATATATATATATATATATATATATATATATATATATATATATATATACCACACAGTCATATTGAAACGGGGACCGTATAATTGCGAATTGAGCTTATATTAACCATTTGAGCATACTGCGTCTACGACCTTTATTTACTTTAAATTCGTATGCTATCGATTTGTAAAGAAATGTTTACATATATAACAACCCGTCTCTAGTTGCATGTTCATGCTTTCAAACAGAGTTTCTCTATAGTTAATTAGAAGAACTGCTGTGCGCTTCAGGGATAACCTTTTTACCAAGCAGATCTATAATCTGGTTACAATTTCCGTTTGCAGAAATCCAGCTTAACGTATGTTAACCATTTCGTGACCACATGTACAACGAAAATCAGCGCTTATGTGTTTCAGTTAATGTTAAACAAAGGGCTATGTTGCATAATAGTAAGTCATAAGTATTGAATGTGGAGGGTATTAAAGGGCTAAAAGAGAAACTAGTGAGTGTGCACCACTTGATGTACAAAGTCAATGTAATGACAAAGCACAGACGTTTTAAGAGATACAAACTAGGTTTATGAGGAATAAACTAGGAATATACTTGGCATATGAAAAATATATGTAGTATGCAAGAGAAGAAGCTTTGAGGAGAAACTCTCTACGAAGCAAATCTATAATCTGGTTACAACTTACTTTTGCCGAAATTCAACTCAATTTATGTAGTAAATATTTTATCACATTTCTAATGAAACGCAATGCTGCTGTAATTCAGTTAATATACCGTCTCTTTTTTCATTTGGAAGACATAATTTTGTTTAGACCAGTAGAGGAATGGGATCTGCCAGGTTTTAAAAAAGCCCCCAAAATGAGCCCATACAAACCACGTAGTATGGGCTCGTAATGGATATAGATGATGGCAAAGGCCCAAAGTGGAAGAAAGCCACGATTCTTTTCCTGATAAAAAAACATTTTGATAACGAAGTTTAAATACTTTTTCTTGAAAAGGTGTGTCACTTAGCGTAGGGGACTATGAAGAAGGTGAAATTAAGACGAAAGACATGAATTTACTAAGAAGAAGGAAAACAATGAGATGGAAGAGAGTTCTAAAATCTGGCAGTTCAAGGAAAAAGCTACGACCTTAGAAATACTTCCTTATTCGTGGAACCACAACAGCGTCTGGATTATGACGCTGAGAGTTTCGCGTTTGGCAAAATGCAGTCCTGTCAATTCTCCCCGTCCGACGGGGAAGATCTCCCACTCACTTTGGAGTGGGTGAGAGATCTCTTCTCTTGTGAAAATGGGTATAGTTATCATTATGTAAAATCTCCCCCACTTTGCCACATTTCTCAAAGTTTTGGGGCACTTTTTTTCATGGTTTGGGCCTTTACAGGTTGGCAGGTCTGGAAATGGCACAGAGTGATCTGCAAGCAAAAGATAAAGCTCATCAAATGAAAATATTATATTTTCAAAAATTATCATTTCTTCGTATGGCATAGGGGTTAGGTTGTTTGTCTAAATGTCTAGGGTTTGGTCCCTGGAGCTCCCGACTCATTGTGATCTTAAGCAAAGTATTTCATTCAACGTTGCTTCAATCTACTCTTATAAAGGAAAAGCCAAACTATTAAGTCACTATAGCGTCCCTAATACTCCAAAAGAAGTTAAGGGCCCATGGGATGACATCGTAATACATTGATCCATATATATTTTCTCTACGTTTTCATTCATTTATCTATCTTGGGCCTTCTCTGTATGTAAACCTGTAGATTGAAGAAGAGAGCTAAAGGAAGAAAGGAGCACTTGCACAACACGCTCCTGAAGTTGAGGGTTGTTCTATCTACGGGGTATTAAACAACCCATTGGGGATTTCGATTGTTATATTTGTTTGTTTCATATGTTTAAACGATTCTATGTAAAATCCCCGGCATGTGTCTTTGTTTTGTCCCCTTTTCTTGTGCGCCCTTGTGGCTAATAAAGAAATCTATCTATCTATCTATCTATCTATCTATCTATCTATCTATCTATCTATCTATCTATCTCTCCCTCCATCTCTCACTCCCACACACTATTCCTCTCTCTCTATCTATCTATAATCTTTTCTCTATGTTTTTGTTTATTTACTATCTATCTATCTATCTATTTATCTATCTAAATCTCTCTCATCACTCTGCCTCTGTCTTTCCCTCTATGTCTCTCTAAATATATATATATATCATCTTTTATCTATGTTTTCGTTCATTTGCTATCTCTCTCTCTCTCTCTCTCTCTCTCTCTCTCTATATATATATATATATATATATATATATATAATCATATATTTCTTCATATATAGCTATTTATCCGTTCATCCAACCTTCATCCCTTCATCCCATCTCTTAAGGACATAAAACACAACCGACGTTTACTCAGTTATTCTTATGTATCGCACAATGACCCCCCCCCCTCTCTCTCTCTCTCTCTCTCTCTCTCTCTCTCTCTCTCTCTCTGTTGCTATGAAACATCAGCTAGCAGCAACGCACTTAACATTGAATGATGACAAGAAAACCAATTTTATCGCCTTACAGTGAATTTACAAAGTTTCCCCTCTCAAAACCCCAATCCCCCCACCACTCCACCCCCACTCTATCCTCTCACCGTCCTTTAAGAGATTAGTTGGGTTCTTGAACTTTTACCGTTCTACCGTGATCATCTTCATAACCATTTCCCCTTGAAGCTTATAATTAACTCCCCACCACACATCAATATATATATATATGTGTGTATGTTAGTATGTATATGTGTATATTTATACACATACATACATATATCGATATGTATGCAAATGCAAATGCATATGTATATGTATATATATGTATATATATATATATATATATATATATATATATATATATATATATATATATATATATCGATATATGTATATATGCATTTATATATATATATATATCGATATATGTATATATATATCGATATATGTATATATGCATTGATATATATATATATGTATATGTATATATATATATATATATATATATATATATATCTCGATATATGTATATATGCATTTATATATATATATATATATCGATATATGTATATATATATCGATATATGTATATATGCATTGATATATATATACACATATATATATATATATATATAATATACATACATATATGCTTGCATATATATGCACACGCATACACACACACATATATATATACATACACACACACACACACATATATATATATATATATATATATATATATATATATATATATATATATATATATATACATATACACATATATACATATATATACACATACATATATAAATATATAGTTATAGGAATAACCAAAGAGTGCTTAGAAATACATTGTTTTATTAGCTAACAGTGTTTCATCCATACACCATGGCAGGAATCATCAGAGCCTATAAACATGAGTATATCAGTAGTTGCATGCTCCATTGAGCTGCGTCACCAGAACAAGGTTTAAGGACCAGCAGGGGGTCCTGAGGCCAGCAAAAAGGCAGAATACATGATGCACATAATGTCATAAAATGTCTTACAAATCTAAAAATTAAAAATTAAAAATTACACCAAAAGTTTATCACTTAAATGGTGCAATAGATGATAAAGAGGTTGGGGGAGGGTAGCAAGGGGGTGAGTGAGGGTATTACTCAGCATGATCAGAAACAATAAGAAAATAATAATAATAAAAAATAAAAAAGTGCAAAAATACAAGGATAATAAAAGAGACAAATATAAAGATACAGAACAATAAAGGAACAAAAAATTTCTCTTCTCGAGTTTGTTAGTACCAGTAATGCACTGGTGTGAATTTAATCGATTATTTCCTTCACATGTGTATATGTATACACATACATATACACATACATACATACATATATATATATATATATATATATATATATATATATATATATATATATATATATATATGAAAACAGGGAGAAAGAGACGATTATTAGGAAGAAAAATATTTTTTTTTCCTTTTTTGTTTCTCTCTTTTTTCTGGGTTAGAAAATGATTAAAACGAAATGTTTTACTTTGTGTGAAGTGTTAAGGTATTAGTTGATTTATTTCAACTAATACCTTAACACTTCACACAAAGTAAAACATTTCGTTTTAATCATTTTCTAAACCAGACAAAAGAGAGAGAGAAACAAAAAAGAAAAATATATTTTTCTTCCTAATAATCGTCTCTTTCTCCCTGTTTTCATATATATATATATCCTAACTCGTGCGCTTCCTCTCCACATTTTATTATTATTATTATTATTATTATTATTATTATTATTATTATTATTATTATTATAATATATATATATATATAATACATTATGAAGATATATATATATATATATATATACATACACATATATGTGTGTCTGAGTGTGTATGTATAGTGCATATACATGTTTATGTATATATTTAAAGGATTATGTGTGGGTGTGTCAATATGTAGGTGTTCGTAGCTAGGTGCTCTATAGTGTTATTAGTACATGAACAATGAAATCGTGTCTTCATCAATCAGTTGTCTTCGGGCAATACGATTCTATACGATGCTGCATATTCAGTTTGCAACAGTAATTTCAAGGAAAATCATTTGCGATGGGCTAGTTACCTGTCCATGGGGAGTTTTGCTTCTCATTATCCATGAATGAAAATGTGCAAAAGTGGCTCGCTAAAACCTGTAATGTTTCATAAATAAACGCCGAATATATCTTTCGTACGTTAAATTTCTCTTCTCGAGTTGTTAGTACCAGTAATGCACTGGTGTGAATTTAATCGATTTTTTCCTTCACTTCAAATTGTTAGCATTGTGTCAAAAGGAGATCTCAGATCTTGAATAACCGTGCCCCAGCTTATTAAATCTTGCTAATCTATCTCTGGCGAAATTTTATTGCAAGTGATTCATATTGATGCAGCAGCTTGAAAATCTAATAATTAAAAAAAAAAAAAGAACATTACCTCAAATCCCATATTTACGAACGTTCAATATACAATTACCCATTTCTTAACCACAACCCTACGTTTATTCCAATCCTCGCCACTTAGAAGAATTTCAACAAACGTCCAACCCTCCGCCTGCTTATTCTACTCCCACCCTTATTATTTGGGACCCGAGAGTAACAACAATTATTAGGTCCCTCAAACGGCGGTGGATTGGCAGAAACGTTAGATTGTCACACAAAATGCGTTGCATCATTTAGTTACGGTTCTTTACGATCAATGTTCAAATCCTGCCGACGTCAAATTTGCTTTTCACGCTTCCAGAGTTCATAAAATAAAGTATCAGTAAAGCACTGCGGTCAATATCTATTTTATCCTCCTCTATACACTCACGCACCCATACATATATAATGTATATTTTCGTACACATATATTTACATGTATATATCTAAACTATAATAAAGTAAGGAGCGCGGGACTGCGTACAGTGTATAATGTTTTATCCCATTAGTAAAATAAGTTGGATTACTTTGAATAAATAATGAATGAATATTACATAATTTATCTACTAAATTTTGTGGCTGTTGATTAAATATATTTTGTTTATTTAAAGATTCATTTCTTTAAAATTTCTGAAATGTAAACACTTCCGGTTGGCCATCGCTTAAATAAAGATACTAATTTTCTCCTAATGCAGTTTATATATAATATCGCCTTTTTTAATGTATCATGGATTACATTACTGATTACAGAAGACAGTGTAACGCAGTCTTCGTTCAATTTCTATGTATTATATATTGTCAATTACGATTTTATTTGATGTATCATATCTACATATATATATATATACTTGCGTATAATATCAATATACACACTACACATGCTAGCAGAAAACCATCCAAAGTGTGGTTTTTCTGCTAGTATATATAACTACCTATCTCTGACTTCTGTCTTGTTTTCATCATTCTATGCACAAACACATATATATATATATATATAAATATATACACACACACACACGCAAACACACACACATATATATATATATGTATATATATAGATATAGATACATATATATATACACACACACACACACATATATATATATATATATATATATCATAAATCATGTCCTTAGAATTATTAGATAAAATATATGTAAACCATTATATTTATATATATATATATATATATATATATATATATATATATATATATATATATATATATATATATATATATATATATATATGTATACATATATACAAACATAAATCACGGCAAAGTATATAACAGTGGGAAATCACGCAAACCTTCTCTAGCCACAATAACACTGAATAAGATTTACACACGAAACACAACTATTAATTAATTATAATTTCCGGCCAGAAGGATATATTATTCACAATAAGAGATATCAAATTCTGTTATATTGTCAACACATTTATTCTCTTTAAATGTGTTTTTCATCAAATTATTTAACCTTTTATTTCACCGAATATATATTCATTAATATATCATGTTTTCAATCTCACGTTATGGGTGTATTTAATCTGTTAACATATGTTAACATATGATATGTCATCTTGAAGGCAAAGGTAAACACTTTGAGAATACTTTGATCACGCATACAATATATGTTTATATAAATAATGTATGTGTGTATATATATATATATATATATATCAATTGTATAAACATATATTGTATTCATGTGAAAGTATTCTCAAAGTGTTTACCTTTGCCTTC
>OZ024762.1:21410409-21415409 GCA_964016885.1 Eledone cirrhosa
TCTTTTATAGATGGTCCGCATTTTACTTCAGTATTAATAACATCAGCGAAAACAAACTGTTACTTAATTTAATAATATACTGCTGTTTTATGCATTACATATTACTTTTCGCAACAAGTATTATATACACATACATATATACACCTTCCACTATTTTTATTGATTTGTTATCAAGCATGAAGAACACAAATATAGGTTTCTTTAAAATAAATATATACATTATATCCCAGTCTCAGTCTAATTCGTACAAATCAGACAGAAGTTGTTTCGGTACGAAATATATATTTAAGAGACACTCTTGTAAGTACCATACTGAAGTCTGGGTTGCTTTATTAATATATATATATATATATATATATATATATATATATATATATATATGTATATATAATATAATATAATATAATATAATATATATATATATATATATATATATATATATATATATATATATAATATAATATATATATATATATATATATATATATATAATATAATATATATATATATATATATATATATATATATATATATATATATATATATATATATATATATATATATGTATGTATGTATGTATGTATGTATATATAGGCGGTGGATTGGCAGTATTGGTTGAGTGTCGGATGCCATGCTTTGGCGCATAGAGTTACGGCCCTTGCCATTCTGAGTTCAAATCCCGCCGAGGTTAACTTTGCCTTTCATCCTTACGGGGTCGATAAAATAAAGTACCAGTAATACACTGGGTAATTGCTGGCCTTGTGCCTAACGTAGAAACAATTAATGTATATATATGCATGCTACTGTACGTCTGTATACATATATGTATGTACGTATACATACATACTTACATTTAAGTAAGTGCCATACTAAGAGTGAGAAATGAAATTTCGTTTTCATTTTTTTCAACTTATATATATATATATATATTAATAAAAGGAATTCCAACTTTGTCTGATTTACTCGTTTTATTTACAATCCTTTAAAATTTATAATGATATTAGAATGAAATAGTATGGTAGAATATTAAATTTTAAGTGTTAATTGAACAAGTACTTTCATGCTTTCGCAATCCTCAGGTTCATATTCTGTAGTGACAGTCAAGTTTGCAATTTTCAACTGTCAGTTTTCAACTGTATATTATTTATATATATTATAAATATATATGTATATATATATATCTATGTATATATGTATATATATATATATAAGTACGTATGTATATATATATATATAGCCATACTTTGGAAGGGTCATACTGCCAATAATAGCACACACAATATAGGGTCTCACCTCAAATTAATGTTATATTCCCTTCCGGGTCGGTTATATATATATATATATATATATATATATATATATATATATATATATATATATATAGGAACCAGTAAGACCCCGACAGCTGAGCTCAAGCCGTTTCGACGGCTAATTCTGGACTGAATTAGCCGTCGAAACGGCTTGAGCTCAGCTGTCGGGGTCTTACTGGTTCCTATTACCCACTCTACTACCTCAAGTATTGAGTACTTCGGTGCGTTATGGTCCACCTGGTTCCTTACCACATTTCCTTCGTTATATATATATATATATATATATATATATATATATATATATATATATATATATATATATATATGTATATAAATATATATATATATGTATGTATGTATGTATTTATATATATATATATATTCAGTTTCACAAAATGTCGCCTATACAATGCAGAAACAATATTTTTTTACAATAATAATCAAAAGAAAAAAGAAAAACAGCCACATTTCGATTCTGTTTATAGAAACAACTTCCTGGAAATGAAGTGAACGAGGTTTTGTTAATGTCGTATGTACAAAAGTTCAAAGCTCAATAGAAATTGTAAGAAACAATATAATATTTGTTTCTGTTGCTTCTTTACTATTCATTTTAAAGAAATATTTCTCCTACGTAATATATTAAACGGCAAAATAAAAAAAATAAAAAACAGAAAACAAAAAACAAAAAACTAAACAACTTTTCTTCGTGTGAATGATAGATACTCTTCGAAAATATTGATTTTAATGAATTTCTGTAGAAGTATAAGTTGGGTATCTGTTTAACATCACAGGCGTTCGAAAGTCAAATCGCATTTAATTTCCTTTCAATTTATTTATCAACCATCGATATTTTATTGTAGAGTATTGTAGAGTATTTTTATTTTATTTAGTTAGTTATTTTTTATAACTTCTTTTACTAGTTTCAGTAATCAGATTGAGAGAACGGGAGAGAGAGGGTGAGGGAGAGATAGAGATAGAGAGAGAGTGAGAGAAAATTTGAGAGAGAGCGAGAGCGAGATATTGAGGGAGAATAAAAGAGAGAATGAGCGGGTGCGAGAGAGATTGAGGGAGTGAGAGAGAGAGAGGGAGGTGAGACAGAATGAGAGATAGAGAGAGTGAATGGGGGAGAGAGAGGGAGAGTGAGAAAGAGAGTGAAAGAGAGAGAAAGAGAGTGAGAGGTGGGTATCGATACAGGAAAAAACTTTACCCACAGTATTTGACTGGTACGCAATATATCTACTCTGAAACGACTGAAGGCAAAGTTGAAATTGTTTGCATTTGAACTCAAGCCTGCTGAAAGCCGTAACGTATACCATAAAATATCCTAGCCAATTCCTCGCCCATTTCCAACGAAAATATTCAGATTATTTTGCCTCCATTTTAAATATCATTTTGAGAGATGAGATTCAAGTTTTAAAATCTCTTTAAGAAAAATTTTGAATGTGTTTATTATTAAATTAATTTATTATATACAATATCTTTTTTTATAAAAGAAATCGTTAAATAAAATTATTTTCTGAATAATAAATTATTTTTATATTTTCCTTTCTTTCTTAAGACATTATAATTTTGAGTCACGTATTGCCTTTTAATGATAATTGATTTAAAATAATTTCGAAAATCCGATAAATTAAAGTAAATTTGCAGTTCATTGTGACAGAGCACTAAATGCAATAAATCAATCAAAACACACACAGACACACACAGACACACACACACACACACACACACACACACACACACACACACACACACACACACACACACACACACATATATATATATATATACACTCACACTTATATATAAATATACATTTGCGTACGCACAAGCTTATATACATACACACAATATATACATACCTACGAATATAACGTATACAGACAAGCACACACACATGCCTATATACGTATATACATATAAACGTATATATTCACACTCCCACAATGTATGCATATATACTTATCTCTCTCTCTCTCTCTCTCTCTCTCTCTCTCTCTCTCTCTCTCTCTCTATATATATATATATATATATATATATATATATATATATATATATATATATATATACATATGTGTATGTATGTATGTATATATGGTTAAAGCACTGGGAGTGAAGGACCCCTAGCCTTTCTCAGGGCATTCTTCTAGGAGAAGGCAACTCAGGAAACTGGGATAACTCCGATATAAAACCTGCGGCTCAGTAGTAACCGATGATGTTGATCTTTTCTTCTTTTCGGGTTATAGCTACTGTCGCTCAGAGAGTGGGATTGGCTCAGTGCACAGTCTTTCGTCACTTTAAAAAATATCTTCACGCACAGGCATTGTACGATAGAATTAATTAATTATTATTAATAATGGTATATCGTGCAATGGCCATACTCGATAACGAGGGGGCAATCATCATGTATATATATATATGAAAAAAGGGTTCGAACTATGATTAATCTGTATTTTCTTTTGTACACTTAACACCACATTCCTTAATGTATCATATTATTTAATTTAAAACTAGAAAATCTGGTTTAAGAAATGTTTGGCTGATATTTTTAGCTGATAGAACTACCATATATATGCTGCCTTCACTCGTTGGTTCCTTCATATTTAGTTTTAGAAAGTTTGGTGTGTTAAATCTAATTTATGGTGTTACTGAGAGACATTTACGTCCGACAGTTCTGGTTTTGCTCTGGGCGAAAAATGGTTGAAGCTTAAGATCAAATTATTTGATTATAAAGTATGTATTACGTTTTATAAGTACGAAGACGTTCGACCTAATTTCTGACTAGAAGAAATTGCTTTTGGCTTTTGGTCTGGGATGAGACTTGGCCTGGGGCTGGTGGGTGGTGCATGTTGAGGAGATTATTATAGAATAAATTTAGTACACAACAGCAAATGTCGATTTCTTCCATACCAAACAAACCTCCTCATCGTTCATCCCCCACCGCTACTCGTGCTAGATGAAAAACATTTAAATATATAATATATATTGTTATATAATGGTTTCTGACTTAGACACAAGGCCAACAATTTTTGGGGAAGGGAAAGTCGATTAAATCGACCCCAGTGCGTGACCGGTACTTTATTTTTATCGACCCCGTAAGGATGAAAGGCAACGCTAACCTCGGCAGGATTTGAACTCAGATCGTGAAGTGGAGTAACCCCATTTTATTTGATAAAGAAATATTTAAAACAATCAGGTACATATAGAAATAGAGGGAAAGTGACGTCCGCACGAGAATCCTCCACATGTGGGTCCCGGCTGACAGGATGGAAAATACATTGCCCCGAAAGATGATGAAGATGACACGCTGTAACAGCCAGCCACTCTACATCGCAGGGCTCGCACCTGGGGGCAGCTAACCCCGCTCCAATAGCAGTGGGCAGGGATGTAGTCCGGGAGGGGGGGGGGGGTGCATCGGAGGTCTCCACTGCTACAGGATGTACCACAAAACTATCAGAGCGGCCATGAAGGTCAGAAAAGATACAGCCCATCCACCGTCCTAAATATATTGTTATATAATTGTTTCTACTTTTGGCACAAGGCCAGCAATTACCCAGTGTATTACTGGTACTTTATTTTATCGACCCCGTAAGGATGAAAGGCAAAGTTAACCTCGGCGGGATTTGAACTCAGAATGGCAAGGTCCGTGACTCTATGCGTCAAAGCATGGCGTCCGACCCTCTACCGATA
>OZ024762.1:21417909-21420409 GCA_964016885.1 Eledone cirrhosa
GGAGGTGAGGGGGCAAGTTTAATCTAAAGTGCTTTGATGATATTCCTTCTGCATCGTTTCAGGGTGGGATCTCTAAAAGCATTTACTGTTACTGGAATGAGAACGAGAATGAGAATAAGAATGAGAATCAGAATAAGAATGAGAATGAGAATGAGAATGAGAATGAGAATGAGAATGTTATCCATACAAGACGTCAAATTGCTGAATTATGACGACCAGATGATGATATTTAAATATCTGTAAGCAGAATTGTCACAAAGACGAGTGGGGATTGGGGAGGCATTAGTTGGCACTGCTCCCTACCTTTTAATGGTAGACGTTTAGAGATTTAGGAAATATATTTTATAGAAAATTTCTTCCGGGAAGGAAGAGTGAAAGAGAGAGGGGGAGAAGAGAGAAAGAGATATGGAGGTTAAAGCGAACCCAGTACGAGGTAATTAGCCACCTTTAGTTAAGATATATACAACCATCTAAAAAAAAAATGAGGAATATGTACAAAGCAGAATATCACGCAAACACGTATAGCCATCAATCGCACGATGATCACAGAACACAACGTTTCACTATCGTAACACCAACACTAGAAGGGCTGCTCACCAAGGTATAAGAGGCACCATCTACCTATAATGTATAATTTACTCGCACTGGACACCAACCAAGAGCTTATAAGTTGAACGTTAACTAATAACGCTAGACTCAACCCTAATCCTAACCCTAGCAATAACCCTAAACCAAACCCTAAGTAACCCTGATGAGAACCCTAAACCCAAGCCTAAGAAACCCTGATAACCAAACAAAGCCTAAGAAACCTTGATAACCAAACCTAAGCCTAAGAAACCTTGATAACCCTGATAACTCTAAATCCAACCCTAAGAAGCCCTAATGATAAACAAACCCTAACCTAAAACCCTCAACAGGGACTCATTCTAGTCAGTGTCAGCCAGAGCCTGCAGAGAAGCCCGAGACTCGTGTAAGGAAGAGATGCGCCACCAATTGTAACTAATGATTGAGCTTGTTACGCTGTAATAATTTTTTTTTGCAACAGAAGCAACTCGAACTATTTCAAAATGTTATCATTGAATAATTTTTTACTTCACTAAGGAGTCACTGTATGTAACACGAAACTCTCTACGTTAATTTCAAAGTCTGAGGTAACTATATTATATCTATATTTCACGCTCACTGCCTGTACACACACACACACACACACACACACACACACATCCACACACACACACACACATTGTTCTGTTACTCTAGTACGTGTTCCAACCGATAGGCTGGAACCATGGTGGGGCACCGCCATAAACATGCATACATACACACATACATACATATATATATATGCGTATATATATAATATACGTAATACGTAAACATGCATGCATATATATATATTCTTCCTTCTTCCTTCTCCAGCCTCACTTTCATATAGATTGCATTTTTATTTTTAAAATCCAAAGTCAATAAATACGCCAGGATTTTTTCATTCTGATGATTGAAAGCAAAATGTTTTTGCTTTTAAGAAACCACTGGTAAATGATATAATTGCCTTATGTTGTTTATTACATAACTATATATATATATATATATATATATATATATATATATATATATATATATATATATATATATATATATATACAATATTAATAAATGGAAACTATATTTATAAAACCATATTTATTTCATTATATATATTTCAAGGATAAATCATAGTATGCCTTCATCAGACAAAATACAATATATAACAGTTTTACAAATAGATATTGACGTACCCTTTCCATTTATTAATATTGTATATCTACTACAAATATTTGTCGAGTGCTTTATATCAGTTATAATAATATTTGCTTGTTGTATCCCAACAATTTAAATCGAACTTTTGCATATATATGACCGTGTGTGTGAGTGTTATATATATATATATATATATATATATATATATATATATATATATACACATTTATGTGAGATGTAATTAGTCCTTGAAGTACATCATCACTAATCTATAATCACTTATCTACAATTCTCTTTCTACTCTTTGAAATATTTCAATCTTTTGCGTCTAAATGAAGCTATTAATTAACCAAATTTAACTGCAACTATCGACCTGCTGGTGTTAATTATCTTATGTATATATATATATATATATATATATATATATATATAGTAATAATAATAAATAATAAATTTGAAGACTAAAATCTGTTATTTTAATAAATATATATATATATATATATATATATATATATACATATATATATATATATATATATATATATATATATATATTTAAATATATATATATATATATATATATATATATATATATTTAAATATATATATATATATATATATTAATTAACCAAATTTAACTGCAACTATCGACCCTGCTGGTATTAATTATCTTATGTATATATATATATATATATATATATATATATATATATATATATATATATATATATATATATATATATATATATATATAGTAATA
>OZ024762.1:21445409-21452909 GCA_964016885.1 Eledone cirrhosa
TATTGAATGCTTTTTGTGAATGATATATATATATATATAACCTTATATATATGTGTGTGTGTATATTATTGAATGCTTTTTGTGTATGATATATATATATATCCTTATATATATGTGTGTGTGTGTATTATTGAATACTTTTTGTGTATGATATATATATATATCCTTATATATATGTGTGTGTGTGTATTATTGAATGCTTTTTGTGAATGATATATTTATATATCCTTATATATATATGTGTATATTATTGAATGCTTTTTGTGTATGATATATATATATATATATATCCTTATATATATGTGTGTATGTGTGTATTATTGAATGCTTTTTGTGATATATATTTACTAGGTAGATGATGTTTAAAATAACAAGATTTAACATAAATACGTATTGTATATAAATAAATATGTTTCTGGATATCTTTCTAAACTTCGCCAAAGTTTTTACACTGTCAAGTCTTTACATACCTATACATACCACAGTAATAAATGTCTCTAGCTAATTACTTGCCTGCCTGCCTACCTGCCTACCTACCTATCTACCTACATACTTACCTGCCTGCCTGCCTACCTATCTACCTACATACTTACCTGCCTGCCTGCCTGCCTACCTATCTACCTACATACTTACCTGCCTGCCTGCCTGCCTACCTATCTACCTACATACTTACCTGCCTACCTATCTACCTACCTACCGACCTACCTACCTACCTATCTACCTACATACTTACCTGCCTGCCTGCCTACCTACCTATCTACCTACATACTTGCCTGCCTGCCTGCCTGCCTGCCTACCTACCTATCTACCTACATACTTACCTGCCTGCCTGCCTGCCTGCCTACCTATCTACCTACCTACCTACCTACCTACCTACCTACCGACCTACCTACCTACCTACCTACCTACCTACCTACCTACCTACCTATCTACCTACATACTTACCTGCCTGCCTGCCTGCCTACCTATCTACCTACATACTTACCTGTCTGCCTGCCTACCTACCTATCTACCTACATACTTACCTGCCTGCCTGCCTGCCTACCTATCTACCTACCTACCGACCTACCTACCTACCGACCTACCTACCTACCTACCTACCTACCTACCTACCTACCTACCTACCTACCTACCGACCTACCTACCTATCTACCTACATACTTACCTGCCTGCCTGCCTACCTACCTATCTACCTACATACTTACCTGCCTGCCTGCCTACCTACCTACCTACCTATCTACCTACATACTTACCTGCCTGCCTGCCTACCTATCTACCTACCTACCGACCTACCTACCTACCTACCTACCTACCTACCTACCTACCTACCTACCTACCTACCGACCTACCTACCTATCTACCTACATACTTACCTGCCTGCCTGCCTACCTACCTATCTACCTACATACTTACCTGCCTGCCTGCCTACCTACCTACCTACCTATCTACCTACCTACCTACCTACCTACCTACCTACCTATCTACCTACATACTTACCTGCCTGCCTGCCTACCTACCTATCTACCTACATACTTACCTGCCTGCCTGCCTGCCTACCTATCTACCTACATACCTACCTACCTACCTACCGACCTACCTACCTACCGACCGACCTACCTACCTACCTACCTACCTACCTACATACTTACCTACCTACCTACCTACCTACCTACCGACCTACCTACCTACCTACCTACCTACCTACCTACATACTTACCTACCTACCTACCTACCGACCTACCTACCTACCTACCTACCTACCTATCTCCTGAAGTTGAGGTTTGTTCTATCTACGGGGTATTAAACAACCCACTTGTGACGCTTCCCCCCTATTGGGGATTTCGATTGTTATATTTGTTTGTTTCAATATTTTTACACGACTGTATGTAAAATGCCCGGCATGTGTCTTTGTATTGTCCCCTTTTCTTGTGCGCCCTTGTGGCAAATAAAGAAATATATCTATATAAACCTGTAGGTTGAGGAAGATAAACAGAGGAAGATAAACAAAACGTGTTCCTTGTTTTGAGGGTTGTTTTATCCACGGGGTGTAAAACAGCCCTGCAGTAACGTTCCCCCCTATTGGGGATTTCAATTGTTATTTTATTATATATAGTTTATTGTTATTTATTATTGCTAAATTTATATGATTTTTATGTAAAACCCCCGCCGTCACGTCTTGTAATGTCCCATTTTTGTACGCCCCTGTGGCAAATAAAGAAAGATCTCTCTCTCTCTCTCTATCTATCTATCTATCTATCTATCTATTGTTTTCTTTACTCGCCTTTTTGTGTAAACTCCCCCCTTGTATTTGTCCCCTTCTTTTGCGCCCTAGTGGCAATAAATAGAAATCTATCTATCTATCTAATCTCTGGGATGGACACACGCGTATAACTTGCTGAGTAAGTTCTGTTTAAATTTCTATAGAAATTCTTGTCTGATAACTTTAATTTTTGTACCATTTTGTAGAGGGACTGCCAGGTCAAACTTTGATCTGGTCAGTCTCTCAAAATATTCTACGCCTTTAGGCGAAATAGTTAAAAAAAGTTTTTTCTTGTTGAAAAGTCAATATTTTTTTAAATGGCCGAAGCTTCTTCACCAAAATTCGAAGGAGGAAAGGGGAAGATGAACTTACAGCTTCCCCCTGCCACTGTCACAGTAGCAGAGGTCAAGAAGATAGGTCAGCCAGAGGAAGAATTCTCTCCACCTGTTAACCGACAACTTGACGTTACCATGGCAACAACCCAAAGAACCAACAGCAACAACAACAACAATGCGACGGTAGAAAACAACACCAATAACAATAACAATAACAACAACAAGACCAATAACGGTGACAACAACAACAATGATAACAACAACACCACCAACGACAACAACAACACAAACAAACAAAATTTCTCCTTCGCCGAGACGACAAGGAAAACCCTCGACTATCTGCCAGTAGATATAACAAAAGCGAAGGAGCTACTGGCGGATGCGAAAAAATATATAGTGTACGGGGAAAATGGTTCATTCACAATCCATTCCCCCCCGGAACTAAAAAGCCAGAGACTCCTAAACACGGTCATGTTTAGGACAATCTCGAACAAAAGTAAAAAACCAGCTCAACCATCACAGAGCGAGATAGAGCTGGTTTTAAAAGACGTCATGAAGGACATCACCTTCATTCAGAAGGATAGACTCTACGGGAGTCTATCCATTCTCATGAAGGACAGGGACACAGCAGTGAAACTGTCCATCAAACCAATCACATCCACCGCATACACCTTCTACCCTACGTACATGGGTAGAAGAACACAAAAAATAAAAATCCACACCATCCTGCCGATTATGGACATATGGTGGGTTTTGACAGGTTTTCTGGACCTGGAGGATGACATGCTGGTGTCCATGGGAAAGGCATCGGGTGACGCGTTCAGTGGAACGAGCCTCGAACTTGTAGTTCAAATGAGGCCCGAAAGGATCGCCCAGATCCCTGAACGCGTCATACTGGATGATCTAACCTTCATCAACATTACCGTTGAGGGTAGACGGCCCTCGTGTTACCTCTGCGGAACCAGAGGTCACCTGAGGGCTGTCTGTCCCCAACTTAATAAGAAAACCCCAATCCTGCCTACACCACCAACAACTGCACAACCAACACAATCACCACAACAACCACTACAAAAACAACCACCACAGCTCAAACCAAAACAAAACAATGTCCAACCCATCCCCTCCACTCAAAAAACAAAAACAATTTCCAAAACACCCGTACCGCAAACACAACCCGAAAATATACCCCTCCCCTCCAACGCGGAAGATGACCCTAGTTCGTCGTCAGACGAGGAGGAGCACTTCCACACAATCAAAAGAAAAAAAAGAAAACACACCTCAGACACACAAATGAAAAAAACCCCTCCCCAAAACATAACACTGACACCAACACAAAAGAGCTCACAACAGCAAACAAAAAACACCACACAAAAACAAAAACATGCATACACATACATAAATACAAGAAACAAAAAACTGTTAAACATTGTGTACAACAACAATCTAATAAAAACACAAGGGCCTAATTTCACCCAGGCAGGGGATTTCCCCCACCTCAAAATGATTAAGGCCCCACAGGACACCTATAAAACTTTAAAAAACAATTTTAAAGAGGACGTGGGTCCCCCCTGCGTCGGGCCCATTAACCGAGTCCTCCTAAAAAACTATCCCACCCCCTCCCCAAACACCCTCACAACTCCAAGCTCCCCAACCACACAACACACTGATGCCCCCACACTTCCACAAACCACCACCCCACCCAACAACCCATCCCCCACCCTAATGGAAATTGTGCAGCCCGATACCCGGGACGCAGAGAGGTAAGTGCCTTTTCTCTTCACCACCAACATGGCTATGCTAAGAGTAGGCTGTTTAAATGCGCGTGGCCTGGGCTCAACTTGGAAGCAAGCAATGCTTCTAAATGACCTCAGGTCACAACGTATAGATGTGATGGTTATTTGCGAGGCCCGGATCAGCAGCGTGCGACAGCTGGCCCCCACCTTTGATGACTTTGAGATGCACGCATCTCTCTGTCAGCCTGGAGGTGGGGGTGGAGTTGTCGTTCTGCTGCAAAAACATCTGGGTCTCGCAACACAGATGGTACATTTGGACCCGGAGGGTCGACTAGTGGTTCTGGACCTTGGCAGTGGTAAAGGCGGAGCGTTTAGGTTGGTAGCCGCCTACGGCCCTTTCGGGTCAATGCGGCCGGACTTCTTCCATCGTCTGGAGACTTTTCTAGGGACGTCCCGCTCCTTGCTATTAGTGGGGGACTGGAATGGTATCCTAGATGCACGTTGGGACTACGTAGGGGCCTGCCCCGATAGAGAGGGGTGTAATAGCCTCAAAGGGTTAATCGGTCGATTTGACCTGGCCGATAGATATCGACTAGATTTTCCGACTGCGCCAACCTGGACTTGGGCAAATCGTAGCGGATCATCTAGGTCGTACCTAGATAGGTTCTTAGTTAGAATTAAGGATAAGGAATTTTTAAGTTGTCCAAAAATGCGCATTGTTGGCTATTCAGACCACAAATTAGTGACCTGCATGGTCAACCTTGACAGAACTCATAGACAGGGCCCCGGTTACTGGAAGCTCAACTTGTCCTTGCCGGCAAGTAGAGCCTACAGGAATCGGATTAGTACGTTAGTTAAGGAACGGTTGACTGGAGCGATCGTCAACAGCAGGTGGTGGGTATCTCTAAAGAGAGAGATTAGAGTAGTCTCGATAGAATTTAGTAAGGTTCTAGCTGCGGATAGGAATAGGAAGGAAAGGGAGCTAATAGATAGAGTAGAAGAGGCAATTAGAAGCGGCGACGTGGCCAGAGTGCTAGCGTCGAGAACGGCTTTGAGCCAGTTTTTCGACGCGAAGCACGAAGGCTGCGTTGTCCGAAGTAAAATACGTGCTCTAGGGAACGAGGGGACCAAAGCTGTTAGCTGGGCCCGCGTGACAGAGGCCAACAGTGGAACTAAATCCACCATCCGGTCTTTGCGAGACCTGGATGGACGGGCGATTCTTGAGCCTAAGCAGATGTGTGAGGCCTTTCAAAGGCACTTTGCCCGACTGTTCGGGAGGGGCGGGGAGCCGGTTGGGAACGTGGACTTCGGTCCATACCTCGACGGCCTGCCGCGCCTCTCGGACAGGGAGGCGAAGTCCTGCGAGGAGCCGATTTCGGCCGCTGAGATAGAGGACGTGCTGAGCCAATGCGGCAAACGCAAATCCCCGGGTCTCGATGGTCTTCCTTACGAATTATATCTAGCTATGCCGGACTTGTTCCCCGATCTCCTCGAGGCGGTCTACTGCAACTGGCAACAGAACGGGAGAATTCCCTGTACTGTGACCAAGGGCGTAGTCACGCTAGTGAGGAAGGACGAGAACAAGGGGGACGAAATAAGTAACTTCAGGCCCATAACACTGCTAAATACAGAGTTACAGATTTTGGCCAAGGTGCTAGCAAAGAGGTTGGCGCTTGTCGTGGGCAACCTGGTGGGAGATGCGCAGACATGCGCTATCCCGTCCAGGTCCATCCATGACAACCTCCACCTCATGCGATACATCATAGAGAGGGTTGGGAACGAACCCGGCTTTGGTGGGGCTCTGATCAACTTGGATCAATCTAAGGCGTTCGATAGGGTCGACCATGGTTACCTGGATGCGGTGCTAGCGGCGGCAGGCTTCGGACCCGTTTTCAGGGGCTGGATCACTGCTATGCACAGCAGCCGCATCTGCTCTAGGGTCAAGGTGAACGGCTACCTCTCGGAGCCGTTCAAAATCGCGCGGTCCATCCGACAAGGGTGCCCTCTCTCCTCCCTTCTGTATGTATTGACTCTCGAGCCACTACTGCGGAAGTTGGAGTTGTTGCAGGGCATCCCTTTGGAACCGGGATTGCGGAAAGCGGTGTCGGCCTACGCCGATGACGTGACAGTAATGGTGTCGACGGCCTCCGAAATCGAGGCGGTCGGCACCTTACTGGAGGAGTACGAAAAGTTCACAGGGGCTAAGCTGAACCGGGACAAGTCGATCGGTTTGCAACTCGGCACGTGGAGGGGCAGACCGATGCCCTCCGATAGCGTCGTCGGACGCTGGACGGAGGGCCCGGTGAAGTTGCTCGGGGTCTGGTTCGGACCGGACCTCCAGTTGGAGAAAAACTGGGCGGAGGTTACGAACAGAGTGTTTGCACTGACCCAGAAGTGGGCCAGTTGCAAACTATCCCTGAAAGGTCGGGCGGAGGTGGCGAACACCTACATAGCGTCCGTCATCTACTACCGCCTGACCGTAGTGCCCTGCCCAAGGGAAACCCTCACCAAGATGGAGCGCGCGCTCTTCCAATTCCTTTGGAAGAGGCGGGCTCCTATGGTGAGGAGATCCATCTGCTGTCAACACCCTTCGAAAGGAGGGCTGGGGATGCCGTGGCTAATGATGCGTAAACACGCATTAAGGCTACGGCACCTCTACGTATTCCTCACCGGACAACCGGTGTGGGCCTCGTTTGTGAGACGAACCTTTCCCAGACTCGTCTCACTCACCGAGCTGCAATCCTGGGTCAAGCAAAGACCGAGAAAACTGGGCGCCTGGCACACTGAGTGTGCCCAGGCGCTCACCGCCCTCTGGCAGGCGGATCCGGTTATCAGTGGAGACTCCACCGCAACATTCTATAGAGGGCTGGTACGCAGCAGGTGCGACGACGCCCTCGGAGAAGCCCTAGACATGGAGGAGGACGAACTGGCCAGCCTTTTCGGTAGGACATTTAGCCCGGGACCTATGGACAACTTCCAGAAGTCCCTGGCCTGGCAGTGCTACCGAGGGGCTTTACCCGTTCGAGAAAGGCTCTACAGACACGGGCGCCCGGGTAGGGACCCCGCCAAAAAGATCTGTCCCAGATGCGTGTGCGACGAGGAAACCGTTGCACACGCATTAGTACACTGCTCGGGCGTAGCCGATCTGTGGGGCTATGTCGAACAACTGCTG
>OZ024762.1:21457459-21459959 GCA_964016885.1 Eledone cirrhosa
CATTGTCACAGGGAAGTTGATTATTTCTACAGATCATTTATCATTAATGTGTATATAATAATGATAACAACAACAACAACAACAGTAATAATAATAATGATGATGATTTCGGCTCAAAGCCAACAGGTTCACGGGGAAGGAAAGTCGATTATATTAACCCCGTTACTTTACTAGCACTTTATTTCATCGACCTCTTAAAGGTGAAAGGCAAAGCTAACTTCTCCGAAGAAGAAAGTACCAGCCCTCAACCCTTTCAATCGCGTACACCATAGCAGGGCCGGATTTAATGAGGGAAAGGGGGCATTTGCTTCGAGCCCTCTGCAGTGGAGGCTCCACCAGTGATTGTCATAATCATTTATATGTGTCCTTAGCTGAGCTTTTTAGCTTTAGTATGGCTGGATATTTTTAATTTAATTTATTACTAAATTCCCTCAAAATTTTTATTTTCAAAATTATTTGAAAATCACATGATGTGTCTTCCATAAGAAAAAAGCTGGCGACACCTGACTTTAAGAAAGATATATGCCGGCCTCCCACGCATATCTGTCGTACGTAAAAGGAGAGTAAGATTTGCTGGCCACTGCCATCGTGCCACCCACGAGGCTGTATCCTCATTAGTGCTTTGGAAACCACAAGCAATCACTAACAGCAGGGGGCGAAAGCTCTCCTATCCCGATGTCATCTCCAGAGATTCTGGTATTGAAATCTAGGATTTAGCAGCGGCAATGAACGACAGACCCACGTGGAGATCAATTGTTGAGTCGATTTCGGCTGAGGCTGCCGGATGCTGGTGATGACGAGAAATATGGTAATGAAACGGTTAACAATGAGAAAGTTGTTTACGAATTCCGTTAATTTCTTGACACTTTTCAAAATTAGTGTGTACACCTACGTAATGAATTCTATTAGCTATATAGTACCGATAGGGTTAATAATGATTTCTTTATTGTGATTTCTTTATTAACCACAAGGGTTTACATAAAGTAGACATTAAGGACAGTGCAAGACAATGCAGGACGTACAAATGGCATTTCTGCGTGTAAAAAACAAAAACAGAGGATGTAACAAAAATAACAATGAAAATAACAATGAAAAATTCCCCAATAGGGGGGAGACTTCGGAGGGACATTTGTGGAGAAAGCCCAGTAAAAAGCCACAATGACCCTGACCACCAAGGCAAGTGCCCTCTCCCAGTTTTCCACCTTTAATTTACAGATATATACTCAGAGTAGGCCCATTCACTCGGGCCATTCTTGCTTCTCTCACCCATCTTTCAACAAAATGCTGGGAAGAGAACACTTCCCTCTCTACTCTGATTTTCCTTTTCAATGAAATTTGAAAAAGTCAATCAGAGCATCACCGAAGAGGTAAGTGCTCGTCTTCAGCCCTTTCAAACGTGTCCACCATACTATCTCTTTCGCCATGGCCACCAGACAGATAAAAACTGCCTGCCTTCCCGGCTAAAGGAGGAGGGCGGGGCAATCCATCGTGAGGATTGCCCCGCCCTCCTCCCGATAGGGTTAATAATGAGAAATTTGTATTTCGAAATGTCCTTAAAGTCTTAATTATTTTCAAAATAATTAAAAAGTGAGGCAATGATTTTCAGTAGAAATATGGTACCGATAGGATTATAGGTGACGAATTGGCAGAATCACCAGAACGTCGGATATAATGCTTTATGGTATTCGTTCCTGTACTCTGCTCTGTGAGTTCAAATCCTGTCGACGTCAACTTTACCTTTCATCCTTTCGAAGTAGATAAAAAAAATGTACCAATCTAGTACAGAGGTCGCTGCTTCCTTCTTCCTCTATATCCCTTTCTAATTTTCTCTTTCTCACTTTCTATCTTTCACTGGAAAAGTTTGCTGTACTCAGGCCTGGAGATGGATGAGCTCCGTCAGGCTTAAAATACCCAAGAAACGCCGCATGTCAGTACGGCGCTCTCACGACTCCAGCAGGAGTTACGGGACCATACATACCGATAGGGTTAATAATTGCTTCTACTTTTGGCACACGGCCAGCAATTACCCAGTGTATTACTGGTACTTTATTTTATCGACCCCGTAAGAATGAAAGGCAAAGTTAACCTTCAGTGGGATTTGAACTCAGTTTGTAAAGGGACGTAACTCTATGTTGGAAAGCATGACGCCCGACCCGCCACCGATACTGCCAATCCACTGGGTTAATAATGATTTCTAGTATAAGCACAAGGCCAGTAATTTTTGGGGGGAGGGAAAAGTCGATTAAATCGACCCCAGTGCGTTACTGGTGCTATATTTTATCCACCCCGTAAGGATGAAAGGCAAAGTTAACCTCGGCAGGATTTGAACTCAGATCATAAAGGGCCGTAACTCTATGCTGCAAAGCATGGCGTCCGGCCCTCCACCGATACTGCCAATCTACCGGGTTAATCATGAAAAAGGTGTATTACGAAATCCTCTTAAATTTTTGATTATTTTCGAAACGATTTAAACAGAGAGGCAACGATCTCCATTAGCAAT
>OZ024762.1:21474959-21482459 GCA_964016885.1 Eledone cirrhosa
TTATGTATGTAAATATGTATATAAGTATGTGTATGTATGTTTGTATGTATGTGTATGCATGTATGTATACATGTATGCATTATGTATGTAAATATGTATATAAGTATGTGTATGTATGTAAGTATACATGTATGCATTAAGTATGTAAAATATGTATATAAGTATGTGTGTGTATGTATGCATGTATGTACGTATGCATATACGTATCTATATATATCTATCTATGAATGTATATGTATATGTGTATGTATATATGTATGTATGTGTGTGTATATGTGTGTATATATTTATGTATGTATGTATATATGTGTATATATATATGTACGTAGGTATGTATATATGTGTGTATATATGAATGTGTGTATGTATATGTATATATATATATATGTATGTATGTATGGGTGTGTGTTTATACATCTGTATATGTGCGCCATTAATAGGTTTCTCTTGTAGAATATATTTAATTGGATTAGTAATACTAGTTAACTGTATCAAAGTATTGTTTGTTATTTTGTCTGAAGTTTATTAATATCTATACTTATAAATACTAATCCCTGAATATATATATATATATATATATATATATATATATATATATATATATATATATATACAAATGAAAGTACAGCATATTCGAAGCTCGAGCTGCATAATATATGTATATATATGCATGTATATATATATGTTATATATATATATATATATATATGGATATATACATATATATACATATATATATATGTGTGTGTGTGTATGTATATATATATATATATATATATATATATATATATATATATATATATATAAAAATGTATGTATATATATATATATACATACAAACATATATATATATAAAACATTGATATATTTAATACATACACATATTCATTTTAATATATTCATTTAAAATATAATGTTTAGAAGCTGAGAATTTTTTTTTATTTATAAGAAATCAGAAATTTTCACAATTTACTCCAACTATGACAATATAATGAGATGAGTGTGTTTCTCTTCCCCCTTCTCACCCCTCTCTGTGCCTGTGTAATATCCGGTGGAATTCTCTTTTTTTTTCTTGAATAACATCATTATAGCATTATCCATCGCTTAACTTTCTCAGGAATTCGTATCCAAACGAACTCATGGTAGAGATATCTAAATTGAATTTTCCTAGCAGTCAGTCGATAAATAGAAATCTAAGCGAATATAAATCCCGCCAGTAACCGGCAGACTTGAAACAATAAGATTAAAAGTAGAGAGAATGCCAAATAGCGCCACAGGAAAATAACAGATAGGTTAAATCGTGGAAAATGGTCTTTAGTGGGGCATCAGAGAAAAGTTATAGATTGGTGATCAGATAGTCTGTTGTAAAAGAAACAAAACGTATTCTTATTTCAAGGTATAGAAGTATTATTAGGTGAAAAAGAAAGAAAGAAAGACAATAACAGCTAAATAAGAAGGAAATGAAAAACAAAATGGAAGTCAATAGATATTTAAGAATTTCGATAAAAGTTTCTGGAAAGTTAACAAGTCACTTCCGTTCAAATTGGACACCGCTGATAAAATATCTGATATTTTCCTAACAAACGCTTTCTCATATATATATATATATATATATATATATATATATATATATATATATATATATATATATATATATATATATATATATATATATATATACACATACTTATATACATATATATATATTCATTGTATGATCTTTGCCATGCAGAACACAAGTATATATATATATATATATATATATATATGTGTGTGTATATATATATATATATATATATATATATATATATATATATATATATATATATATATATATATATATATATATGTGTGTGTGTGTGTGTGTGTATATAGTATATTTACACATATATATATGTATATATGTATATGTATATATATATGTGTGTGTGCATATATATGTATATATATATATATATGCATATATATATATGTGTGTATATATATATGAGTGTGTGTATTAGAGTGGGTAATAGGAACGAGTAGGACCCCGACGGCTGAGCTCAAGCCGTTTCGACGGCTAATTCTGGACTAAATTTAGTCGAGAATTAGCCGTCGAAACGTCTTGAGCTCAGCCGTCGGGGTCCTACTCGTTCCTATATATATATATATATATACATATACATACATATATATATATAAGTATATAAGGAACCAGATGGACCATAACGCACCAGAGTACTCAATACTTAGGGTAGTAGAGTGGGTAATAGGAATATGTATGACCCCGACGGCAGAGCTCAAACCGTTTCGACGGCTATTTCTGGACTCCGTCCAGAAATAGCCGTGGAAACGGTTTGAGCTCTGCGGTCGGGGTCATACATTTTCCTATATATATATATATTTACATATATATATGTATGTAAATATATATATATATATATATATATATACAGTATTTTCCGTTGTGTTGTAATATAAATATTACACACAGTAGATTGACAGCTCACGTAGAGTTTGCTCGACGGTTCCAGTTGTAGTTCCAAAAGTAATCCGGAGAAAAATAGAAAGATTTGAATGGATAGCAGCTGTTTTCAGGTTATGTAACTGTTATAGAAACACGTGTCAATAAATTCCTTTCAACTAAACTGTATCCATTCAAATCTTTCTATATATATATATATATATATATATATATATATATATATAGAATATATATATATATATATATATATATATATATATATATATATATATATATATATATATATATATATATATATATATATATGTATGTATGTATGTATGTGTGTGTGTATAAAGTTCATAATCTCCACTGTAGTATTTAATAGGTATTTTATTTTAGTGAACTCGGAAGTGATTTAAACTCAATGCAAAGAACCGGAACAAATACAGCGATAGCATTTTATCCAACAATACCAATTCTGCCAATCTACCACCATCTTAACAACAATAATAACAATTATGATTTCGACTATTGGCACAAGGCCAGCATTTTTTTGGAGGAGGGGGGGGTAGATAAATCGTCTTCAATGCGTTACTGGTACTTTATTTTATCGACTTCGTAAGACTGAAAGGCAAAGCTAACTTCGCTGGGATTTGAACTCATAATAATGCTTTCTGATTTAGGCACAAAGCCAGTAATTACGGGGGAAGAGAGGATAGATTAAATCGATACTAGTGCATTACTGGTACTTTATTTTATCGACCTGGTAAGGATGAAAGGTAAATCTAACTCGACGGGATTTGAAATCAGAACGTAAAGGGCCGTAACTAAATGCTGCAAAGCATGGTGTCTGAAGCTCTACCGATGAATAAAGATTTATACTATAGACACAAGGCTAGTAATTTGGGAAGAGGTAAAAGTCGATTAAATCGACCCCAGTGTATTACTGGTACTTTATTTTATCAACCCCGTAAGGATGAAAGGTAAAGTTAACCTCGACAGGATTTGAACTCAGATCATAAAGGGCCGTAACTCTATGCTGCAAACCATGGTGTCTGACGCTCTACCGATAGATAATAATTGTTTCTACTTTTGGTACAAGGCCAGCAATTATCCCAGTGCATTACTGGTACTTTATTTTATCGACACCGTAAGAATGAATGGCAAAGTTAACCTCGACGGGATTTGAACTCAGAATGGCAAGGGCCGTAACTCTATGCGTCAAAGCATGGCGTCCGATCCTCCACCGATACTGCCAATCCAACGACCCTTAATGATAATAATTGTATGTTCTATTAGTTCAAAGCCAACATAATTTCTAAGTTAGGCACAAGACCAACAGTTTGTAGGGAGAGTACGTCGACCTCAGTATTTTACTGGTACTTTGTTTCACCGGGCACAAACCCATGAAAGGCAAAGTTAACATCGTCGGCTGGATTTGAAGAAACAACACAATAGTATTTTCTTCGACGCTCTACCAATTCTGCCAATCCATTATCCTCTTTTGGCTGTATATAAATAACGATTTTCTTCTCTATTGTTAAGACTGTTTGTTAAATTCTATAAGGTATGTTGTCACGTAATAGGTTTATTCTCTTGTTTTATCTTTCTTGCGATGTTCTGAGAATGCTGAAACTAGTTATCAAATTAATACTCCGTCTCTTGAACAACAAAAAAATAAACAAACAAAAACAAAAACAAAAAAGACGATGCATTACGATTTCTTTCTATTTTTTGTTTATTGCTAACTAACAATGGAATTTTCTAAATGAATAGAAATGCTACTAGCTATGAAAACTTAGCAATTTTCACGATAATAATGAAAGAAAGAAAAAATGAAAAAATGAAAGTTGAACAATTTTTGAGGTTTTCCGTTGAAGTTTAGCTTCAATAGAAATATGAAAGCTTGTCTTATAACTTGTTATTAACGGTGATTGACTTAAGAAGAATTCGTAAAATGTGAAATTCGAAATGTGTTCGTTCCAATGTAAAGGACAACAAAAATAGTCGATCTCTATGAAATATAGCTGAGAAAATGGAGTAAAGTACACTTGGAGACGAAGAAAAAAGAGGAAAGAGAGTTTGCAAGGAATTGAAACATTTAACTCTCAGGTGTGTGTGTGTGTGACAGCTCACACCTATGCAGGTTTAGTTGGCCTCTTCCAAAGTACACGATGTTGGAGGTGTCTTGGGTGATTTAATGATAGGGACCCCAGTCCTATCATCTCATTTCTACAGCTGAGTAAACTGGAGCAACGTGAAATAAAGTGTCTTGCGCAAGAAAACAACACGTCACCCGGTCCGAGAATTGAACTCACAACCTTTCGATTCCAAGCCGAATGCTTTAACCACTAAGCCATGCGCCTTCAGGTTCTGAGCGATTGTGCTAAAGATGCGCTGGCTATTAAGTGGGTTTTTTTTTTAAAATAAAATTTTAAGACTTTAGATAAAAGTATAATCAGCGTGGTGGAGTTAGGAAGTATTGGGGTGGGGGGTGGGGGTGAAATGTGTGCGTTTCAATGCAAATCTCCACGACAATGGATCGCTCTAACAGACCTGTCAACTCTCCTCGTCCGACGGGGAGATCCCCTCCCTACTTAGGGTGGGTGAGGAGAGATGTCTTCTCTTGTGAAAATGGGTATAGATTTCATTATGTATAACTACCCCATTTTGCCTCATTTCTCCCCGTTTTGGGGCACAAAATTGCTTGAATTGCACCCTAGGGACGGGGGAAAGTAGACTGAGGCGCTTATGAATAATCGAACGAGTCAATTCTTTTAGAAAATCAAAGATTAGCTAGGGACATTACTGAACAGTGTTTACACTTTTTTGTGTCATCTATTAAAACGACAAAGATAACATTATGTACATGAACTAAAAACATTCAGAAGACAGTCTGTATTAATGAAATTGAATCTAGATCTACAAGATTGTGAAACTACATAAATATATAAAATATATAAATTTAAAACCCCACCAGAATATGGTAGATATAGAAATTAATTATTGAAATATTGCATTAGACATTTTCTCCTCAAAGAAAACAAAAAAAAGCTAACAAAAGAAATGAACGATAATGACTACATTTTTACCTGAAGAGATAATCCGTAATTATAATAAGGTATTGAATTAGGAAGGAAAACAAAATCAGAAACATACAAAGAAAGTAAAACAGAAAGTCTGAAAAGTTAATGGCTGATATATATATATATATATATATATTTATATATATATATATATATATATATATATATATATATATATATATATATATATATATATATATATATATATATATATATATATATATATTTATATATATATATATATATATATTTATATATATATATATATATATATTTATATATATATATATATATTTATATATATATATATATATATATATATATATATATATATATATATATATATATATATTGAGTAAGAATATTTTCGAAACAGCGAGTTGATTTGAAATTATTAGAAATGTTAGCTATCGCCGTATTTTGACTAACAATTAAAGAAATTATTTAGCCTGATAGTGGGGTTAAGAACGCTCGGAGAAATGGAAAAAGATGAGTATTGACGTACATATGTATATATACAATATATTAACAAATGGAAACTATATTTATAAAACCATATTTATTTCATTATACATATTTCAAGGACACCAAAGCAAATTATGGTTCGCTTTCATCAGATAAAATATTATATAGATCAGTTTTATAAACAAATATTTATAAACAAATATTGACATACCCTTATATCAGTTATAAAAATATTTGCTTGTTGTATCCCAACAAATTAAATATAACTTCTACACATATATATATATATATATTTATATATGTATACATATATATATATATATTATATATATATATATATATATATATATATATATATATATATATATATATATATATATATATATATATATATATATATATTTATATATGTATACATATACATATATATATATATATATATATATATATATATATATATATATTTATATATGTATACATATACATATATATATATATATATATATATATATATATATATATATATATATTTATATATGTATACATATACATATATATATATATATATATATATATATATATATATATATATATATATATACACACATAAACACACATATATATATATATATATACACCCACCCACACACGCACACACATATATACGCGCACACACAAACACATAGGTGTGGGTGTGTTTGTGAGTATACATATTTATATAAATACATAACACACGCATACACACATTTTATATTTATGTGTGTGCGTGTTTGTTGTATATATACAAATATGTATACTCACAAACACACAATCACATATATATGCATCTGTGTGTACGTATATATATGCATATATATATATGCATATATATATACATATATATAAACATATATATATATAAACATATATATATGTATATATACACATATATATGTATATATATATATATATATATACATATATATATATGCATATATATATATATATGCATACATATATATATATATATATATATATATATATATATATATATATATATATATATATATATATATATATATACACATATATATATACACATATATATATACATATATATTAATGAAAAAGAGCAAAGGAACTATTATGACATTATAACAAGTTTATTGCCGACATATACATATATATATGCATATATATATATACATATATAGATATACTTACATATATATGCATATATATATATACATATATAGATATGCATATATATATATATACATATATAGATATACATATATATATATATATATATATATATATAACCGCTACGACATAACGCTCTAAGAAGACAGCATCGCTGGCACTGTGCGATGCCTAAAGTTACTTTACACGTGAACGCTGAATAATCTTCTGAAACGTCGGCCATATTGCAGTTGTTGTTTCCTCTCAGTGGTTCCACTATTTTTCTTTTACTACTGGTGACTGACTATGTTTGCTTCCATGGAATATATGTTATATAGACAG
>OZ024762.1:21487459-21494959 GCA_964016885.1 Eledone cirrhosa
ATTGGAAATATAACATGATAATACAATACGGTATTATCATGTATAACCACATACAGAAACACAATTACACGCAGCTACTCATAAACACACCCGCATACGCAGACACAATTACACGCAAGCACACATAAACACACACATATACAAGTCCACAAGCCCACACAGACTCGCACGCACACGCACGCCCACACACAACACTCAACACACAAACATATACACACGCGCACAAAAAACTCCATAAACGAGACATGTTTTATTATTCGTCTTCAAATTAAAATATTTACGACCAGGTTCAATTCTAGAAAGTCAGCCATTACTGTTATGACGTCATAGGTCATTATATTTTTCATATAGAGTTTCTATTGCTATCAGTCATTAAACTGCGTCCATGCTGGGGCATGGTCATGGTATCAGCCCCCAGTATTTTCTTTATTATATGTTTAGTAATTATTCTATCGATCTTTATTGTTTATTTTTTTTTATTTTATTTCTTTGCCGACCGATAAACTAGGAGACATATACATTAATGCAGACTCAGACACAAACGTAAACATTAATGCAGACTCAGACACAACGAGATAATAAAGCATGGCCTGGACATCGCAGGCTTCCCTTCGTGGCTCGAGCCAGCGGAGCTGGACCGAGGGGACGGCAAAACGCCAGGCGGCATTACAATCTTCTCGATCCGTGGAGGTAGACCCCTCATCTGGGAGGCCACACGTTGTGACACTTACTCTAGTGGCAACCTGGTGCGTTCGGTTGCCAGCTCTGGTTTTGCTGCCCGCTAACCTGAATAGAGGACGAACTGTCCAAGTATCGGTCGCTCTCTGATAATTTTGAGGTACAGCCTGTAGCAATGGAGACTTTCGGTGTTCTTGGCCGCTCCCTCCGGACCACATCACTGCCCACTGCTATTAGAGCGGAGTTGGCTGTCCGCGAGTGCGTGCCCTAAAGTAAAGAAACGCCCACCGACACACACCGAAAAAAAAAAACGTAAACAACCACAAACACTCACCCACAAACACTCACCGAGAGACACTCACCCACAGACACTTACCTACAGACACTCACCCACAGACTTCTCCACAAACACTCACCCACAGACTTCTTCACGAACACTCACCCACAGACACTCACCCACAAACACTCACCGACAGACACTCACCCACAGACACTTACCTACAGACACTCACCCACAGACTTCTCCACAAACACTCACCCACAGACTTCTTCACGAACACTCACCCACAGACTTCTCCACAAACACTCACCCACAGACTTCTTCACGAACACTCACCCACAGACTTCTCCACAAACACTCACCGACAAACACTCACCCACAGACACTTACCTACAGACACTCACCCACAGACTTCTCCACAAACACTCACCCACAGACTTCTCCACGAACACTCACCCACAGACTTCTCCACAAACACTCACCGACAGACACTCACCCACAGACACTTACCTACAGACACTCACCCACAGACTTCTCCACAAACACTCACCCACAGACTTCTTCACGAACACTCACCCACAGACACTCACCCACAAACACTCACCGACAGACACTCACCCACAGACATTTACCTACAGACACTCACCCACAGACTTCTCCACAAACACTCACCCACAGACTTCTTCACGAACACTCACCCACAGACACTCACCCACAAACACTCACCGACAGACACTCACCCACAAACACTCCCACAGGGGCACTACCCCACACCTACTCACCCACAGTAACCCACCCACATCCACTCACCCTCAAACACACCCAATTCTACTCTGAATGTAATATTATTCTGCCAGAACAATTCGATAAAATGTCTTTCATAATTATTATTTCCGCTGATTTCATTAGACTTAAATTCTATGAAACTGTATTGGAAAAAATAAAGTTAAAAGTTTTCTTCTGGTTTTGGTTTAAATAAATGAATTTGATTTGAGTATTAGTCTGAAAATATATATACACGTATGTATGTATGTTGGTATGTATGGATGTATGTTGATATGTATGTATGTATGTTGGTATGTATGTATGTGTGTTGGTATGTATGTATGTGTGTTGGTATGTATATATGTATGTTGGTATGTATGTATGTGTGTTGGTATCTATATATGTATGTTGGTATGTATATATATATGTATGTATGTTGGTATGTATGTATATATGTATGTATGTTGGTATGTTTTCTCTTTCTCTTAATTTCGAGTATATTTTTTTGACCGGCCACCTTCCTGGTGGCAAGGTTGTAAAAGAAAAGAAATTGTCATCCCTTGAATCGCAAGAATGTTTTGCAATGTAAGTGTGTAAGTGTGTGTGTATGTATGAATGTATTTATGTATGTAAGTGTGTGTATGAGTGTATGCATGTGTGTACGTGTGTATGTATGTGTGCGTGCATGCGTGAGTAGGTATGTATGTGTGTATGTATATATGTATGTGTATGTATGTATGTATGTGTGTGTGTATGTAGATATATATCTATGTGTGTATGTATGCATGAAAATATGTTTGTATATATGTATGTGTGTATGTGTATGTATGTGTGTATATATATATGTATGTATGAATGTATATGTGCATGTATGTATGAATGTATATGTGCATGTATGTATGTTCTTCTGGTGTTATAATTTCATTTTATAATTTCACAAATTTTTATCAATAGAGAGAGAGTCGGTTTCTAACATAGACACAAGACTCTCTCATTGGAATTTACACATCAACTAGGTAGATATGTATGTCTGCATGTATTGATGTTATTGTATGTGTGGAGGTGTATGTTTTGAGTTATATGTGTACATGTTCATATGTATGTATGTAAGTATGCGTGTCTAAATGTTTGTATGCATGTATGTATGCATGTATACATGTATGTATGCATGTATGTGAGTGTGTGTCTGTCTGTATGTATGTTTGTGAGTGTGTGTCTGTTTGTATGTATGTCTGTATATATGTATGTACATATGTATGTATGTATGTATGTTTGCACGGGGACATAGAAATAATCGGGCTGGATGCCCGATCGCGCAGTTAAACCACTGGGAGTGAAGGACCCCTAGCCCTTATCAGGGCATTCTTCTAGGAGAAGGCATCTCAGAAAACTGGGATAACTCCGACATAAACCTACGGCTCAGTAGTTACCAATGATGTTGATCTTTTCTTCTTTTCGGGTTATAGCTACTGTCGCTTAGAGAGTGGGATTGGCTCAGTGCACAGTCTTCTTTCCTCACTTTAAAAATATTCGTCACGCACAGGCATTGCACGAGTGCATTAATAATTATCAATAGGGTAGATTGGCCATACTCGATAACAAGGGGGCAGCCATCAATTATGTATGTATGTATGTATATATGTATATATATGGAAACTAGGATAACTCCGACATAAACCTACGGCTCAGTAGTTACCGATGATGTTGATCTTTTCTTCTTTTCGGGTTATAGCTACTGTCGCTCAGAGAGTGGGATTCGATCAGTGCACAGTCTTTCCTCACTTTAAAATATTTTTTTACGCACAGGCATTGCACGATAGAATTAACTAATAATTATTAATAAGGGTGTATCGTGCAATGGCCATACTCGATTACGAGGGGGCAGCCATCATGTATGCATATATGTATGTATATATGTATGTATGTATGCATGTATGTATGTGTATGTGTATGTGTGTGTGTATGTGTGTGTGCATTTATATAATTCACATTGACTGTTTCTTTGTTTTCATCTCCTGGATGATAGATGAGTCTTAAAAATGATGGTTAAGTGTCTGCCTCTCTCTCTCTCTCTCTCTCTCTCTCTCTCTCTCTCTCTCTCTCTCTCTGTCTATCTATCCATCTCTCTGGTATAATGGCAACGCAGCTGTCCGGTACACGATTTCCATAGGCGGCTCTGTCCGCATTATTCTTTCTCTTGTGATTTACATTATAGCTAAACCTCCACTGTATCAGCCTCCAATAAGCTAACATCTATATATAAATGTGAGCGCTTTCCGTCCGTCACGCAATGTGTGTTTGTGTTAATGTATGTGTGTGTAAAAGGAAGGAGGGGGATGGTGAAAAATAGCAAAACAGTGACTGGCGCTCCATTTACTACGCTGTGTGTGAGTGTAAATGTGTATTTGTGTGAATGTATGTGTGTTTGTGTGAATGTATGTGTGTTTGTGTGTATGTATGACTGTTAGTGTGTATTTATGCAAGAGTGTTTGTGTTTGCGCGTTTATATTTATATATATATATATATACTCGGACATATAAATGTATGCATATGCATATACACACACGCACAAACATACAGGTTAGTGTGTTGCAAAAAAAGAAAAATTCTAGTACTTTCAAAATTCGAGAATTCGATCAAGAAAAGAAAGACCAGCGGAGGTATCAGACCAGATATGGCAGCAATATATTTCAAGTACAGTAAGAAAAACATTGACCAACGATGTATAATTTAATCTTTTGAGGTATTAATGGCACATTAGAGAAAATCAGCTGGAGAATTAATAATCTAAAGATCACACAGTTTCAGAAAATAAAAAGAAATTTCCTTCACACAACAAAATATATAAAGAATTTTCTCGTTTAAAGTAGTAAAATATAGTTTCATTTGATAATGGGAATTTCAAATACATAACTATAGAGTATTGCTCTTGGTTAAGCAGAATCTTTAAATTTTACTTTAACCTGTCTTAAGAATGTCTTTGATGTTCGGCTAACTATTGTAGACACTCTCTGCATGCTGGAGATAAGAAAATTATGACATAGTAACGAACCATCGTGGATAATTTATAATATAGTCGTATTCTTACAACTCGTAGTTTCCTGGTTAGCGTTCGACTCATGATATCGCCAGCGTGTTGTGTCTTTCAATGAAACACTTTATTTATCATTACGACATTCTACGTGACTGCGTTAAAATGTGTTGTACTTGTAATTAAAGGGGCAGGACTTGCCACATACTGTATCATGCTGAATTGCCTTGAGAATTGACTTAAGGCAGATCTGCCAAGCTCTAAAAACCCAAACGAGGAATGCCATGAAAAAAAAGGCTCCCAAAATTTGGGAGAAATGAGGCAACATGGAGAGATTTTACATAATGAAAGCTCTACACATTTTCACCAGAGATGACATCTCTCGTCCACCCCAAAGTGGGTGGGAGATCTTCCCGTCCGACGGAGATAGTTGACAGGTCTGCTTAAGGGTACACAAAAACACAGAACCATCACTTGCAATCGAGTGAGATTTGATAGTATGTAACATGATTTCCTTCAGAGTTTTAGGAGTTCATACAATGGCGAACAAACACAGGCATCTTCTCGATCCTCCTTTCTTTGATCCAGTGGAACATTTAGGATGTAACAGCTGAAAGGAGAGTGAGCGCTGCACCAGCACTGGGCTGCTGCAGCCTTTATCATCCTCAAAAGTATGAAAAGAAACGTGGACCTCAGAGTTATTTGAATTCAGAACACAGAGACCCTGAGCTCTAACGATTCTTCGAAGTCGACCGCTCGGTAAAGGATACACGTGCTTGTGATATGCTCAGTTACTTGCACGTTAATTTCACGAGCAGGCTGTTTCCGTAGATCAAAAAACTGAAACAATCGTCGTCGGAACCGACGTAGGTCCAACACATTCTTACACCTCAATCTGATAATCAATATCGGATAATCGATATCAGGTATTATCGTGATTTTTCTCATTTATATCGATGGTACATATTTAAACATCACTTTCAAACATCCATACTCATAAAAATAATGCAGTATGTATATTTATTTATTGAATAATTTGAGGAGAAAACGATTCGTCTGTGATTGCTCGATCTTGTCGTGATCGAAGTCAAGGAAATATTATATGCAATCGATATACTCATGTCATTGATTCATCGACTTTACAATACGATACTAAAAACAAGACACATATACGCATAATCAATATTCCCACAATTATATGCACCCTCCTCTACAACCTACGAGACCTGGAATGTCTGTAGTAGACATGCTAAAACAGTTCAACTATTTTTTTTATTCAAGTTGCCTCCACAGACTTCTCCACATAAAGTCGCAGGACAAAGACGAAGTCCCTGACTCGGAAGTCCTGAAACAGGTTCGAATCCATAGTATTTACACCCTCCTACAGAAGGCCCAGGTCAAATGGATTGATGTTGTCAGGATGTCTAACAACAGACCACCAAAATAGCTGCTGTATAGAGAGCTGAGCCAGGGTAAGCGCTCAGACGGTGGACTGAAGAAATGTTTCGAAGACAGTCGAAACTTGTGCCTCAAAACCTCAAAATTAATCCCAGTAGCAGAGAATCATTAGCCCTGGAGCGCCCAACCTACGTATCAAAATCATTTAAGGAGCATATGCAGCAAAAACTAGAAGCAATGTAGAGGCTCAGATGAAGTGTTTTGCATTGAAGGAACGAACCCCATTCACTTCCATTGCAGCGCTTACCCATATGTATCCCTGATGCGAGTATGGCTTACGAGCCTGGACCGTACTCACCAGTCACATCCGAACCAACAACCATAGATTCTCTACCCAACATCAAAGGATCAACAGCCACAGAACAATCAATTCTCCAGTGTTTAAAACAATTTAAAGGACGAGGAATAAGAGGAAGACAAATGAACATGGCTGTCTAATGATCCTGTGAACACACCAAGAAAATTTCAGAGCAGACATGACATTCACTCGACCTTAATAAAACTAGTAAACTCTCTATGGTATTAATTATTACGACCATCAATACTAAACGTGTATATATATATATATATATATATATACGGATTAACAGATAATAGTTAAATGCAGTCCACTTAGGTGAAGTCCAGTTATGGTATTCTGGTTATAATTCTGTTATATTCTGGTTATAATTCTGGTTATAATTCTGTATTGGCGATCGAGTAACGCAAAATTAAGCGGATAGCGATCTCTAGACATACCAGTTCAGTGAAACAAATGTAAGCTATGTGATTAAAAACTTTTTTGTATAGCAAACCATGTAAACCTTCTTTCCTGATTTATATATATATATATATATATATATATATATATATATATATATATATATATATATATATATATATATATATATATAAAGTATTCGTATGCATGTATATATGTGTGTGTTTATGTATATGTGTATTCATACATACATACACACACATATATATATATACACACACATATATATGTATATACACATACACATACATATATATATATATATATATATATATATGTATGTATTTATGTATATACACATGTGTATCTATCTCTATATATACATTTATATATATATATATATATATATGTATACATATATATATATATATATATATATATATATATATATATATATATATATTTATATATATATTTATATATATATATATATATATATATATATATATATATATATATATATATATATATATATATATATATATATATACGTATACGTATATATATATATATATATATATATATAC
>OZ024762.1:21509959-21512459 GCA_964016885.1 Eledone cirrhosa
CGTTAAACACTTATATGCCAAACGAACATTAACGTAAAATCGAAGTTTCTAGCCAAACATGGACTCTAGATAATGCGTTTAGCTAGTTGTAAAATCTCGCTATAAAACCTACGCTAAACCAACGTAAAATCGAAACTTTTGCTTGAACACCGGGCCAGCGATTCGCTACAGTCATTAAAACGTATGAAGACTTTGTGTTATTCATGCAGGCCTCAGCTCAAATTTGCCTTTCATCCTTTTGAGGTTGATAAACTAAAATTAACAGTCATTAAGATGGTATTCATAACATCATCAATGAGACATCAGTCAAACATTCCTGACAAATTCCCTCCCCAATTCATGATCTTCCATTGCTCCTGGCAACTGTTCCCTAATGGGGTTTGTATCGTAGGAGAGTTGATCGATCAATGTTCAAGGAGGTCTTCCTCTACTGAGTCTTCCGTGAGTTGGTTCCCCACAACGGTACTTTATCTAAAATAATTGTTTCTACTTTTGGCACAAGGCCAACAATTATCCCAGTGTATTACTGGTACTTTATTTTATCGACCCCGTAAGGATGAAAGGCAAAGTTAACCTCGGCGGGATTTAAACTCCGACCATAAAGGGCCGTAACCCTTTGATGCAAAGCATGGCGTCCGACCCTCTACCGATACTACCAAACCACCGCCCTTACTTTATCTTAAATAATGTCGGAAGATTTAAGTCAAATAGCAACACTTTTAAAAACAGGGGGTTTTTGTTTCGAAGCAGAGGCGATATTTAGGGGCAGGTTGTTAATAATGGGATGAAGTATGGGATGTAAAATCTTCATTATATCAGTGTAAAAATACAAAGTTTTAGTAAAACATTTACTATAGAAAGTAAAGTTAGCCAGCAGCAAATATCTGAAAGTGCATAACAAATAAAAGGCTATAGTATGTTATTATATATACACACATCTATGCATGACAACACGGAGTGACAGCTTGGAAAGTTTCCAATCAGGGTGCATGCAGACAATTGACACTCAACCATCTACTGGTGTCATAGTTCATAATAACTGCAAAACATTCTAGCCGATGATAGAAGAAGAAATAAAGAATGGAGGCTTGAATAACAGATAGAAAGACAGAAAGAATGAAAGGGAGAAAGGAAGACAGAAAGAAAGAAAGAACGAAATAAAGGGGTGAAAAAAAAGAAACGAAAGCTGGGAAAGTAGAAAATAGTTGGTAAAACAGTTCAAAATGAAGGAGTTAAGTTAATAGCATCATTCATAAATCTCAAAATCTTTATTGGATTTTAAAAATCAATATTTCTCACTAAGTAATTGATCAGTTGAGCACTTTAAGCTCCTCCGCATAAAGAATGTTTTCTGGCAATTTTTTCGTTTTGTTTTATTGTTTGTTTCGTTGATGTTGTTTTTATTCAAATCTAAGGAATTTCTTTTTTTTTTATTTTGGTAATTTACTTTCAATTATTCTAAGTATCGTCAATAAGTTTTTGTTTTAAAACGATTACAGTTTTTTTCACTCCCCCCCCCCCCCCCTCTCTCTCTCTATCTCTCTCTCTGTCTCTCTCTCAGTCTCTCCCATATTATCTTTATTAGTCTGCCATTCTGTTTTTCATTCTCACCCCATACTCCTAGTGTATTTCATTGGGGGTTTTAACGATATTGGCCTCGGACCTGTCACGCACATGCACAGACACACACACACACACACACACACACACACACACACACACACACACACACACACACACACACACACACACACACACACACACACACACACATATGAGAGTGTTGAAGTTTGCTTGTGCGTGCGTTTGTATATATATATATATATATATATATATATATAATGGAAAAATTTGAACAGGGACAAAACAGAGAGGCAGTACAACGAATGTTTATTAATTATATATATATATATATATATATATATATATATATATATATATATATGTATGTTTCTACTTTTGGCACAAGGCCAGCAATTATCCCAGTGCATCACTGGTATTTTATCTTATCGACCCCCGTAAGGGTGAAAGGCAAAGTTAACCTCGGCGTGATTTGAACTCAGAATGGCAAGGGCCGTAACTCTATGCGTCAAAGCATGGCGTCCGACCCTCTACCGATACTGACAATATAATTGTTTCTACGTTAGGCACAAGGCCAGCAATTACCCAGTGCATTACTGGCACTTTATTTTATCGACCCCGTAAGGATGAAAGGCAAAGTTTACCTCGGCGGGATTTGAACTCAGAATAGCAAGGGCCGTAACTCTATGCGTCAAATATAATAATAACTCATTACGTATACACTAACGGATATCTGAGACGTAGGGTTGTAATTATTCTTTGTTCTGAAATCCTGTTTGTTTTGGATTGGCAGAGTCGTTAATACAACCGATAGAATGTATTATGTTCTTTGTTTCGGCTTTATAGATAGATATATTTATTGCCTCCTCCTTATTGAGGACGCCTTGTTTTGTAAACTCCCCCCATTGTACTTGTCCCA
>OZ024762.1:21517459-21519959 GCA_964016885.1 Eledone cirrhosa
TTCGAAGAGTCGTTGGAACGTCGGCTGAGTCTGCTTTACTGTGTTCGTGTCGATTCTCTACGTTTTAACCCTTTAGCATTCACATTATTTTATATATACTATTATATTTACATGGTAAAGGCTTAATATCTCACATAATATCGATGAGATTTTGAAAGTATTTATTTTGAGAACAATACCTTAACATAAGTTTGAGCGACCAGTTACAGCCAGTTTCAACAGAAAGAGGTAGAGAAAATTTGGCCGGTTTGAACATTAAAGGGTTAAGTTCAAATCCTGCCGACGTCAACTTCGTCTTTCATCCTTTCTAGGTCGATGAATAAAGTACCAGTCCAGTATTCTGTACCCAACCCCTCTCTCACTCTCTCTCTTCTTTTTCGTTCTTTTTTACTTTCTCGCCGTCTCCCATTTTATAGAAGTAATCAGTTATGCTCAAACTTGTACAGAAATGCCCTCGTCAATTTTTAAATGCCAAAGACACGTTCTGTACCCGAAAGGCACCCATACGACTCTATCAGGAAGTAAGGGTGCATGGCTTGGAATGGCATCAGAAATCGAATGTAGTATAGATCTGACCCGAATTATTTATAATTAAGTGTCCATGACTTTCTATCTGTTCTCTATAGAAATTACATCTCTGTCATAAGAGAAAATCTATTCCTATGTGGTAGACACCAAATACAGACTCATTAACTGCTTAATGAACACAACCACAAGGATATGGGCTGAACGTGGAAGAGCCGATGCAAATGATCTTATTCATGATCCTATTCTTCTTATTGAGAGAATCGTGCTGGGCAGTGTACCTGGACACGCCTTCCAGGAGGTCCTATGAGAAGCAATCCTCTCCAAATAATCCAGCTGGATCCCCAAATGAGATCGATTGGGGTTATTGGTTTGTTATCCAACCAACCGACCAACCAGTCAACCACCAACCCGAGGTATAACACTAAGTCTCTCATATATCGATCGACCCCATTACATGACTGGTTCTTAATTTTTTCCGACCGAGACAGGATGAAAAGAAAATTTGAACGAAAGGTTTTTTTTTTTTTTTTTTTTTCTTTTTCTCAATGGAATTTGAACTTAGAGTGTAAATAGCAGAAACACATACCACAGAGTTCTCCCTCCTTCACTCAAACTCCTATATCAATTCTGCCAATTCACCAGCCTTTGGGGAAAGATTTATTGAAATGATATTTCAAATAATGTCAGTTGTTGAACACATTTAGCTTTTCCATAGCTCAGAAGTCTGCTGTGGGAAAATGTTTGTTGTTCTTCTTTTCTTTTCTTCTTACTATTATTTCGTTTAATAGTTAATCGTGTTTTGTTTTTCATTCCTTCCTTCCATCATTCTTTCACTCCTACATTCTAATGTTCAGCCAACGTAACTCCTATACCAACAATTATTCATCAGTTCCCATTGCATGTTAACAACAAGGCTTGCAATTATCATCCTCATCATCATCATCATTATTATTATTATTATTATTATTATTATTATTATTATTATTATTATTATTATTATTATTATTATTGTTATTATTATTATTATTATTATTATTATTATTATTATTATTGTTATTATTATTCCTTGAATCTCAGTCATTGATGTTGGTTAACTGGAAAGTCCGTTGGATTGAATATCAAGCCACTACCTGCAGCCTCAGATATTCAGGACGTATCGGAGGGTTCTTGCCGTTCCAAGCAAGCATGCCTTTTGAAGCGTTCCAAAAAGCGTGAAGGGACCGATTTTCTTTAACCATCCCTGGAAACCTTTGGAGATAGTCCCCAGTGCGCCTATGACAATCAGGATCACTTTGACTTCATGGCAGTATTATTATTATTATTATTATTATTATTATTAGTTTTATTAGTTATATTTGACTTTCTCTTTTTTTTTACATAGAACAAATTAAAAAATAGCCCACTGTATCACACACACACACACACACATATATATTTATATATATATATATATATATATATATATATATATATATATATATATATATATATATATATATATATATATATATATATATATATATATATATATATATATATATATATATATATATATATACATATATATGATTAAAACACCAATACTGACAGTTGTTGAACTACCCAGAAAAATATTATCATTTTAATTTTTTGTTATTGTTATTATTATTATTATTATTGTTATTATTGTTGATAATAGCAGTGCTGCTGTTGATGAGGAGCATAAATAATGATATATATATATATATATATATATATATATATATATATATATATATGTTGTATATATATGATATATATATATATATATATATATATATATATATATATATATATATATATATATATATATATATATATATATATATATATATATATATATGTTGTATATATATGATATATATATATACATATATATATATACGTAGGTCCCGGGTTGAGTCGGGGATAACCACAGTAAGTAAGGTACTCAATACATGGCAGAGTAAAATAT
>OZ024762.1:21532459-21534959 GCA_964016885.1 Eledone cirrhosa
TGCAATGAGCCTATAGACATCCCGACGTCGTTAATTCCACGCCCCTAACGGCTCGTAGCCATATTTCCCGCCTTCGTTTTATTCCCATTTATATCACAAACCATTCTATTATCAACAACTGTTTCCTATTACGTAGTAACACCTAATTCTTATCTCGCTCTGCTATAAACGATGTTATATAATGTACGAGATACAGGTGCGTGTGTGTGTATGATGTATGATGTATGATATATATATATATATATATATATGTATGTATATATATATATATATATACATATATATATATATGTATATATATATATATATATATATATATATATATACGTATATATATGTATATATATACATATACATATATATATATATACATGTACATATGTATATATATATATATATATATATATACGTATATATATATATATATATATATATATATATATATATATATATATATATATATACACACATATATATACATATATATATGTATATATATATATATATATATATACATGTAAAAATATATATACATACATACATATATATATATATATACACGCATATATATATATATATAGCTATATATATATATATATATATATATATATATATATATATATATATATATATATATATATATATATATATATATGTGTGTGTGTATGTGTGTGTGTATATTTATTTATTTTTATATATATGAATGTGTGTGTATATTTGTGTGTGTGTATGCCTCTCATGTACTGAAGGAATTTTATGACGGGGTTTAACACCCTTTAAACCCCACCGCAACACACACTCTAAACAAAACCTAAAATATATAATGGGCGGTTATATATAGCACTCAACGTTACATATTTGAATTGTCAGACTCATGTTTTATTATAAACAACATCTGCCTTGTTTAAGATATACATAAAGTATTCAACGATATATCCATAAATCCATCTATATATACATACATACGTATATGCATATATACTTACGTATATACAGACATATGTATATACATACATACATACATACATACATACATGCATACATACATTTATATGTACATATATATGTACATATATATGTACATATATACATATTTACAAGCATACTTACATTCATATATACATACATACGTACATATATACATACATGCATACATATATATATATACATACAGATATACATACATACATTCATATGTACATACATGCATACATATATACTTACATACATACATACGCATATACATTCGTACGTACGTACATACAATCCATCCGTCCATCCGCCCATGTATACATACAAACATAAATACATACATACATACAAACATACATATATATATATATATATATATATATATATATATATATATATATATATATATATATACACACATACATACTTACTGAGACAAACACAAAGGTATACCTTAGGCAAATATTTCATTCATTTATTATATATTGGGCGTAGTATATACATATTGGGGTGTTGTCAAAATGTATGTACGTATGTATGTTATCTCTTTCTCTTAATTTCGAGTATATTCTTGACCGGCCACCTTCCTGGTGGCAAGGTTGGAAAAAGAAAAGAAATTGTCATCCCTTGAATCGCAAGAATGTTTTGCAAATTTTGAAGGTGCCAGCTATCGCAGCCATGTGTAGACTATGAATTAGGGAGCTGCGCTCTTTGTCCGCAAATCCAAATTCAGTTATACTTTGGTCCAAGCGGGTTGGTATATAACCCGTAGCTCCAATAATGATGGGTATGAAGCCAAAGGTGTATCTTGGATACTGGATTTGTAAACTCCTCATCAATGGTCCTTAGATATCCTCCTTCTCCTGTATTTTTCTGACAACGTTTACATCAAGTGGGCAGCTGATCTCCACAACAGAACACGTATGTATGTATGTGTGAGTGTGTGTCTGTACGTATATACGTATTTTTCCCAATAGAGAGATAATCTGTTCCTAACATAGACACAAGACTCTCATTGGAATTTACACAACATCAACTAGGTAGATATGTATGCATGTCTGCATGCATACATGTGTAGATATGGATGTTATTGTATGTGTGGATGTGTATGTTTTGAGTTGTATGTGTGCATGTGTATATGCTTTGTATCTGTACATGTGTATATGCAGTTATTAGACGCAAACATTTTTGGAATGTTTTACATATTTTTACTGTTCCATTAATGGATTGCACTTCCTAACTATATACGTATGTAGGTAGGTATATATAGAGTGAGATATGTATGTAGGTAGGTATATATAGAGTGAGATCCATCATCTCGACAGTAGTCAACGAATGATGATGATGATGAGGTATATATATATGTATGAATAGATGTATGTATGTACATACGTATGAGTGTTTGAGTGTTTGTATGTATGTATGTATGCATATATCTGGAGATCTCTCTGCACTTGTCGTCACATGGTACCATGGGCCCAGCACTATGTGTCAATAATTGTCACAAGTGTAGTGTTTGCACCAGAGT
>OZ024762.1:21547459-21549959 GCA_964016885.1 Eledone cirrhosa
GGGTTTAACATTTTAATTACCATATCTCATGGTCATAAATTTTGGGTAATGTCCGAAATAATACGATCACGAATACAAAGGGCTGAAATGGGGTTCCTCCGAAGGGTCTTTGGAGTAACCTTCCTCGGTAAAGTGCGTAACTCGGAGATCAGAGAGTCACTCCAGATAGAGCCGCTATTTCTCAGAAATGAGAGATCACAACTCCGATATTATAGGCATGTAGTTAGAATGTCGCAGGAAGGAATCCCCGGACAGATTTTACGGACAAAACTAACCGGCAAGGGACTCAGCGGTAGACCCCCGAGAAAGATGGTTGTATAACATCCATGAGGTTGGCTGGTCTTGGTTGGGGATCCAGCTGGATCAGTTGGAGACGGTTGCTTCTGACAGGACTCGCTAGAGGGAGTGTTTGAGGGATTCTGTTCTCACGACCCTCTCAGGAATAATAAGAAGAAGAATACCATATTTCTAATGAAAGACATTGCCTATCATTTTCAGATAGTTTTACAAACAATCAAGAATTTATTAATATAACAGTAAAACAGCTGAAAAATGATTTACAGTATTTTTATTGTCGCTCTTTACATTCTGAATTCAAGTCCCACCGAGGTAAACGTTGCCTTTCATACTTTCGTGCTTAATTAAAAAAGTACCAGTCCCATACTGAGGGCGATTCTTCCTCTGTAGCTCTTTTTAACTTCTTCGCTATTATTCCTTCTCCTTCTTTGGAAGGAATCGGATGCGTTAATACCAGACGAGTGGGTAGACTCCGCCATGTTTAAAATGCTAAATACACTTTATATGATTTTACATAACTCCTACGACTCCACCAGGAGCTTATACGAGTTTGTATATACAATCATTTATTCATGATATCTCTCTTATATATTTGCAGGAACTGTTGCCTCGTACAGAGCAAGGTGACTTTGATTAATACTGTAATGCGTCATACGGTGAGTTGCCAACTATTCTTCAATTAACAGTGACGTCTACATTTCTGGGGCTATTACACTCATTGGTGAAACAATCATAAGATCAGATAACAAACGTAGAAGCTAAAGATAATTGTTTCTGATTTAGTCACAAGACCAATAATTTTGGGGGCAGGGGAATGTCGATTAAATCGGCACCAGTGCATTACTGGTACTTTATTTTAACGACCCCGTAAGGATGAAAGGCAAAGCTAACTTCTGCGGGATTTGATCTCAGAACGTAAAGGACCGTAACTCTATGCCGCTAAGCATGTTGTCCGACGCTCTGCTGATACTGCCAATCCACCACGCTTAAATTATTGTTTCTACTTTTGGCACAAGGCCAGCAATTATCCCAGTGCATGACTGGTACTTTATTTTATCGACCCCCGTAAGGATGAAAGACAAAGTTAACCTCGGTCGGATTTGAACTCAGAATGGCAAGGGCCGTAACTCTATGCGTCAAAGCATGGCATCCGACCCTCTACCGATACTGCCAATCCAATGTTACCCAGACATGTCTTTAATTTTCTCATAAACATGATATACTATACTAGTTAGCATAATTAATTTGAATTTAATTATTTTTCTAATCAGTAAAGTTTCCCACTGTGTGTTGTATTGCCTGGGGTATAGAATGTTTGTAATGTTTCTGTCTGGAGCTAAAAAAAGAAATATGAGATAAAGATACTTAACCTAAGAATTTCATTTTTGAAAAAGATATACTCTCAACAACTCTGTCGATTCGCCGCCTTTGCGTCGCAAGATATAAATCTTGTGATGTGTCTATTCCCTAATTAATGGAAAAGGGGGCGTAATCAGTGTCGCCAATCTATAGTTAAGGGCTTTCCTCCGCCTCTCTATTTATAGCTTACTAAAATATTCAACCCTTAACCCTTTCGTTTCCACATTTCTAATGAGCTACAATGTCTACAAGTTTCAATTTATAATGAAAATAATCAATAATTTGATCGGATTTAGGAAAAACACTTTTGCAGTATCGGTAGAGAGTCGGACACCATGCTTTGCTGCATAGAGTTACAACCTTTTACGGTCTGAGTTAAAATCCCGCCGATGTTATCTTTGCCTTTCATCCTTACGGGGTCGATAAAATAAAGTACCAGTAACGTATTGGAGTCGATTTAATTGACCCCCCGCAAAAAAAAAATTACTGGCCTTGTGTCTATACTAGAAATCATTATTAAGCTGATGTTCAGAGCATTCTTCTTCTTCTTCTTCTTCTTCTTCTTCTTCTTCTTCTTCTTCTTCTTCTTCTTCTTCTTCTTCTTCTTCTTCTTCCTAAGAGGGTCTTACAGGGTCCTCAAGCATGCGTTCCAGAGGATCCTAGCGGAAGCAACCATCTTTAAATAATGCCAAGCGAGACAAATTTGATCATAGATATTATGCAACCATCTTGCACACAATATATCTCTGGGTTTCCTGTCGGTTGGTTTTTCGGGTAAAATCTCTCCAGCGAATCTTTCCTTTAACAATCTAACCACATATCCGTAGTACCGGAACTGTGATCT
>OZ024762.1:21557459-21562459 GCA_964016885.1 Eledone cirrhosa
TAATGGTTTCTGATCTAGGCACAAGGCCAACAATTTTAGGGCTGGGGAAAATGGAGAGAGTTTACATAATGGTTTCTGATCTAGGCACAAGGCCAACAATTTTAGGGCAGCGGAAAATGGAGAGAGTTTACATAATGGTTTCTGATCTAGGCACAAGGCCAACAATTTTAGGGCTGGGGAAAATGGAGAGAGTTTACATAATGGTTTCTGATCTAGGCACAAGGCAAGGCCAACGATTTTAGGGCAGGGGAAAATCGTTCAAATCGACCCCAGTACATTACTGGTGCTTTATTTTATCGACCCCGTAAGAATGAAAGGCAAAGCTAACCTCGCCGGGATTTGAACGCAGAACGTAAAGGACCATAACTCTATACCGCAAAGCATAATGTCCGACGCTAGAGAGCTTACACACTTGTTTCTACTTTTGGCACAAGGCCAGCAATTATCTCAGCGTATTACTGGTACTTTATTTAAATAAACAATGAAGAAACTATCAAATATGCTTTGCTCGTCCATTAGACTCTGGGGCGAAATCTCTGGCACAATGACGGCCGCAGATATTGTAAAATACTTTTGGTACTGTCAGTGTGGTAGATCTTGTAGCAACAATGATTTCTAGTATAGGCACAAGGCCAGTAATTTGGGGGAGGGGAAAGTCGATTAAATTGACCCCAGTACATGACTGGTACTTTATTTTATCGACCCCGTATGGATGAAAGGCAAAGTTTAACCTCGGCGGGATTTGAACTCAGACCATAAAGGGACGTAACTACTTGCTGCAAAGCATGGCGTCCGACTCTCTACCGATAACTGCCAATCCACTGCCCTTTTAGAGAGTTTACATAATGAAAGCTATACCCATTTTCGTAAGAGAAGACATATCTCAGACAAACCAAAGTGGGTGGGAGATCTCTTTGTCGGACTGGGAGAGTTGTCAGGGTCTGTAACAGATATGTATGTATGTGCATCTCTTTGATAACGGGGGGGGGGCTTAGCGGTTAGGGTGTTTCGTTTACGATCTTGTGTTCGAATCTCGGCTGCGCGGTCGTCGCAGCATTGTCGAATGGTTACGAAGATAGTTTCACTATCACAAGGTACCGAGCAAGAGGCTTGCTATTGAAACGTGGTTGACAGAATCTGTTTTTATGCCAATCAGATCTACTGTACTTATAATTCAAAGAGCCAGCCTTGTTACCACTTTATCCTTGAGCAAGTTACTGCATTTCACGTTGCTTCAGTTTATTCAACTGAAAATGAAATTTGCATCAGGGGGGTTAATCTTTCAGTCATATAACGGAACAAGATGGGATTCTAGGCACGGGACATGCGGGCAGGCATCCAAGTATGTAGCTTGGTCTTTTCTCTATGGGTCTCGTACATTTTCATAATTTTGGAAGGTATATATATATGTGTGTATGTGTATGTATATATTTATATATGTGCATGTATGTTTATATATATATATATATATATAAGTAAAAATAAATAAATATATATATATATATATAGGCCACAAGCAAAACTAAGATGAGAAAAGATATCATAAGGAGACTGTTATAAAAAGAAGTTGCTGATTATTGCCAGATAGAAATCTTTGCTACTAATAATTAATTAGTGCCAATTTATCAAGAGAACTATTTGCGTCAAATATAAATTAGTTTCTGTTTCTGAATTGATCCACCAAATGAACTCCACTCTGGTGGTTTATAGTGCCAGGATCGAATCTTGGCGCATGAAGAGGGGAAATAATCATATTTTACAGAGCCAGTTATGTTCTATATTGGTTCAAGACATCAGTTGGTTGAGTATGAGTTTCTGGTGTGATAAATGTATGAAGATGCGTGGCTGAATGGTTAGAGAATTGGATTCATGATCGTGAGGTTGAGAGTTAGATTACCGGACAGAGTGATACGTTTCAAGGGCGCTGCCCCAGCATGGTCTCGGCCGGAGATGGCTGGTACAGGTAAAAGAGTAAATTTATACATATATATATATATATATATACATATATATATATATATATATATAATGGAATCGTAGAGGTGTGGTTATGAAATACGGCGTATCTTGGGCGTTTTAAAACGTGATGGAGCCCATCTCTTCTCTACGTCTGATCGCAGCCAATTTCTCCCAGAGAAGGAGAGAGAGGGCGGGTGAAAAAGAGATAAAGAGGGGGAATTGATCCTAATACTGGACTGGTACTTTTTTCTCGATCTCGAAGGGTTGATGGGGTTTGGATTCAGAAAGCCGGAACGAATTCAAAAAATCCTTCTAGCCAACGTTCTAACGACTCTACCATATTGCTTGCAACTTTGTGATAAATATTACAGCTTCAAATATAATCATGGACTTCACTTGCCAAGAGTTTTCCTCAGAGACATAAAAAAACCATAATATGCCTCATGTGTGTATATATATATATATTTATATATGTCTCCGTCTGTAACCTTTTAAAATATACACGCACAAACACACAGTCCTACACATAAATGAACCTGTCAGTATTCCCATATTCCACAGACACGTGTATACTTAACGTAATTCTCTGGCAGAATCAACGAAAGACAATGTGTGACAAAGAAAAAAATAGTGAAATATATTAATAAATAAGCATAATAATGCAGGAAAAAGGATAACAGGATAAAATAAAAGGTAGTGAAGCACATAATGCAATACCCCCTCCCTGTGTCATATACGTATACTCACAGTGTCTTGCACTATGTCCTTGAGCAAGACACTATATTTCACGTTGCTCCTTCAACCTGGAGTTGCGACCGGTAGATAGTATTAGCAATTGTAAAGACCAACGGAAACATTGTTTCCTCGGTACGATTTGACGAAAGTCGATCGACTCTCTCTCTCAGGTCTTGAATAATCGCCCCCTCCCTCTGCTGATTAATTTTTCAGTCCTCCACCCCGCTTATTAAATTTTGCTAATCTATCTCCAATGAAATTTTATTGTAAGTGATTTATATTGATACAGCAGCTGGAGAATCTAATAATAATTTATTTTACATTAAAAAAAACATTATATATGACAAAAAAAAGAACATTACAAGAAACCCCATATTTGCAAACGTAAACTATATATTTGTGTGCGTGACAGCTCACACCTATGCAGGTTTAGCTGGGCTCCTCCAAGGTATATCTCGTTGGAGGTGTCTTGGGTGGTTTAATGATAGGGACCCCAGTCCCATCATCTCATTTCTACAGCTGAGTAAACGTGAGCAACGTGAAACAATGTGTCTTGCTCAATGAAACAACGCATCACCCGGTCCGAGAATTGAACTCACAACCTTTCGATTGCAAGCCCAATGCTCTAACCACTAAGCCATGCGCCTTCACAATATATTTACCGCTTTCCCAACCACCCCCGTTTATTTTCCCCCTCCCCCGCTTATAAGAATTTAAACAAATGTTCGACACTCCCCCCATATATCCACCCCACCCCCCACATCCCTATTATTTGTGACCCGACAGAAGGTCTTCAAGTTACGTCCATATCAACATACGACTGTGGCGAGTGGGGAGTGAATTCGGGCGTAAGTAGAGGAAACTTGTTTTCGTTTCAGTTTTAGTAATAAGTTACGGTATGATAGCAGTAAAGTAAAAACTGCTGTCATCTTAAGAATATGTTTGAATATCATCTTATTAGATTTGTGTAAACTCTTTGCGTGTCGGTGAAATTATTATTACTATTATTTTTATTTTCTTTCATTATTGTTTCTGAGATATATGCCGAGTGTCTTCCTGACACCTAAGGCAAATAAATTCACAGTGTGCATTGGTAAGCCAGTTAATACAGCACATTGATTATAATAAAAAAAAAAAACAGTATACATATATACACATGTGCATATGCATATGTAAATACAAGGAGGGATATCAATCTTACAGAGATAGTGCTCTTCTCAATACGTGTGCAGTACCAGTCAAAATAATTTATTGCACCTCGTGCAGAGAGGGTAAACCAGGAATCATTCGCAAATATTGTTCTGTTCCTTTCTTGATCATTCCCAGTCCTCCCACAATCACTGGTATTGTAACGGCCTTGAGGTGCCACATTTTCTCAATTTCAATAAGCAGATCTTTATATTTTAGTAGCTTGTCAAATTCTTTTGCCGCGATATTGTGATCACATGGGATGCTCATATCTATCAACAAACACACCTTGTTATGTTGATATTTTATAATGATATTACTATTATTATTACTATTATTATTATTATTATTATTATTGTTATTATTATTATTTTTTATTTTTTTTGTTATTTTCTTTTCATTGTAGCTATGTTTTAGGGGATTAAAGGATATTCCATTCTGGAGATTTCTCCGAGAGTGGATTTACAGGAACAAACAAAAAACAAAAAAATGTCATCTATTGTTCAGCAAACAAGAATAACAACCATGGTGATGATGATGATGATATAATGATGATAATAACAATAAAAAAATTCATTGAAAAGTCTTGGGATTTAAAGAGATTTTGTTGTTAATAAAAGCTGAATAACGTGATTCGACATGACATGTCTCCGTTGCCAAAGATCAACACGGAATAAGGAATAACACTATAAAAAATAACAACAGCAACAACAACTACTACTACAATGATAATAATTGTTTCTACTTTTGGCACAAGGCCAGCAATTATCTCAGTGCATTACTGGTACTTTATTTTATCGACCCCGTAAGGATGAAAGAATAATAATTGTTTCTACTTTTGGCACAAGGCCAGCAATTACCCAGTGCATTACTGGTACTTTATTTTATCGATCCCGTAAGGATGAAAGGTAAAGTTAAGCTCGGTGGGATTTAAACTCAGAATGGCAAGGGCCGTAACTCTATGCGTCAAAGCATGGCGTCCGACCCTCTACCGATACTGCCAATCCAAATATTTCGAAAAACGTTGCAACCGAAGGAAGACAGGAAGACGATACTTTGGTTGGTGGAAACGTTCCCTGGCAAAGAACAGAAAAGACGAAGATAATACCTCATATATA
>OZ024762.1:21571963-21574463 GCA_964016885.1 Eledone cirrhosa
GTAGTGAAGAAGGCGAGAAGTATGAGTAATGGAAGCTTTCCAGTTGTCCCCACACTTCAAAGATTGCTCGACCAGAGGGAGTTATTAATATATTTAGAAACACACAGATACATGCGGACACACACATATATACATGAATGCATTCGCACCCAACTGTGAGTTAAGGGTGCCAAATTCACCGATGTTGCTCAATGAATGACTGGGACAGACTAATTCAGTTTGAACCAGACTGAACCAGTATCAGAGTTAAAAATACATTATGAAGAGAGAAGAAACATTTAGATATAATTAGTAATAAAATGTATCATACCTAAACTGTTCCTAAATTCCTCGACTACGTAGTTTCGTGGCATAAACAAAAACATACTGGTTCAGTCTGGTTCAAACTGAATTAGTCTGTCCCAGTCATTCATTGAGCAACATCGGTGAAGTTGGCACCCTTAACTCACAGTTGGGTGCGAATGCATTCATGTATATATGTGTGTGTCCGCATGTATCTGTGTGTTTCTAAATATATTAATAACTCCCTCTGGTCGAGCAATCTTTGAAGTGTGGGGACAACTGGAAAGCTTCCATTACTCATACTTCTCGCCTTCTTCACTACCTCTTCTACGGCCTCGATATGAATACCCCCTCCGCCTCCGTGGTATTTTCTTCGTGGTTATAAGAGGCTTAGCTCTGTTTCTCGACCGTTATATCGCGTGACTGTCTCCCCCTCCGCCTTTTGGGATTCTTTCTCACGTCGTGTAGACGCGTTCTTGAGACTAGTAAAATGAGGTATCCTCTTGATAAGTCGGCAGACCTCGCAAGGACTCTATATCTTTGATATATTGTTTTTGTTTATGCCACGAAACTACGTAGTCGAGGAATTTAGGAACAGTTTAGGTATGATACATTTTATTACTAATTATATCTAAATGTTTCTTCTCTCTTCATAATGTATTATATATATATATATATATATATACATACATAAAGAAAAGAAATTGAAAATGCAACTGGAGTCTTTTAAAAATATTTATTCATTTATTTCAGGTATGTCAAATTTATTTATAAAACAGCTTATATATTGTATTTTGTCTGAGGAAGGCATACCATATTTTTAATATGATATCCCAGAAATATATATAACGAAATAAATATGGTTTTATAAATATAGTTTCCATTTGTTTAATATCGTATATATATATATATATATATATATATATATATATATATATATATATATATATATATATATATATATATATATATATACATACATATATAACATAGAAATGGCTTCTACATGACTAGAACTGTTTGATTCAGAAGAAAAGCCGACTTTCAATGTAATATGGGGGTATTTATACATTTTCTGGTGGTAAGAGAGGGTGGTGACTCGGATATATATATATTATTCAAAAATGTTAACAAATGAAAAATATTCTCATAATCAAAATATATACTTTATTATATATATTTCAAAGGTACCGTGCTGTTTTTTCAGTACGTCCTTATCAGTAACGGTATGGCATATATCAAATCATATATTTTGTCTGATGAGGACGTACTGAAAAAAACAGCACAGTACCTTTGAAATATATATAATAAAGTATATATTTTGATTATGCGAATATTTTTCATTTGTTAACATTTTGAATAATATTAAAAACTCCAGGAAAACTATAACTGTTGAGTGCTTCTAATATATTGTAAAACTGTATTCGTTGAGTAACCAACGAACCATATTAATCTTTGGTTTTATATATATATATATATACATGTATATATATATATATATGTATGTGTATATATATATATATATATATATATATATATGTATGTGTGTGTGGTGTGTGTGTGTGTGTGTGTAGGCTGATGATGACACCCCGAGAGAATGCAGGCTCTCGAAATGTATCACTCTCTGAAGGTTGGTTCTCAAAGCAAAACTAAATATTCACAGCTTTCAAGCTTACTTCTCTACACAAAAATCATCTTGAAACCTGAAGCTTATTTACTCATGCCTACTTTAGGAAGGAAAACATTCTCCAGCCCTGCCTTCTGCATCTGGAAGCTAAATGTTTGGACGGGCTGAACTCATCTTCTCTAAGTAAAATAGCCTTTTTTGTACTGACTCATCGAAGGAAAAATAAATATTCCTACTACTACTACTACCACCACCACCACCACCACCACCACTACTACCACCACCACCACCACTACTACTACTACAACTACTACTGCTGTTGCTACTGCTGCTGTTGCTACTGCGACTCTAGCTTTACCAAAATTGTGTACCGTTTGTTATAATGAATTTACGATAAGAATATTTTCGACGAATGTCAAAAACACTCGCACACTTAGTATTTTGGTAATAAATAAATAAATAAATAAATAAATAAAGATAACACGAATATACCTTGTTTTCTGGTATAAACATGATGGCAGTATTCCATTATTATTATTGTCATTAGTATTAATATTATTCTTATGGTTGTTGTTGTTGTTGTTGTCATCG
>OZ024762.1:21581963-21586963 GCA_964016885.1 Eledone cirrhosa
TCAACATTATCATCAACAGCAGCATTTCATCATTTTTTGTTATTATGGTTGCCATCATCATCGTCAATAGTATTGCTGTTGTTGTTGTTGTTGTTGTTGATTTAGTTGTTGTTGTTGATGTTGTTGTTGTTATTGCTGTTGTTGTTGTTGTTGTTGTTGTTGATTTAGTTGTTGTTGTTGTTGTTGTTGTTGTTGCTGTTGTTGTTGTTGTTGATGATGATGTTGTTGTTGTTGTTGTTGCTGCTGTTGTTGTTGTTGCTGTTGATGTTGTTGTTGTTGTTGTTGATGTTGATGTTGTTGTTGTTCTTCTTCTTATTATTATTATTATTATTATTATTATTATTATTCTCCTTCTCTTTCTACTCCTTCTTCTTCTCCTTCTCCTTCTTCTCCTTCTTCTTTAGTAAAAAAGTGTCATAGATTTTATCATCATCATTATCATCTTCATCACCATCATCATCAAGACAATCCTCTCAAACCCATACCATCACTACCACAACTATCACCACCACCTACAACACCAACTTCACCACCACCACCACCACCACCACAACAACAACATCACCCTCTCCATCCCCACCACCTTCAACCATAATGTTCTTTAATGATAAACATTCCACCGGGTTTCAATGATAAATTGCTATATAGTAACCGCGGTATTACCTTTCATTTTCTAATAATTTCACCTAGACTGTCAGATTTATTACTCAATATACAAACCTACTTACATACATGTGTATATATATACACACACACACACACACACACACACATACACACACACACACACACACACACACACACACACACACACACACACACACACTCACACACACACATATATATATATATATATATGAATAAAGTGGTCCTTCATCAGTGATCTTCCAACCATCATCGGTATTTCTTCGCTTTAAAGACCACTATATATATATATAAATGTGTGTGTGTGTGTGTGTATGTGTATATATATATGTATAGTATAAATATATATATATGTATATATATATTATATATATATATATATTTATTTATACTTACATACATGCACACTCATACATACGTATATCGTATACATGTATATATATATGCATATATATGCATATATGTATATCTCTATGTATGTGTGTGTGTGTACATGTTATCACACTTCTATAAAATATATATATATAATGGATGTATGGATATATATATAATATATATATATATATATATATATATATATATATATATATATATATACATACATAAACACATACATACATACAAGCATACACACATAAAACATGTATATATATATATATATATATGTGTGTGTGTGTGTATGTTTGTGTGTTTATGTGTAAAGACACCCTTTAGTCACGAATGACTATAGGATTTGGACTTGCATCTAGAAAGTTCCCTTCCGAGGCACAAATTTGTTTGTAGAAGACCACCAGTTGCCTATGCTTCGAAGTCCCCCTCTCCAAGCCACTGATGTTGTCCAAGGGAAAGGCAAAGGCCAATACACCTAGGTACCAGTAACATCGCAAATAATTTCTACAGCTGAGTGACCTGGAGCAACGAGAAATAACGTGCCTTGCTCAAAGAATGCTCGCAACCTCGCGATCGTAAGCTCAACGCCCTAACCAGTAAGTCATGCAATTTCACACACACACGCACACACACACACATATACACACACACACACACACACACACACACACACACACACAGAGATAGATGTATATATTTGAAAATGTATGAGATCCTTTGTACAGTTATGTATATAAAAAAGGAAAAGAATGACTTCGCTTGTATTTGGTAGTCTCTAACAATTTAATTTTATAACTTTGCTACATAGTAAAATTATAGAATTAAATTGTTATAGACTACCAAATACAAGCGAAGTCATTCTTTTCCTTTTTTCAAATATATATACATATATATACCCTATTTCCCGGCGCCGAAGACGCTTCGTCCTCGAGAACGCACCCTAATTTTGACAGCCAAAAATTTGAAAAAAGAATAATAAACAACCTTCGGTCTCCAAGACTCATGGTAGATTTTTGAGACCTATTTTAGGGGAAAAACGGTATATATGGGGGTAGAGACGGGACCCGAACTTAGGACATAAAGAGCCGAACAAATTCTGCTAAGTATTTGTCGATGCTCTAACAATTCTGCCAACCTACTACCGTCTTTGTGGAGTTAATAACATCACTGAAATCATCTAGAATTTGTGGCTAGTCTCCAAGATCGCTGATTGATCAATAGAGTTGGTAGTCTCAGAAAGTTCTAAGACGAATTAGCAAAAGAACAATATGGTAATTAAACTCGCCTGCTTTGCCGATAACTAAATATAGGAACGTTAATCTTCACACGTGCCAAGAATACGGAAGACTTCCCATATGTGTTTGTGTGTGTGTGTCTGTGTATTGTGTCTGTTTGTGGTGTGTGCGCGGATGTATGTGTGTAATACAAGATACAACCAACGCATATATATATATGTGTGTGTGTGTGTATATGTATATATATATATATATATATATATATATATATATATATATATATGACAATGCCAGTGGTATGAATACAATTAAATAGTAACTTAATATCCTCTTAATATGTAGTATATATTATATATATTACACACACACATATATATATATATATATATGCATGTAAACATATATATATATGTCAGTGTATGCATATATATATATATATATATATAGATATAATTTCAGCTAGATTCGTATTTCGGCTATGGTCGAAAACAAAGCGAAACGCAATATCCGAGTTATTGGCAAGCGCTCCATGGACCAAATAGAGACCAGAGCAATAAACATAGGTTATAAAGGCCAAACAAACTGAGATGGCGGTCAAGAAGCCATCAACCACCTAAGCCAAAAAGACGAACCAAGCCAAACAGGTCAAACAAAATAAAGGAAATATTTACCCGGATCCTGGAAAAGATGGTATAATCCAGTACAGGGTTTCTGCGACACCTAAATCAATTATACTGCCTGCTTAAAATAATAAGCTTTTGGTATAATGATCGAACAAGGCTGTCACTTCGTCAACAGGTATTTCGTTCTACGCCATGGTTCAGAATCACACAGTGGTATGTAGTGGTAAAACCACCTGTGTAACTCTTCGAGGGAGAAAACCCCAGATTTTGGCAGATGAATTCATTAAGTGTAAAATTAATGCAATAATTGCAAAAAGTGCCCAAATCGAATTAAGCTCTCAAACGGGAAGTTTTTAAAATAACTTAAGCAATTAATCAGTCAATAGAAATATCTACAAAAATTAACTGGTTAATTGTTAGACTCGGGAGTTTAATACAAATATAATTTCAGCGAGATTCGTATATATATATATATATATATATATATATAGAGAGAGAGAGAGAGAGAGAGGGAGAGATGCATATATATATATAAATGTATGTTTGTGTGTGCAGTGAAGCTACGTACCAGGACGGCTGAAGCTTGATGACTTTCCGATATCCCAGTAATACCAGTAATTGTTGCAGGTCGATACTTGTTTTGGCGGGATGGTTGGGACATGGTTTATAAAATCTTTGAAATGTTTTAACTTATGTGTTATGGGACTGGTGAGTGACGTCAGATATAGGTTTGGAGATTATATTTGGTTGGGTTTGTGGATAATTTTGGTTTTGTCTGGATGTATTAACATTGAAATGGAGGCTGGTGGCGGTCTTTATAGCACAGTCAAACACACACACACATACATCTATATTTATCTACACACACACACACATATATATATATATATATATATATATATATATATATATATATATATATATATATATATATATATATATATAATATATATATATTTATTAAAATAACAGATTAAACGGTTCTTATATATTTGATATATATTTATCCTTATCGAGCCATCTTTGGATTTTAGTCTTCAAATTTATTATTATTACTATATATATATATGAAAACAGGGAGAAAGAGACGATTATGAGGAAGAAAAATATATTTTTTTCCTTTTTTTTGTCTCTCTCTCTCTTTTTTCTAGGTTAGAAAAATGATTAAAACGAAATGTTTTACTTTGTGTGAAGTGTTAAGGCATTAGTTGATTTTTTTATTATTTAACAATGGCATTTATTTATCTATTTATATATTTATATATTTAATTATTGTCTATTACCGGTTTCTGCATTTATATGCATTATCAAATGATAGTGAAATGTATTAGTGTGGTGTCGCACTTGTTAAACAGAAGGTGCAGGAAGAATAATGTTATATACAAACAAAGTTAAAGAAGTGAAAAGGAAAAAGAAAAAGGAAAAATATATATTTATATATATACGTATATATATTGAGAGAATGAAAGACGGATACAATTCTGACAGCCAAGCGGTTTCAGACTCTGTATTCAGCAAGTCTTTTCAAGCACCGCAGACTCTCTTTCTCTCTCTCTCTCTATGTATGTATATATATATATATATATATATATATATATATATATATATATATATATATATATATATGTGTGTGTGTGTGTGTGTGTGTGTGTGTGTGTGTGTGTGTGTGTGTGTGTGTGTGTGTGTGTATATATATATATAATAATTGGAAAAGTCTAACACTTTGATGTTTAGAAAAACCTTGTATTTGATCAGTCATGATAGAAAGATAGACATATGTATGTATATATATATATATACATACATACATACATACATACATACATACATACATACATACATACATACATACATACATATATAGAGAGAGAAATAGATATAGATGAAGATATACAACCTCCCCCCCCCCCACACACACATACACACTATGTATTTAGAGAGAAAATGTGTGCCTGTGTGTGTGAGAGAGAGAGAGAGAATAAATAGGGTAGGAGCAGCAAACTGTAAATAAATAAGAAGATAAATAAATATATAAATTAATTTTCGTTCTAAAGCTTGGATGAAACCATAGATGTTTCCTCATAGATATTGGTAGATCACTCTATAA
>OZ024762.1:21591963-21594463 GCA_964016885.1 Eledone cirrhosa
GATCCCAACACCCCAATTACTAAGCCACATGTCTTTGCCACACAACAGTCAGTCTTCAATAGATGAACGATGGTTTCTTCCCTTTTCAAGCCTGTTTTATATACAAAAGAAATGGCGGCGCCTTAGCATGTTCAGCTAAGTACTCAACGCCGAGGAGAGCAGAGTGTATGTATTGTAAAGACTTAATGCCTGACGGCTGTGCTGACACCCTTTAAATGGCGAGTAGATAACACACACACATACATATACACACATCCCTGGGGTCCTGACTGTTTTCCTATTACCCACTCTACTACCCTAAGTATCGAATACTCTGGTACGTTATGGTCCACCTGGTTTCTTACCACACTTTCTTTGTTATATATATATATATATATATATATATATATATATATATATACCGAAGGCGTGTGGCTGAGTGGTTAGAGAATTGGATTCGCAATCGTGAGGTTGTGAGTTCAATTACTGGACCGGGCGATGCGTTATGTCCTTGAGCAAGACACTTTATTTCACGTTGCTCCTTCTACCTGGAGTTGCGACCGATAGACAGTATTAGCAATTGGAAAGACCAACGGAAACATTGTTTCCTCGGTCCGATTTGACGAAAGTCGATCGTTCCTAAGATATATATAGCGTGTGTGTTTTATTATTATTTCTGGCAATATTATAACAATATGACCCTCTCCGAGTATAACAATATATATATATATATATATATACATATATACAAATGGAAGTACAGCATAATCGAAGCCCTGGCTGCAGCTAAGCTAACGAATGCAACTGGGATGTGCAGCTAAGCACTCAATAAGGTATTTTACCTTAGAGTAATAACATTACGTTTAGACAGCTTTGCAAATTGAAGATAGCTACCGGTCAGCTAGCCGATGTGTGTGTCTGTGTGACTGTGTGACTGTGTGTGTGTGTGTATTGTATATAAGCAACGTGAAAAGAAATGTTTTGTTCAAGAACACAACACCTCGCACAATAGAAGTATTGAAACTACAATCTTATGATCGCGACTCGATCCTCCTCATAGCTAGGCCAGGCTGCTAGAGTAAGAATGGTGACATTGACATAAACGAGGGGTTGGATAATAATGGTTTCTGATTTAAGCACAAGGCCAGCATATTTTGGGGGGAAGGGGAAGATCAATTAAATCGACCCCAGTGTGAGACTGGTACTTTATTTTACTTTATCGACCTCGTATGGATGAAAAGCAAAGCTACCCTCGACAGGATTTGAACTCAGAATGTAAAGGGCCGCAACTCTAAGCCATGGAGCATGTTCGTTGCTTGACACCCTACCGATACTGCCAATTCACCACCCTAGAGTAAAGAAATAATTGTTTCTACTTTAGTCGCAAGGCCATCGATTTGATGGTAGAGAGGAAAATCGATTAAATCAAACCAGTACATTACTGGTACTTTATTTTATCGACCCCAGAAGGAAGAAAGGCAAAGCTAACCTCGGCGGGATTTGAACTCAAATCGTAAAGGGCCATAACTCTATGTCACATAACTCTATGTTGTCCAACGCTTTAAGCTTTCACCAATCTACCGCCATTACAATAATAATAATGCTTTCTGATTTAGGCACAAGGCCAACAATTTTGGAGGAGGGGAAAGTCGATTAAATCGACCCCGGTACTCACTGGTGCTTATTGACCCCCTTAACTATGAAAAGAAAAGCTAACCTCGGCGAGATTTGAACTCAGAATGTAAAGGGCCGTAACTCTAAGCCGCGAAGCATGTTGTCCGACACCCTACCGATACTGCCAATCCACCGCCCTAGGGTAAGATATATTGCGCTCCTTTAGGTGTGTCAACAAAAGGTCGGATTAAAATCCCTGAAGGGTAATGCTGTGGCTAAAGTGTGTACCTAGAGATGGAGACTCGTTGTCTGTCTGAATTTAGTGAGGAGGGGTGATATAAAAACCTCAATGAACTAAGACTATCTTTGCAATTTCAAGGTCGGAACTCCCTTTCGTCTCTGTTCAGGTAATGAGAAATAAGCAATGGGGAGAACATCTATAATAAACCTTTGCTTGTCTAATTCTTTTCGAACGATTTAAGATAATAAAATAGAAGACCTTCCATTGTTTCCCTGTGAGGACTTTACGAGGGGGCAGAGTTGAAGGGAAGGAAACAGACAGACAAGGAGTGGGGTAGGGGGGGGGGGAGAAAGACAAACAAAGATTGAGAGGGTTGAGAATGGTATGAGGAGAGGGGTCAGTTGAGTTGTTGAGTAGAGAAGGTAAATGACCCCGATGGAGATTTACTAAGAGATAAGGGGGATAACTAGATAGTGAGAGAGAGGTGGGGGTGGGGGTGAAGATTTAAAGTATATTAGAGAGAGAGGAGGGGGAATAGACAGAGAGTGAGAAAGACATAAAAGAAGAATAGGAGAGAAAGGGGGCGATAGGGTAGGGAGAGGGTGTAAGTGTAAGGTTGTATAATAAGTGGGAGAGAGAGAGAGTGAGAGGGAGAGGAACAAATGG
>OZ024762.1:21614463-21639463 GCA_964016885.1 Eledone cirrhosa
TATCGACCTCGTAAGGATGAAAGGCAAAGTGAACCTACGGCTGGATTTGAACTCAGACCATAAAGGGTCTGTGGAATACATATACATATATATATGTGTGGATGTGGGGGGTGTCTGTGTGTGTGTATGTATGTATATATATGTATATATGTACATATCTGTTGTAGCTATGAGATATATAATTTATTTTTACTTTTTCACCACTTAGACTTTGTTTTCATTTCATTATATAGAATTGGTGGATTGGCAGTATCGGTAGAGTGTCGGACGCCATGCTTTGCAGTATAGTTACGTCCCTTTACGGTCTGAGTTCAAATCCCGCCGAGGTTGACTTTGCCTTTCATCCACACAGAGGTCGATAAAATAAAGTACCAGTAATGCACTGGGTACTTGCTGGCCTTGTGCCAAAAGTAGAAACAATTATATATATGTATATATATATATATAAATGGAAAAAAATGAAACGAAATTTCATTTCACACTCTTAGTACGGCTGTTACCTATATATATATATATATATATATATATATACATACATATATATATATATATATTTATATATATTTATATATATATATATACATATATATATATACATATATATATATATATACATATATATATATATATATATATATATGTATGTATATATATATATATGTGTATATATATATATATGTATATATATACATATATATGTATGTATATATATATATATATATATATATATATGTATGTATATATATATATGTATGTATATATATATATGTGTGTGTATTTATACGTCTGAGTGTGTGTATATGTGTGTGTTTTTATACGTGTGTGTGTGTATCTGTTTCTTGCCAGTTTTCTCTTTAAGCTGTATTTAAAATCATTATTACTTTTGTTAAAAATCATTTTGAATTCTTTACACAGACTGAAGTCGGAGTTTTTCGCTTGGAGGGAAATTATACCTGTCTTGACTTAGAAATCAAGGGAAAGATTATATTATGGTAATTGGTTTGGTGTATGATGGTGGTGATGGTGTGTAGGGGGTGGGGGGGGGGGCAGTGTGAAGTGTGTAGGTGGTGGTGGGATGTGAAGGGGTGTAGCTGGTGGCGGCGGTGTGTGAAACGGTGTAGCTGATGGTGGTGGCGGGTGGAGGGGAGAATGTGTGTGGGTGGGTTGGGGGAGTGGGAGGTGCGTGAGTGGTGATGGGGGGGGGGGGAGTGTAAAGGGATGTATGCCAGCTGACAACGGGTTTATTTTGGGGCCAATATTTCCTTTAAGAAGAAAAAAAAAATCAATTTGCCATTCGTAAAATATAAGAAGAGAAAGAAAGAAAGAAAGCACCAGTAATAGTAGTAGTAGTAGTAGTAGTGGTGGTGGTGGTGGTGGTGGTAGAAGAAGAAGAACAACGACAAACAACAACAACAAGAACGACGACGACGACAACAGCAAGGTCGACAACAACAACAGTGGCCTCGATCTCACCGCCATTAGACGGTCTGCAAAACCTGCGAAGGTCATAAATGCAGATCGTTTCTCCGAACCAAACAATGAAATTAAAAAAAAAAAAAAAAAAATTATTTTTCAATGTATAACACGAAAAAATCTAAGACAAACTTAATTCAAATACATAACTTTAAAGAGGACTGTCCCCAAGGTTTGTCTGCTCGAAAGTGGATGATTTGGAACATTGTAAGATGACATTCTAATTCGCAATGATTCTGAGGTGAAGTTTCCGAATAAACATATCACCCTAAAACCTTCTATATATATGGGCCGCCATTGCAAACTAGAAAAGTGGTGGGGTGGGCGTGACAGTGCTGATTAGTGTCCTTCATCCCTGGCCACATACTTGCCGACCGACCCGGGTCTCTGAAAATTAAGTGAAATAATAATTGTTTCTACATTTGGCACAAGGCCAGCAATCACCCAGTACATTACTGGTACTTTATTTTATCGACCCCCGTAAGGATGAAAGGCAAAATTAAGTGAAATAATAATGTGTTTTAAACATTTCATTTGAACTTCTCTCTAGTTAAAATTTCACATCCTTCTACTTCACAATCAAATACATACACGTAAATAAATAAATAAATAAATAAATAGAAAAACAAAGACTTTAAGCAGAAATCCGGATTAGTAAAATGAAAATGTCAAGATTTCACAACTAAAGAAATATTCTTATATAGAAACCTCGGCCATTTTTTAAGATTCATGTTTCAATAGAAATCGATTAAATACCGAAAGCCGGAGCGTTTCAATGACACAAGTGTCGCTATAAATGTCCCCAGAGAGCATTGATATTAAACTTCATCTACAATGAAAGCCAAACTATTTTTAACGACACAAATATTAATATGAACCTAATGATATTAACATAGATGGTAAATATAAATAACAAAAGGTGAGATAGTCTTAATCATTTTAAAATACCGTTTAATACGCTATGAACATTGAAATGGATTGTAAAATTGATTGGGTTTTTTACTATAATAATTGTTTCTACTTTTGGCACAAGGCCATCAACTACCCAGTGCATTACTGGTACTTTATTTTATCGACCCCCGTAAGGATGAAAGGCAGTGTTAAACTTGACGTGAATTGAACTCAGAATGGCAAGGGCCGAAACTCTATGCGTCAAAGCATGGAGTCTGATCCTCTACCGATACTGTCAATCCACCGCCCCAGTTTCTTACTATAATAATATCCTTGCGTTGACGCCGGCTGCATGGTCAAATAGTTAAAGAGTTTGATTTACAATCACCAGGTCTCGGGTTCGATCCAATTGCGTGGTATTCTAGATAAGTGTTATTTTCTATAGCGTCGAGTCTATAGCCATTGTGAATGACATTAAACAAAGAGTAACTGTTTTGAAGCCTGTCGATTGAACTGTATCAGTTATTCAAAGGACCGAATGAATTGAGAGATCACAGCTCCTATACTATAGGCATGTGGTTAGAATGTCTCAGGAAAGAATCACTGGACAGATTTGTAGCTCAGAGATCAGAGAGTCACTCCAGGTAGAGCCGCTTCTTCTCTGAACTGAGAGATCACAGCTCCGATACTATAGGCATGTGGTTAGAATGTCTCAGGAAAGAATCACTGGACAGATTTGTAGCTCAGAGATCAGAGAGTCACTCCAGGTAGAGCCGCTTCTTCTCTGAACTGAGAGATCACAGCTCCGATACTATAGGCATGTGGTTAGAATGTCTCAGGAAAGAATCACTGGACAGATTTGTAGCTCAGAGATCAGAGAGTCACTCCAGGTAGAGCCGCTTCTTCTCTGAATTGAGAGATTACAGCTCCGATACTATAGGCATGTGGTTAGAATGTCTCAGGAAAGAATCACTGGACAGATTTGTAGCTCAGAGATCAGAGAGTCACTCCAGGTAGAGCCGCTTCTTCTCTGATACTATAGGCATGTGGTTAGAATGTCTCAGGAAAGAATTGCTGGACAGATTTTACAGGCAAAACCAACCGGCAGGAGACCCAGGGTTAGACTCCGAACAAAATGGTTGGATAACATCCACGAGCTTGTGGATCCAAACCGATCAGTTGCTTCTGACAAGACCCGCTGGAAGGAGTTGTTTGCGGGCTCTGTCCCCACGACCCTCTCGGGAATAAGTGGGCGAAGGAGAAGATTCGGATCTACCTAGGCCCTGTGAGTGAAAGTCCGTCGGGTGGACGACTTCTGTAGCTGTAATTCAAAGAGCCATCTTTGTCACACATCCTTTGCCATACTGAATCTCTTAGACTATTACGTCAAGAAGAAAAACGAATGAAGGAGCAGTAGGAGACGAGGAAGACAGAAGACAAAAGAAGTGGGTGAAAAATGTGTTTTTTATGCAAGAGTGTGAATACACCGGAGTAAAATAAGTTCAGCTTACACAATCGAATCAGATGTACATTTATCAATGTGGCATTCAATTTGGCTCTTTTAAAATCAGAAAATAGGAAATACAATTATTATAACGATTTCTAGATTTGTCCATCAGTATTTTTTATACAGTTGAATGTATGTGTTTTATATATATGTATATATATATATATATATATATATATATATATATATATATATATATATATATATATATATGTATGTATATATATTGGAAAAGTAAAAAACAATGTATGTGTGTGGGCATCCATGGGGCGCATGTGTGCGTTAGAGTGTGTGTATGTGCGTTAGTGTGTGCGTATGTTAGTGTGTCTGTGCGTTAGTGTGTGTGTATGTTAGTGTGTCTGTGTGTATGTGCGTTAGTGTGTGCGTATGTTAGTGTGTGTGTGTGACGGACCTCCGTCGATTGTTCGAACTTCAAGGAACAGCTTGTCCATTAAATTTAGCGTGGTGGCGCTAGTGAGACAGGAGAAAGTAACTCAGGTAGTCAAATGGCGTGAATTTAAAGAACTACAGTATGTGGTAAAATAAAATAAATTAAAATAAAGTAAGTAAATAAATAAATATATCAAATCATATATATATATGCGTATATATATATATATATATATTTATATATATGCGTATGTATATATATAAATATATTTATATATATGCGTATATATATGTATATATATGCGTATATATATATATATTGCATAATCTTTGTAGGTGGTGTGCATGCGTGTCTATATATCTATCTTTCCTTGTTCATGAAAGGTAGATACCATAGTGACACCGTTCATTTACTTTATATAATTGTTTCTACTTTAGGCACAAGGCCAGCAAATTACCCAGTACATTACTGGTACTTTATTTTATCGACCCCGTAAGGATGAAAGGCAAAGTTAACCTCAGCGGGATTTGAACTCAGACTGTAAAGGGACGTAACTATGCTAGAAAGCATGGCGTCCAACCCTCTACCGATACTGCCAATTCACCACCCTAACATGGCGTCCAACCCTCTACCGATACTGCCAATTCACCACCCTAACATGGCGTCCAACCCTCTACCGATACTGCCAATTCACCACCCTAACATGGCGTCCAACCCTCTACCGATACTGCCAATTCACCACCCTAACATGGCGTCCAACCCTCTACCGATACTGCCAATTCACCACCCTAACATGGCGTCCAACCCTATACCGATACTGCCAATTCACCACCCTAACATGGCGTCCAACCCTATACCGATGCTGCCAATTCACCACCCTAACATGGCGTCCAACCCTCTACCGATACTGCCAATTCACCACCCTAACATGGCGTCCAACCCTCTACCGATACTGCCAATTCACCACCCTAACATGGCGTCCAACCCTCTACCGATACTGCCAATTCACCACCCTAACATGGCGTCCAACCCTATACCGATACTGCCAATTCACCACCCTAACATGGCGTCCAACCCTCTACCGATGCTGCCAATTCACCACCCTAACATGGCGTCCAACCCTATACCGATGCTGCCAATTCACCACCCTAACATGGCGTCCAACCCTCTACCGATGCTGCCAATTCACCACCCTAACATGGCGTCCAACCCTATACCGATGCTGCCAATTCACCACCCTAACATGGCGTCCAACCCTCTACCGATACTGCCAATCCACCACCCTAACATGGCGTCCAACCCTCTACCGATACTGCCAATCCACCACCCTAACATGGCGTCCAACCCTCTACCGATGCTGCCAATTCACCACCCTAACATGGCGTCCAACCCTATACCGATGCTGCCAATTCACCACCCTAACATGGCGTCCAACCCTCTACCGATACTGCCAATCCACCACCCTAACATGGCGTCCAACCCTCTACCGATGCTGCCAATTCACCACCCTAACATGGCGTCCAACCCTATACCGATGCTGCCAATTCACCACCCTAACATGGCGTCCAACCCTCTACCGATGCTGCCAATTCACCACCCTAACATGGCGTCCAACCCTATACCGATGCTGCCAATTCACCACCCTAACATGGCGTCCAACCCTCTACCGATACTGCCAATCCACCACCCTAACATGGCGTCCAACCCTATACCGATGCTGCCAATTCACCACCCTAACATGGCGTCCAACCCTCTACCGATACTGCCAATCCACCACCCTAACATGGCGTCCAACCCTCTACCGATGCTGCCAATTCACCACCCTAACATGGCGTCCAACCCTATACCGATGCTGCCAATTCACCACCCTAACATGGCGTCCAACCCTCTACCGATACTGCCAATCCACCACCCTAACATGGCGTCCAACCCTCTACCGATACTGCCAATTCACCACCCTAACATGGCGTCCAACCCTATACCGATGCTGCCAATTCACCACCCTAACATAGCGTCCAACCCTCTACCGATACTGCCAATCCACCGCCCTAACATAGCGTCCAACCCTCTACCGATACTGCCAATCCACCGCCCTAACATGGCGTCCAACCCTCTACCGATACTGCCAATCCACCGCCCTAACATAGCGTCCAACCCTCTACCGATACTGCCAATCCACCGCCTTAGTCTTTACTTTATATAATGTCGTGAGAGAAGATTGTATGTAAATCAGAAATTTCTTGAGTTTTTTTCCTCCTCCATCATGAAATTACTGTAGGAATATAAACAACTACAGGCATCATATGCCACATTTTTCAACATAGATGTAAATATACAGTTAAAAGATGCAAGATTTAAATCAAATGTTCCACCCTAATCATAAAAATATTAATTTTTCTGTGAAATTATTTGTGAATTTTATGAAATTGTCTCCTCTTTTCTTTGAGAGTCGCCGCTAATATTTGCCATTCGTAAAATAAAAGCTGTTTGGAGAAAGAAAGAAAGAAAGAAAGTAGTAGTAGTAGTAGTAGTAGTAGTAGGAGGAGGAGGAGTAGTAGCAGCAGCAGCCGTAGTAGTAGTAGTAGCACTAGTAGTAGTAGTAGTAGTAGTATTAATAGCAGCAGTAGTAGTAGTAGTAGTAGTAGTAGTAGTAGTAGTAGTAGTAGTAGCAGTAGTAGTAGTAGGTTAGCAGCAGCAGTAGTAGTAGTAGTAGCCTCGATATCACCAACACATATATACACACTTACATACAAACCCGTAAAGGTCATAAAATGTCTAGGATTTTGATTTATATTTCCAACTAAGAGGTAAATGTAAATTCGTTGAGATTTGATATATTTATTTATTTACTTTATTTTAATTTATTTTATTTTACCACATACTGTAGTTCTTTAAATTCACGCCATTTGACTACCTGAGTTACTTTCTCCTGTCTCACTAGCGCCACCACGCTAAATTTAATGGACAAGCTGTTCCTTGTAGTTCGAACAATCGACGGAGGTCCGTCACACACACACACTAACATACGCACACACTAACGCACATACACACAGACACACTAACATACACACACACTAACGCACAGACACACTAACGCACATACACACACTCTAACGCACACATGCGCCCCATGGATGCCCACACACATACATTAAGACACACACCAACGAACAACAACAGACACTAACGCACACACACATATGTCCCCATACACTCACACACCAACAGACAAACACACACTAGCACATAAACTAATAAACACTAATGCGCACACACATATTCGCGCTCCACACTCACACACTAACACACACACACACATATGGCTCCTACACACGCACACCTACACATACATATGGCTCCTACACACGCACACCTACATACTATCACATACTAACGCACACTAACGAACACACACACACACATAACCCCTACACCCACACACTAACACACACACATATGGCCCTTACATCCACACACTCACACACTAACGCACACACACACGCGTATGTCCCCTACAGCCACACACGAACACACACACATACCCAGTCGCCGCGAGATGTGACAGTGCTGATGGCGTCAAATTGTGATGCAATATTTTATGGTTTGCGGATGTGCTCGCTGCCGTTCTCAATTAATTTTATGGCGACAGTCACTTGTTATTACCAGGGTAATAAACAAACAAACTAAATAACAAATAAAGGAACAGAATTCATTCTATGTCATTTAGATGATAAACTGCTAAAGATGTGAATGTCTGGAGTATGCTAGACGTCACAATTGGATATCGTGCTAGGTTGATTGGCAAAATTGGTAGAGCGTCGGAGAAAATGCTTTGCAGTTACGAGACTTTACGTTCTGAGTGCAAATCCCGCCGAGGTCTACTTGCCTTTCATCCTTCTAGGGTCGATGGAATAAGCCACAATGTACCAGTGATCTACTCGGGTCGATGGAATAAAGCATAGAATACCAGTAATGTACTGGTTCGATGGAATAAAGCACAATGTACCAGTGATGTACTAGGGTCAATGGAATAAAGCACAAAATACCAGTGATGTACTAGGGTCGATGGAATGAGACAAGAACCAGTGATGTAGTAGGGTCGATGGAATAAAGCACAATGTACCAGTGATGTACCGGGGTCGATGGAATAAAGCACAGAGTACCAGTGATGTACTGTATTGATGGAATAAGACACATAGTACCAGTGATGTACTGGAGTCGATGGAATAAAGCACACAGTACCAGTGATGTACTGGGGTTGATGGAATAAAGCACAACTTACCAGTGATGTACTGAGGTCGATGAAATAAGCCACAAAATGGTTGTTGCTGTTGTTCTGGTTATTGTTGTTCTTGGTGGAGTTGTGGTTGTGGTGGTTGTCATTGCTGTTGTAGTAGTAGTAGTAGTAGTGGTAGTAGTCGTAATGGTGGTGGTAGTAGTAGTAGTAGTAGTAGTAGTAGTAGTAGTAGTAGCAGCAGCAGCAGCAGCAGTTGTTGTTATTAACATCATCGATCATAAATCAGTACAGCCTACGTGATATCGATAAAATCTCATTTCTGAACTGTCACAAAGAAGGAAGATGAAATCAATCCAAGTTTCGGCGAAACTCGATATTGTTAACACTGTCAATTAGCGTTGTTAACGGTGGCGTTGTTAACAGTGGCGTAGTTAACGGGACGGTGGTGTTGTTAACGTTGGCGTAGTTAACGGAGGCGTTGTTAACGGGACGGTGGCGTGGTTAACGTTGGTGTAGTTAACGGAGGCGTTGTTAACGGTGGCGTAGGTTAACGTTGGCGTTGTTAACGGGTCGGTGGCGTTTTTAACGGTGGCGATGTAATGTTGACTCAATTATAATGCCACCTTAGCAACTAGTCACACACACACGTACATACCTACATATAGATACATATACACACACAACCACACTCGAACACTCACACATGCACATACACACACACATGCTCACACACACCTACACACTGTTGCATTCAAATACATATATACACACTTACATACACATGCACTGACACTCATATACACTCACTCGCATATACTGTAGTTGTTGTTACTGTTGAATGTATGTATGTATGTATGTATGTGTGTATGTATGTATGTATGTATGTGTGTATGTATGTATGTATGTATGTATGTATGTATGTATGTATGTATGTATGTACATATATATATACTGAGGTATCGGTAAACAACCAGCACATACTTAAAATATAAATAGATATATATATATATGTGTGTGTGTTTGTGTGTATAATATATGTATACATATATATAAATGCACACACACACACACACATATATATATATATATAAAAACATATATATATATGACTCCAGTTCCCCAGTGAATTAACAACCCAGCAAGGAACTGGGCATATCAGAGTATTGACAATATCATACACCTAAACAACATATGTACTTGTCTATACCATACTAATTCAAACTGCCTGAAGAGGTCACAGCCAAAGATGGCTGTCACTGAAATATATATAGCAGTAATAAACGAAGCTAAATTTTAATCATTTGACTTTTATTTAACTTTATAAAAATATATATATATATGTGTATGTATATATGTATGTGTGTATACATATATACATATATATATATAAATATATATATATATAAAAGAAGAAATTAAAAGATGGTTAAAAAAGTTCCATATATTTTATTATGCGCATTTCGAAAACATCATCCTGGGACAAAAATTGTGTTCTCATCAGATAAAATAAGGTAACATGATATGAGGCCTGAAAACACTTGTCAACAGGAAAGTGCAAAGTCTACATACATATATATATACATATATATATATATATACATATATATATATATATATACATATATATATATATACATATATATATATATATATATATATACATATATATATATATATATATATATATATATACATATATATATATATACATATATATATATATATATATATATATATATATATATATATATATATATATATATATATATATATATATATATATATATATATATATATATATATATATGTCTTAGATTCTTACGCGCCGTTCGGTGCATCGAGCAGTAAGTACTCGCCAACGGTCATGATCAACGGCAACTTTTTCGAGACCGTGTCAGGTGATGCTGGCTGCCCTCAGATCCCTCCGGAACTTTCGTCGCCAGGTGATCCTTGGGCAACCCCGCCTCTGTTTACCGCAGGCGGAGTCCAGCTCTAACCAACTAACGAAAGGTTCTCTCGTTCTTTCGTTTTGATTCGTTCTTGTTCTCTCTGAAATGTAAGACCACAAGTAGATGTCGCCGCATGGTCTTATTTATTTGTCTTCTCTCTCCGAGCGTTGTATGCTGTCCACCCTAATATGTCTGGACATTCTCGATATTTTCCGTCAGATTCTTGCAAGAACGTGCTTCAAAATTAATGAGGAATGCCTCCAGACATACACGTTTGTAATGTTCTTGTTGTGGTTATTGTTTTTGTTTTTTCTTTGATGTCTTTGTACTGTTATTGTTCTTGTTGTTTCTGTGTTCAGTTTAGATGTAGAATGACAGCATAATCAATAAAAACGTTAGCTGTGTATATCTTTCTTTGTGGTATAGGTATAGTATAAATGGTTTATATATATGTATTATGTATATGTGTGTGTGTGTACATATGTATATGTGTGTGTATGTATGTATATATATACATACACATATATATATATATAATATATATATAATTATATATATGTATATATAAATATATATATATATATCTGTATTTATGTACATATTATATATATGCATCTATGTATGTATATATGTATTCATGTATGTATGTATTATGTATGTATTACTTATTTATGTGTGTATGTATGTATATATGTATACATGCCTGTATGTATGTATGTACTTCCTCTCACCATACATCTAGTACTACTTTGATCTGTAGTCTTCGCAATATATATATATATATATATATATATATATATATATATATATAATAGTACGTTTAAGTTTAGAAGTACGATGAAAAGTATCATATATTTATTATATTACCACGCTTACTTTGTTATTACTCAAATTTTCTCGGATGTTCCTGACTCAAGATGTCAAGCAGAGAGATCAAACTCCGAGAATTTGTGATTCCAAAGCAAACTATTAACCATTTGGCAATTCTGCGTCCACTTTGTTAAAATATTGCAGAATGGATTTTTTTTCCACTGATATTTTTCACCCTTTTTTTTTCAGTTTTTCTTTTCGAAAACTAATTTCTCTCTTTGGTTTCCCCTACAATATTATTGACTAAAAGCCTGCATATCCAAGCATCCTCCAACCCACCCATCCACCCATCCACCCATCATTCATTTTATCGGAGTAGAAAAAATGTAAAGTGTAGATTCAGCCATTAGTATTAAGAGTGGTTTGAAAAGCATTTTATCACACAGTCGTATTTTAAACAAAAACAACGATATAAAATGTCTATTTATTTTTTTACGAGATATTACTCACTAATATTAGAACTACTGTTGTTTATTTTTATCGTTATTTTTATTTCTGCTATGGAACGAGGGATTTTGCACGAAATATTTCAAACTAATAACAGACTCAAGGCAATAACAGAGATTTTCCATTTGCTAGAAATATGTTTTAGAGAATCCTTTTATGTTCTATCGAGAAATTCGAAATTAACGAAATGAGATCCATTTATTTTTCTCGTTTTCTTTTATAAAGGTGCACGGGCTCTCTCTTATATCAATATTTGAGAGAAATATTTCAACAAAGAACCTTACTTTGAAATTCGTCTCTCGCAGGCGTCTGTTTACTTTTGAACATTCTCCAATATTCAATTATCGTATTTTTACGTTAACTGTAAAGGAATTATCATGCGGTTTACCGCTAATATAGTTGAGAAAACTATCAAATATTCTAAACACAACCGCATAGAAGAATTTTAAGAGTATAAAATGATTTATGTTTTATTTTTAATATTTATTTGTTATTTTCTTCCACTTCAATCGAAGAAAACTAAAATATTTAACTGTTTAATGCGTCTTTCAATTGTTTAAAATGGTCGCCATTAGAGGGAATAGAATTTGAAACATATTTTTGTGAAAGTAAATGAATGGAAAAAGAGACAAAAAAGTAATAGTAGTCGCATTTATTTGTCGGAAGAGAATCTAAAGAGGTCAAATGGATTTGAAATTTGAAATTTCTTTCTTTATCACATTATTTATCACAAAGTATATAATTAATGTATTTTTGTACATAAATTATCTATATATATATGCGCAATTAGCCAAGTGTGATGTGTACGGGTACACTCCTGACAAGACCAAAACCCAAAAGAAGTGATTGATGTCAATGAAGGAGGGGTTCATCTAACCGAACTAAGAAGGCCCTACAATGGAATGGATATATATATATATATGTGTGTGTGTATATATATATATATATATATATATATATATATATATATATATGTGTGTGTGTGTGTATGTATATATATATATATGTGTGTGTGTGTGTGTGTATGTATGTATGTATGTGAATATATATATATAAGGCGCGTGATATATAAGGCGCGTTGCTTAGTGGTTAGAACATTGGGCTTGCAATTGAGAGGTTGTGAGTTCGATTCTCGGACCGGATGATGCGTTGTGTCCCTGAGAAAGACACTTTATTTCACGTTGCTCCAGCTTACTCAGCTGTAGAAATGAGTTGCGACTTCACTGGTGCCAAGCAGTATCAGCCATTGCCTTTCCCTTGGACAACATCGGTGGCGTGGAGAGGAGAGGCTGGTATGCATGGGTGACTGCTGGTCTTCCACAAAAATAACCTTGCCCAGGCTTGTATCTCCGAGAGAAACTTTCTAGGTGCAAAACCAAGGTCATTCGTGACCGAATGGGGCCAAAGCAAGATATATAATTTTTATTACAGTGTCTCACTGGGTCCCATTGGCTCTTAACACTTGGTAAAATTGTAGGAGGGTTGTCGTGAGCATCTAAATCTAGTGGAGGCCTTTCCTCTCCATGCCTAAACACAGCGAATTTTTTTTCCAGAGTGAAAGAGAGGGCGAGGGAATGGCAGAGAGAAGGTGAGAAAGACAGATAGATGAAGAAACAACCTCAGTATTTGACAGGTATTTTATTTTTCGCCATATACAAAATACTTTTGAATTGATAGTGCCCGATTTTATTTATCGCCACGTACAAAATACTTTTGAAGTGATAGTGTCCGATTGTATATCTCTTTCGTAGCATATATCGATTTTTCTACACTATCCTAATCATCTTCTGAAAGTTCGATTATCATCAGAAACCATTTTTGCTCTATGTTATTTCGTATTAGTTTCAGAAACTTAAATATTTAGTTTTATTTTTCTAATCTCAAATGAATCCTTGTCGATACTTTTATCCAATAATCATTCCATTATCGTTCTTTGTCCAGTAGTTTCACTAATCAGAAACTAAACTTCCACGGGCTATCAACCGAAATAGAATATCTGAAAACATAATAACGAGATGCCAAAATCTAAATAATCGATTCCAACGCCGTTTTCGTTCCTATTTTCTTTTAATTACCTGACCTTCAGAGATTGGAATCGTGTTGAGTTTCTTTCTTGCAAACGCCACGTCGTCCATTTTAAACCGTCCATTGTCTTAAGTGGGAAAAGATTTAATGTCATATATCTTACATTTGTGTCTGAGTTACCACTAACGCGCTAAACAGACTACTAATGTTTTTTTTTTTGTTTTTTGGGGGGGTTTTGGGGATATCAGAATACTATAATTATTGAAAGAATAATAGACTCTCTTCTCTTCCTTCGTTTAGACTCTCTTCTCTTATTCTCTCGTCTCATCTCTTCTGACCTCTGTTCCCCCTGTAATGTTCCACTGGAGATGCGGCTGCTGAAAATACATTTCGCTAATAAACAATTTGTTTTGGCAACTGAATTGCAATTAGAAAAAAAGAAAATTGATATCAATCGTTGTCACAGCATGGAAGAAGTTGTTTCTTTATCTTGTTTGGTGCTGACTAAGCAGACTTTCCAATTAAATCAACAGTAATTGGCTGGCATATGTCAACTCTACCTTAATTTCCACTGGCATGTGGTGCCTTTCAATAAATAACTTTATTTTCTCGAATTTCTAACTTTCAATATAACCCTATAAATACATTTTAAGAAACTTTTGTCTAGAATCACATTCATATGGTAGGCGATATCAAACGTGACCGTGAGCGTCAGACCCGATGCTTTGCCGCATAGAGTTACGACCCTTTGCGTTCTGAGTTCAAATCCCGCCGAGGTTAACTTTGCCTTTCATCCTAACGGGGTCGATAAAATAAAGTACCAAGTAATACACTGAGTAATTGCTGGCCTTGTGCCAAAAGTAGAAACAATTATTATTATTATCATTATTATTTAAGTTCAAATCCTGCCGTAGTTAGCTTTGCCTTTCATCCTTACGGGGTCGATAAAATAAAGTACCAGTAATGCACTGGGTATTTGCTGGCCTTGTGTCTAAAGTAGAAACAATTATTATGTGAGTTAGGGCGGTGGATTGGCAGTATCGGTAGATACAGTTACGGCCCTTTCCATTCAGAGTTCAAATCCTGCCGAGGTCAACTTTGCCTTTCATCCTTACGGGGTCGATAAAATAAAGTACCAGTAATGTACTGGGTATTTGTTGGCTTTGTGCCAAAAGTAGAAACAATTATTATTATTTGAGTTCAAATCCCGCCGAGGTTAGCTTTGCTTTTCATCCTTACGGGGGGTCGATAAAATAAAGTACCAGTAACGCAATGGGGTCGATTTAATTGACTTTTCCCTCTCCCAAATTGCTGACCTTGTCCCTACTGTAGAAATCATTGTTATTACTAGTATATTATAATTTGTTTGGTATCCATTTTATTTTTTCAATTCTTTTCGCCATTGTTGTTCCCTGGGTTTATTTGTTTATATATTTATATATTTATTTATAAATAATATTTATTGTTTCTTTGTTTTCCTTCATGTTGCTCAAATAACAGTTGTTGTTGTTGTTGTTGTTATTTTTTTTAATTCTTTCTACTTTCTTTATAGTTGTTGTTGTTTTTTCTGTTTGTTTTACTTTGTTTTTTTTAACATGAAACACATTCAGACCTTTTTTTTTTTTGTTAAGTGTTAATTCACACGTACGAATAATTATCGAAACGGTTTATCCCTCACCCCCCATCTGTCTCTCTTCCTCTCTCTCTCTCTCTCTCTCTCTCTCCCAATCTCTCTCTTTCTCTCTCTCTCTTCCTCTACCATTCCCTCTCTCTCTCCCTCTCTCCCCACATCTCTCTCCCTCTCCCAATTTCCCTCTTTCTCTCTCTCCCTCTTTCTCCCAATCTTTCTCTCCCTCTCCCTATCTTTCTCTCCCTCTCCCTATCTCTCCCCATCTCTCCGTCTCCCCCTCTCCCCATCTCCCTCGTTCTCCCCATCTCTCTCTCTCTTTCTCACTCTCGCCCAATCTCCTCCTCTTTCTGTCTCTGTTTCTATTTTTTTACTGCCCCTTTTCCTTTTCATTTTTTCTCTTTTTTCTCTTTCTCTCTTTTTCCTTTGTCTCTCTTTCCTGATTCTCCTGTGACTTCTTCTCTCTCATACTCTGTCTTTCCCTTTCCTAACTCTCTCTCCCTCTCTCTCCCTCTCTCAGTTTTTTCTTTCATCACTTTCTCACTCTTACCACTTCCTCACTCTTTCCAGTTCTCTCCTTTTCTCTTCCATTTCTCTACATCTCTCCCCCTCTCTCTCTACTTCTCTCTCACATACACACACATACTCTCTCTATCTTTAGATCTCTCTCTTCCTCTTTCTTTCCACCATTCTCTTTTCCTCTTTCTCCCTCCCTCTCTTCTTCTCCTCCTTCTCTGCGCTTCTCTCCCTTTTCACTATTTCTCTCTCCCATTCTCTCCCCCCCTCTCTCACACCCTCCCTCCACCTCTCCCTCTCCCCCCCACTCCCTCTCCCCCCACTCCCTCTACATCTCCCTCCGTTCTCTCTCTCTCTCTCTCTCTCTCTCTCTCTCTCTCTCTCTCTCTCTCTCTCTCTCTCTCTCTCTCTCTCTCTCTCTCTCTCTCACACCCTCTTTCATTCCTCCATTCCTTTCATTATTATCTCCAACCTTCCCTGCTATTTCTTTTCTAATTAACATACAATAATTCTCTCTTTTTTTTTTTTTTTTTTTGTCATTTATTTTCCTTGTAATTTTTCTCTCTCTCACACCAGCACTCCGCCACCCCTCGATCTATGTGTTACCTTTGTGCAACAATATCACAATTTGCACTTACTGCACTTCAAAGGAGCGACATCGTAATGCATCAAATGTGTCTATAAAAAAGTACTAATCAGTCTATAATGATATTTTCTATGACTGAGGTGGTAACAATCACCTCCATTATGTAATAATTTAACGCTATTCCCAAAGTCCACTGTAAAGGAAAGTTGTTACGTGGTTAGGGGTGTTCGACGGACAACCATGAAGACGCGAGTTTGATTCTTGGTGCAGCGCGTTCTGACCTTAAGCATGATATTTTATTTCACGCGTTGCTCCAGTCCACTCCATTAAACATTTACATAGATACATATCTTATGTAACGGGTTGCAACTAATTGTTACGCATGATTTATATTTGAAACTCTACCTATTTAAGCATATACATATATATATATATATATAGTAATAATAATAAATTTGAAGACTAATAAATATATATATATATATATAAAAGAATTACGAAATCTTTCTAAAATCATGAAATTATCAAAACACAAGCACAACAACAACAATCATAACTACAGCAGCAGCAGCAGCAACAACAATAATAACCATAGTAACAAAAGCAACACCAACAACATAATTGTATTTATATCCATCAACAAGATAAATGGTTATTGCACGAAATAGTGATATGAAATAAATATAATAGAAACATATTGCTATTGAAATAACGTAAAGTAGACTTCAGGGACATATTATGTTCAGTAGATGGTACGGACCAGAGAATATTTTAACTATATATATATATATATATAGTTAAAAGAAAAAACAAAAACAATAACAAAGAGTGCATTACAAAGTGTTAGTATTAGGTTCACGCTTGAGAGTCGGGGTGTATGTATGTATTAATATGTCGGGTCACTCTTGAGTGCTACTGGTAACATGTAACCCAGTACAACCTGTCGCATGGTCGGGTCGTCGGCGACTAAACCGGCAACCCCACCAAGTTTACTTGGTGAGGAGGAGGATTTTGGACACCCTGCAGGACAAAAAACGAAACCTGACAAAGGGCGGAAGAACTCATAAGAGTCAACGGCCATCCTAAAGTGTGCAAATATGTATATACACATGTACTGCGCGGTTAAACCACTGGGAGTAAAGGACCCCTAGCCTTTGTCAGGGCATTATTCTAGGAGAAGGCAACTCAGGAAACTGGGATAACTCCGATATAAAACCTGCGGCTCAGTGGTTACCGATGATGTTGATCTTTTCATCTTTTCGGGTTATAGCAACTGTCGCTCAGAGAGTGGGATTGGCTCAGTGCACAGTCTTTCCTCACTTTAAAAAATATCTTCACGCACAGGCATTGCATGATAGAATTAATTAATAATTATTAATAATGGTATATCGTGGAATGGCCATACTCGATAACGAGGGGGCAGCCATCATTAATGTATGTATGTATTTATGTATGTATATATGTATGTGTATATATATGTATGTATATATGTATGTGTATGTATATGTATATGTATGTATGTGTATATATGTATATGTATATATGTATATGTATATATATATATGTATATGTATATATATATATGTATATGTATATATATATGTATATGTATATATATATATATGTATATGTATATATATATATGTATATGTATATATATATGTATATGTATGTGTGTATATGTATATATGTATATATATATATATATATATATGTATATATATATGTGTATATATATATATGGTCTGTTGGAGATGCAGGATATGGCAGCGATAATGAGGGACGGAGACCGCTGGAGAGAACTCATCCATGGATCTCGGGAATTTTACCCGCCTTAGATGTAGATATATATATATATATATATATGTATATATATGTATATATATATATATATATATGTATATGTATGTATGTAAGTATATATGTATATGTGTATATATGTATGTTTGTATGTATATATGTATGTAAGTATTTATATTTATATATATACATATAAATGTATACACACTCATATGTATATATATGTTTGTGTGTATATATATATATATATATATATGCTTATACATATGTATATATACGTGCTTCTGTGTGTGTGTGTGTGTGTGTATAGACGGTGAACTTAAGATTCATTGGGAAATTGTTTAATGTAGCCCTCCCAACGCAAGTGACCATTATACTAGTCTGTCAGTCTCAGAGATTGGATATATACATATTATATTAGACTCTAAGACTTAGAGGATATGTATGTATGGTCCTAGGACACCTGGTGGAGTCATAGGGGTGATGTAATAACAAACGGTGTGTGTTGGGCACTTTAAACCTGGCAGACTAGATCCTTTCTTCCTTCAGGTTTGAACTCAGCCGATTTCTTCGTTGGGGAGAGAAAGTAAGCGATAGAGAGGAAGTGATAAAGAGATACAGAGGAAGAATCAACCCCAGTATTAAACTGGTACTTTATTGTTTTCATCCACATTAAAATGATGAAAAGCAAAGTTAACTACGGCAGAGAACCGGGACATACTGTAAAGCCTATTCTATCCGACCTTTTGACGTTCTCTTCGACAATTCACCGCTCTTAGGGTGTGATTTAAGGGTTTAAGGGTTGTTTGGCAACTATTTCTGTGTAGAAGCTCCCACGTCAACTCATTACGATTTATAAATTCGAACCACGCCAAGGAAAGGAGGAATAGTTTCGAATGATCTATGGCAGATTTTTTTTTACATTAAAACTTCCTTTAGTTCTCTCTCTCTCTCCTTTTCTCTCTGACTCCCCTTTTTCACTCTCCCTCTGACTCGCCCTCTCACGTTCTCTCTCTCTCCTTCTGACCTGCCCCTCTCACTTTCTCTCTGACTCCCCCTCTCACGTTCTCTCACTCTCCCTCTGACTCCCCGTCTCACGTTCTCTCACTCTCCTTCTGACCTGCCCCTCTCACTTTCTCCCTCTTGTATTCATCTTATATTTTACACATCACTTCTCTCTCCCCAGCGACCAGTCCATCCGTGTTCGATCGCTCTCTCTTTCTCACTCTCCCCTCTCTTGATGTATAGACATATAGAGCGACAGGGTGTCCCAAAAATGTATACACACTTCAAAAGCATTCTAATAAAAGTCTGTATACATTATTTGGAGACACCCTGTATATATATATATATATATGTATATATTAATATGTATGTGTATATACACACATATATATATATACATATATATATATACATATATATATATATATATATGGATACATATATGTATATATATATGTATATATATATATATATATAATGCACACATACATTTATATACACACTAGCCATACACGATCCTATTTCTCTCCCTCTCTCTTGTTGTCAAACCACCAACTCCCCCTTCTATCTCTGTCTTCCCCTATCCCCCCTCTCTCTCGCTCCCTACAGCTACCAAACCACAACACGTCCCTCTTCAGAGTCAGTTCACCAAAATCTATTTTCCCAGTACAAATTAAATAGACTTTCAGTCCTAATTTATCTATCTTGATGTGTAAAACTATGGCGTTTGTTTTCCTTCATTTTTTCCTGCATTTTTCCTTCATTTTTTCTTCATTTTTTCATCAAATTTTTTCCATAATTTTCTCTTTATATTTTCCTTCATTTTTCTTTAATTTTTTTCCTTCATTATTTCCCTTATTTTTTCTTCATTTTTCCTTCATTTTTCTTCATTTTTTCTTTATATTTTCCTTCCCTTTTCCCTTCTTTTTTTTCATTTCTTTCTTCCTTTTTTCCTTCTTTGTTTGTCTTAACCAATCAATTAGATGATTTAAAACAAAATTTGAAATATTTATGAAAACGTGTGTGGGTGTGTGTTCTGTGTGTGTATGTGTATATCTGTGTATGTGTGTTTGTGTGAATGCATGTGTGTGTTCGTGTGAATGTATGTGTGTTTGTGTGAATGTATGTCTGTGAATGTGTATTTTTGTAAGTGTGTGTGTGTTTGCACGTTTATATTTATATACTCATACCTATAAATGTATGCATATGCTCATACACACACGTACACACATATAGACATATGCTATAGCGTGTTAAAAAAGTTCTTCTGTATGTAAAAAAGCCAGAACAAATACCGCAATGTCCACTATATTGGATGCTCTACCAATTCTTCCAATTTACCAACCTAGAAAGAATATTATATCAAACACACTATTGGGCTAAAATATCGTGGCCATATTGTCAGAATACGAACAAATATCCTCATTCAATACCTCATACATACATACACACATACATTCATACATACACACATACATACACACATACATTCATACATACATACACACATACATACACACATACATTCATACATACATACATACATAAATACATAGATGCATACATACATACATACATACATACATACATACATACATACATACATACATACATACATACACACATGCATACATACATACATACATACATACATAAATACATACATTCATACATACATACATACATACATACATACATACATACATACATACATACATACATTCATACATACATACATACATACATACATACGTACGTACGTACGTACATACATACATACATACATACATACATACATACATACATACATACATATACACATACATACACACATACATACATTACAAGGAAATATTAAAAGTACAATCCATTAATGAAACAGTATAAATATGTAAAACATTCTAAAAATTCTGCTTCTAATAATTGCATAAACACTTGTACAGATACAAAGCATATACACATGCACACATACAACTAAAAACATCCACATCCACACATACAATAACATCCACAACTACACACGCATACATGCATGCATACATACATATCTACCTAGTTGATGTTGTGTAAATCTCAATGAGAAAGTCTTGTAACTATGTTAGAGACCGACTCTCTCTCAATTGACAAACATTTGTGAAATTATAAAACCAGAAGATCATCATCATCATCATCATCATCATCATCATCATCATCATCAACCGGCGGTCTCAGCCGAAATTGACTCAGCAATTTATTCCCACGTGAGTCTGTCATTGATTGTCGCTGCCAAATCATAGATTTCAATACCAGAATCTATGGAGATGACATCGGGATAGAAGAGCTTGCGCCCCTTGTTATTAGTGACTGATTGTGGTTTCTAAAACACTAATGAGGACACAGCCTCATAGGTGGCACGATGGTAGTAGCCAGCAAATCGAGATAGAAGAGCTTGCGCCCCCTTGTTAAGAGTGACTGATTGTGGTTTCTAAAACACTAATTATGACACAGCCTCATAGGTGGCACGACGGTAGTACCCAGCAAATCGAGATAGAAGAGCTTGCGCGCCCTTCTTATTAGTGACTGCTTGTAGTTTCTAAAGCACTAATGAGGACAGAGCCTAATACGTGGCACGGCTGTAGTAGCCAGCAAATCTTACTCTCCTTTTAAGTACAACGACAGATATGCATGGGATGCCGGCATATATTTCTCTCAAAATCAGATGCCAGGTTATGTTCTGAATGCGTCGAAATAGGCGAGTGTAGGTGCCATCGAGGCGCTTTTGTTGTTTGGATGAAAGCGTCCATGTTTCATTTAGCAAGATTGGTTGAACTGTTACATACACACAGACGTAATACTTAGATACATACATACATAATACATAATACATGCATAGATGCATACTTACATATATACATACATGTATGCATACATATATGCATACATACATAAATGCATATACACATATTAATACATATATACGTACATACACACCACACATATATGTGTATATATATATATATATAATTAGAATTGGTGCTCTGAAATAGCGATATATATATATGAATGTATATATAGTGTATTTTGCAATACACTGTATGCTTAATTAAAAGCATTTCGAAGACCTTACGCTATTGTTTTAGAGTAGTGACAGTCTCACTTACTTTAAATTTTCAGCAAACAGGAGAGATAAAGTAAGTAAACTCTCACTACTCTAAAACAATAGCGTAACGTCTTCGAAATGCTTTTAATTAAGCATACAGTGTATTGCAAAATACACTATATATACATTCATATATATATATATATATATATATATATATATATATACAATACATACATACATACATAAATTCGTACATACATACATGCATGCATACATACATACGTACATACATACATAGATACATAGAAACATACATACATAATACGTACATACATACATAGATACATACGTACATACATACATAGAATCATACAAACATACACACATACATACATACATACATACATACATACATACATACATACATGCGTACATACTTACATACATACACTCTCACTCACAGATCGAATATAGCACGGTCAAGACAATAAAATGAAATATAAAAAGAAAACTAAAACATAATTAAAATATAAAATAAAATAAAATAAATTAAAACAGAAAATAAAAACATGTCTACACTTGGATGGCAGATAGTAAACATGGCGGTTTGCAGGATATACAAATATAAAATGTATATTTTATTTATTTATCAACTTATGTGTTTGTTTGTCCGTTCAGAAAGCAATAATTCTGTAAACATTAACTATAGAGTGCCGGCTTGTGTATGTAAACAAATCGAACTTAGAAACACTTTGGAAAAAAATAAACCCACGTGGTTTAATTGATTTATTGAATTTTTTTTATTTTTTATTTTTTATTTTTATTTTTATTTTTATTTTTATTTTTATTTTTGTTGTTGTTTTTTTGCGAACAGATCTATGGAGGTTAGGAGGTAGAGAGGCAGTAATGGCGAAGCCAAATAAAGAGTAAATAACTCATACTTTAATACAGATCTTTACAGAGACCAAAGATTCTAACAGACAATCGATTTCAATTTGTTGCTATATATGTATGTATGTACATACATATATATATGTATATATATATATATATATATATATATATACGCATATATTTATATGTATGTGTATATATATATTAATACACACACATATACTTATATGCATGTATCTGTGTATATATATGTATATATATATATATATATATATTCATACATACACACACACATATATATATATATATATACATACATATATATACACACACACATATATATATACATACATATATACATATACATATACTCACACATGTATATATATATATATATATATGCCCTTTGTATATATGTATATATATACAAAGGGCAAGGGAGCTCTTAAGAGTCAATAGCCATCCAAAATCACCGGGAGAGATGACCCCTTAGCCTTTGTCAAGGCAGAATTCTAGGAGAAGGAAAACTCTGATATAACACCTGCAACCCTGATGGTATCCAATGATGTTGACTTGTTCTTCTTTTTGGTAAATATCATCTTGGTTAAGAGAGTGGGACTGGCTTTGTGCAGTGCCTTTGCTCACTATAAAAGCTTCACAGCACAGGCATTGCTTTATATCTGGAGATCTCTCTGCACTTGTCATCACATGGTACCATGGGCCCTGCACTATGTGTCAATAATGGTCACAAGTGTAGTCTTTGTACCAGAGTTTTCAAGTCGCTGGCTGGACTAAAAAGTCACATTCGTTCAGCGCATCGGTAGGGGTTCTCCTACATGGATATAAAGTAGTGGCCGTACTCGAAAACGAGTTGGCAGCCACCATATATATATATATGTGTGTGTGTATATATATATATATATATATATATATATATATATATATATATATATATATATATATATATATTTATATATATATATATATATATATATATATATATATATATATATATATATATATGTATGTATATATACATATATATATATGCGGCATATCTCTAACCATTGCTACTAAAGAGTCCGACGTTTCGGCCATGTTTACTGAAGACGCCAGAAAATGTACATACACCCATATATATATATATATATATATATATATATATATATATATATATATATATATATATATATATATACATACATATGTGTGTATGTCTGTGTGCGTATCTGTGTGTGTATCTTTGTGCTATATGTATATATCTAATACTATCTATATCCATATAGGCTGGAAAGATATTCTGATAGTTTTGGAGGGTTATGCTACCAATAAAAACACACTCATCAGTTGAGTTTCCTTATCTTGTCTTTCAGAAACATCTACTAGTTTTCATGTTACTAATATCTGCTGATAATTACGAGAATTATCTTCATCAGGACAGCTGAAATTATATGGATTCGATAATTCATTAACGTCAACTGCAATATCACTTTGGAATCTCATCAATCTCCTATAAACTATACAACGATCGATATTTTAATTATAAGATGACACTGAAACAATATAACTATTTGGTGAATATCTGTTGAACATAACAGATTTCTTTATCTAGAATATATCTTGAATATAATACCAGTCCTTTTTCTCAAACTTAACAAACAGAAATAAATCACTTCCAGCGCTTCTCCCTCTCCTTCTCT
>OZ024762.1:21644463-21651963 GCA_964016885.1 Eledone cirrhosa
ATATAGAGAAAAAGAAAAAAAGAACGGGAAGGGAGGGGATGGCAAGAGCTCTGGTGTCGCAGGAGAGAGAGGAGGGGTAAAGAGGAAGGGGTATTGGGCTTTGGGCCAAGGTCAAGGGGGAAGAAGTGCTGCGCCCCGCGGACAAGAACGCAAAAGCATTCCCGCGGACGATGGCCAGTGACACCCGCTGCAATAGCCACCCAACTTCGTGGGGCTCCTTCCTCATTGGGTATTAATTTAATCGAGTTTTCCGTCTCCACTTCCCAACTCATCTCTAAAGAAATAATTTGTGGGCCTCGTACCTATAATGGAAAATTTTATAAGGTGGTAGCTATATTATATAAGTAAGTAAGGCGGTGGATTGGCAGTATCGGTAGAGCGCCGGACAACATGCTTTGCAGCATAGAGTTTAGGCCATTTATGTCCTGTTTCAAATCCCGCGGAGGTTAGCTTTGCCTTTCATAGTTACGGGATCGATAAAATAAATTACCAGTAATGCGCTGGGGCAGATCTAATCGACTTTCCCCTCCCCCAACTTGCTGACCTTGTGCCTATAGTAGAAATCTCTGTTGATAGGGCGGGGAATTGGCAGTATCGGTAGAGGCTCGGACGCCATGCTTAGCAGCATAGAGTTACGGCCCTTTATGATCTGAGATCAAATTCCTGCCGAGGTTAACTTTGCCTTTCATCCTTAAGGGGTCGATAGAATAAAGTACCAGTAATGCACTGGGGTCGATCGAATTGACTTTCCCTCTCCCCAAACTGTTAACCTTGTGTCTGAATCACAAACCATTTTATAATGTTAGTTGTGTGATATAAACTTAAGATGTTACGAAGTGATGGCTGGCGGGTTGGTTGGTGTCCCTCATTATCGCTGCCATGTCCTGCGTCTCCAACAGACCAGTGTCTGTCCTTAGGGCATCAACATACGTTAACCTTGGTCTTCCTCTTCTAGTGTGTCCATGTAGGGGCTCCCACAGGAGCACTGAGTGCAATGTCGGTCAGCATGTCCAGCTAACCTCAGTCTCCTCTGTGTCACTTTTGAGCTGACTTTTTGGGAGGCTCCCAAACAGCTCTGAGTTATTCATCCTCAGTGTGATTAATGTACAGAGCCATCCTCAGCATTCTCGTGTAGCACCCATCCACCATCTGACTGAGTTTCTTGGTCAGTGTCCATATGTATATATATACATAAATATATATGTATTTGTGTATATAAGTATTTGTGTATATATATGTATATGTATTTGTGTATATATGTATATATATATATATATACACACACACACACATATATATATATATATAAACACACAAATAAAGAAAATATTGCTACTAGACACTGCACACACGTTACATAGAGTACTTTCATTACAATAGAAAACATATCTAAACAAAATAAATAATAAAATAACAATAACACAGCACGTACCCAAGGTACACACAGCTGTGTTCAATTCCGCAATGAGAGCACGCAATGGAAATAATAAGCATAATAATAATAATAATAGGGTGGTGGATTGGCAGTATCGGTAGAGGGTCGGACGCCATGCTTTCCAGCATAGTTACGTCCCTTTACGATCTGAGTTCAAATCCCGCCGAGGTTGACTTTGCCTTTCATCCTTACGGGGTCGATAAAATAAAGTACCAGTAATGCACTGGGTAATTGCTGGCCTTGTGCCAAAAAGTAGAAACAAATAATAATAATAATAATATTAGTAATAATAATAATGATAAAGAACAACGATGGTGGTAATAATTATAATGATTTCCTTTATCGAATAAATGCCAAAATTGATATCCATGGGAAAAAAACAACAAAACACAAAAACAAAAGCCAAAACAACAACAAAAAAAGTGAATGGCGAAACTGAAGCATGACTTCAGTGTGTTGCCATGGTTTGTTAGAGGATAATTGGTATATATGGAAGATTAGAAGAGGAGAAAATTATGTATTAATATGGCGGATAGGTAAAAAATATGGCGGAAGATGTTAATAACAGAGGATAACTTTGTAATTATTGATGTCTTTCTCTCCTGTTATGTAATCTGGCTGCCTCATTTTTTCCACTTCTTAGTACATTACACACACGTAACAATATATATATATATATAAAGAGAGGGGGGGAGATGGACATTTATATCAAGACCGCGGCGCCAAGCACGATTTTCCATATTTCTATACCTCTGTTTAGTGGCCCCCACCCCTGTCTCAGCACCGTAGACTCTCTCCCTCTCCCTATATATATATATATATATGCAGAGGTTATATTTAATTTGTTGGGATTCAACAAGCTTTAAAATGTTATAACTGATATAAAGCTCTCAGTATAAAGTATTTTATCTGATGAAAGCGCACCATAATTTGCCTTGGTTGCCCTTGAAATATATATAATAAAATAATTATGGTTTTATAAATATAGTTTCCATTTATTAAATATTATATATATATGTATGTATATATATGCGCATATGTTGTTTATGCCTATAAGCATACAAAACTTTCGCCAGTGTATATTAGAGATAAATATTAACATGGTCAGCAAGAGCGGGGAAGTAAAGGAATTTCCGAACGAAGTCCTTTGTGATATTTGTTCTGTATTGATTTAGTGCACTCTCTTCACACACTTGCCACTCACACCATCATAAATAAATTAAGCCAATGATTGGTTCATTTATAAACCCTTGCACATATTCTGCCTTGAATATATTCACGCATATGTGAGCAGAACTATAGAAAATATTATATACACTGTACACCTTATATAATATATAGTCAGTATTTCGAAGGATATATATATATATATATATATATATACACTTGATGACATAATGTATAATCTTTGCATATAATCTACATATATATATATATATATATATATATATATATATATATATATATATATATATATATATATTAATATAGAAGAGCTTCTGCAGGACTAGAACTGTTTCATTCGTGAGAAATCATCTGATGACTTCTCGCGAATGAAACAGTTCTAGTCCTGTAGAAGCTCTTCTATATATATATATATATATATATAGGAAACGAGTCAGGACCCCGACGGCCAAGCTCCGACCGTTTCGACACCTATATCTGGGTTAGTTCGTATCTAGCTGTTGAAACGACCAGAGCTCAGCCGTCGGGATTCTGACTCTTTTCCTATTACCCAATCTACTACCCTAAGTATCGAGTACTCTGGTGCGTTATGGTCCACCTGGTTCCTTACCATACTTCGTTCGTCATATATATATATTTTTTTTTTCTTATCGATCGACTTTCGTCAAATCGGACCGAGGGAACAATGTTTCCGTTGGTCTTTCCAATTGCTAATACTATCTATCGGTCGCAACTCCAGGTAGAAGGAGCAACGTGAAATAAAGTGTCTTGCCCAAGGACATAACGCATCGCCTGGTCCAGGAATCGAACTCACAACCTTATGATTGCGAATCCAATTCTCTAACCACTCAGCCACACGCCTTCACATATATATATTTCCTTTTTTATTTCGTAACTGTGAAGCAATAACAGTGAGCCGAGAGCCAGCAGTTTCGTACTTAAGTGTACCTCTCAAATAATGAGTTGTATCTGTAATTCAAAATACCACCTTTGACTCACCATACACACACTGTGTCACACTGAATCTTCCTGAGAATTAAGTTATGGGTACATGTGTCTGTGGTATGCTCAGCCACTGACTCATTCATTTCACAAGCATGCAGTTCTGTTATTCCAATAACTGGAACGCTTGCCATTGGAACCGTTGATGGTCCAACGCTGTGTATAGTTTACTGTTTGTTCTTACTTGTTAACTGAAAATTGTTCACCGTTGGTTGTTTTTTTTTTGTTAATTAATGCGCACACACACACACATATATATATGTGTATATATATATATATATATATATATATATATATATATATATATATATATATATATATATATATATATTATTTCGTTTTTGTATTTCTTTTGCAAGATTTCTTATCTGAAAACTTGTGTTGAAACACATTGTCATACTTTGGGAGGTTCATGCCGCCAATAAAAACACACAACTCACAAAGACAAGATTATGTAGGAGAGAACAAAGGAGAGACACAAACTAAAAGCCGAGTCACTGAGGAGGTCACATAATGTGTGACAAAAGAGCTTTGACAATATATAAACAACCATCCGCTTATCAAACCGACCAACCAACCAACCAACAGGGGCGTGTGTTTTTATTGACAGTAGGACCATCCCAAATCATAATAATATATATACCATGTTACCCGGCGTCGAAGACGCTACTTTTTTCTCTAAAATATGGCTCAAAAATCTACCATGCGTCCTGGAGCCGAATGTTGTTTATTTTTTTTTTTTTTTTTCAAAATTTTTGGTTGTCAAAATTAGAGTGCTTCCTCGAGAATGAAGCGTCTTCGGCGCCGGGAAATACGGTGTATATATATATATAAATATATGTGTGTGTGTGCGTGTGTGTATATATATATGTGTGTGTGTATACATATATATATATATATATATATATATATATATATATATATATATATATATATATATATATATATATATATATATATATATATATATATATACATATATATACAGAGATACACAAATACACACACACTGTTCTATATTAATTGTTCACTGCCAATTGCTCGTTCTTTTATAGTCTGTTGTTGGTAAACTATTGTTGACGGGTCCCGGAGAGGAGTTTTGTTTCACACATTTCGAGTGATAACATCTCACTTAATATCCACTAAATATGTCTTCCATTTACTTTTTAATGACCGTCTGTCTGTCTCACTTACCTCTCCCCTTTTTCGTGTTGTTCTTGTTATCCGGTGAGATATTGTCACAATAATCACCATCACCACATCATCATCATCATCGTCGTCGTCGTCGTTGTTGTCGTCATCATCATCAACATCATTATCGTCATCCTAAAATTTGTCATCGTCATCATCATCACCATTATCATCGCCGTCACCGCCACCACCACCATCATCATCATCTTCATCATCGTCATTATAATCCTCATCATCATCACCATCATCATCACCATCCCCTTCCTCCACCACCCCCTCCTCCACCACCCCCTCCTCATCATCATCATCACCAACATATATATTTCTACCTATGTTATTGTATTGCGGTGTTCAATGTTTTTTTTTTTCTTTGTTTGTCTCTCTGTTGTTTTTTTCTCCAGACAGTATCAACCTAATTACTTAATATTTGGTACCGGTAGATAAAAAAAAAAAGGAAAATCTTCAATATATTCTTTGCATTCAACCGTCACATTTATTAAAACAGTAAAGTCTAAAGATTTTTATGTTCTTATACAGTTGAGAAAAAGGTTTTGGTCGTTTCGGAGCTAAGTCCTTCTACGGAAGACGAGAAATATTTGTGTGTCCTTAGTCTATGTGAATGCGGAAATAAAGCATTAGCAACGTTGTTTTGTGCAGAATAACATTTTCGTGTGCACGGCAACACTTTGATGTAAGTAGCAGCATTTTAATAGGTACCGCTACAATTTGAATTATAATCTCATTTGAAGAATGTAATTTTGGTAAAGGATATGATAATGGTAGATCTCGGTATGTATATTTCACTTGTGTGATCATCGAAACGGCCTACTCCTGGCGAATATTTCACAGGCATTTGTACCCTTAACGTAATTCTCAGGGAAATTTAGAGCGATACAGTGTGTAACAAGGCTGGCCTTTTGATTTACAGGTACAGTCCTCCAGACGGGCTTGCTTCCACACAGTTTCAATCGACCCAATTTCATTCACAGGGCGTAGGTCGACCAGAGCCTATTCTAAAAAGTACTTGACCCTTTGAATAACTGGTACAGTTCATTCGACGGGTTTTCAAACATTTTCTGCCAATCCAACTTAATTCACAAGATTTGGGCCGGCTCGAGCCTACGGTAAAAGACATTTGCCCCAGATAATAAGCTATGGGATCGAACCCTGAACCTCGTGACTGTGGAAGAAACTCATTAACCATTCGAACCTTAAGAAGTTAAGGTGAAGGATGTAATTTAGTGAGCCCTGACAGAACATTAGCTTTATGTATTTATTTTTTATTTATGCTATATAATATATACCTTATAATCTCGTCTATAAGTCGCACGTTATCCTACGAAAATACTACGTGATAAACCAGCATGCTAATTATCTACTGGACCTACAACATCCCCAGTTCAATGTATGTTATATTATAAAAGTTCTATGTAAAATGCAGGTGCGACTTATACACAAGTATATACGGCATGTGTTTACACGCAAAGGTTAACCCACAATTACTACTGGTACACGCTATTTTTGTTTTCAGCTGAGTGGAATGTACTAGAGCAAATGGAGACGACAAGAGTCCAAGAGTCTTGTTCAAGTACACAACGCGCTGTCCGCCTTAGGACTCACGGTTTAATGATCGTGAGTCCAACATCCTAACCACTAGGCCATGCGCCTTCCACACAAGGAAGTAGAGCTAGTCTTTGTTTTTCTCTTTTGTTTGGTTGTGTTTTTTTCCGGTGTACATTTGAAAAAAAAACCCAAAAAAACAAGAAGTCTTAATAAGTGAACAAGCGTTCATCATATTTTTCAGGTTGGCTTGAACACTGATGCATCTTGGGTTATGAATTCTGTACTTATATTCATATATCAACTGACATTATATTGTATATAGTCTTGCTATTTATATGAACGCCTCAATGTAGACATGAAATAATCCCCTGTTTTGTCATATTATATTTTAAAAAAACATATATTTATACATACAGCCACATATATACGTATATATATATAAATACATATATATTATACGCACATATATATAATATATCTATAGAGAGAGTAGATTTATTTATATATATATATGTATGTATACATACATATAAATATATATATATATATATATATATATATATATATATATATATATATATATATATATATATATATATATATATATATATAAAAGACGTAAAATAAGAAAATTTTAAAAGAAATTTTAAAAAATTAACTTACAAAATTTTTTTATATATATATATATATATATATATAAAAGACGTAAAATAAGAAAATTTTAAAAGAAATTTTAAAAAATTAACTTACAAAATTTTTTTATATATATATATATATATATATATATATATATATATATATATATATATATATGAAGCATTGTGAGATACGTAATTCAGAATGTAATGCAAAAAAGTCGGATCAATGCGAATAGGAAATATAGTTGTGGAAATAGGATAAAGTAAGAATGGCAAAACAAAACAATTTCTGTTTTCTTTCGAAAAAGAGTTTCTAACCTCGAAATATTATGAAATGTAGGTTAAAAACTCTTGTCCTATTTTAACATTCTGACTTTATTCTACTCTAGTTCAACAAGTATTCACATTGTGCAGGTATTTCCATTACATTATTAATCATATATATATATATATATATATACATATATATATATATCTATACACACA
>OZ024762.1:21661963-21666963 GCA_964016885.1 Eledone cirrhosa
ACAGCAAGGAAGAAATAGCAATGTGATGTGTCGTTATGGAGTCCATCTCATGGAGCAAGAAACGCTGGTCGTCCCAAGAAGACATACGTCAAGCAACTTGAGGACGATACTGGATGCACTGCGGAAGAACTGGCAAACGCTATGAGAGACAGAGATGGATGGAGGAAACGTGTCATAGAAAGCCGAACAAGCTCGACCTGATGATGATGATATTGCTGAAGAATTTCTAAAGGGTTTAAGCTTGACCGTAAGGGTTCTATGTATTGTAATATCTACACACTTCTTAAACTATGGGATAATAAGTTGAATAATGGTCCTGATAATTTCAATAAGTAACATATTTATGGTAAAGGAGTGGTAATGAATACATATGTGGGAACTGTTAGCGAGTGCTTGTTAGTGTGAATGCATATCTATGCGTGCGGGTATGTATATGTCTCTCTTTCTCTTAATTTCGAGTACATTTTCACCGGCCACCTTCCTGGTGGCAAGGATGTAAAAGAAAAAAAAATGATCATCCTTTGAATCACAAGAATGTTTTGAAAATTTTGAAGGTGCCAGCTATCGCAGCCATTTGTAGTCTATGAATTAGGGAGCTGCGCTCTTTGTCCACAAATCCAAGTTCAGTTACACTTTGGTCCAAGCGGGTTGGTATATAACCTCTAACTCCAATAATAATGAGTGTGAAGCTGAAGGTGTATCTTGGATACTGGATCTGCAAACTCCTCATCAATGGCCCGTAGATGTCCGCCTTCTCTTGTGTTTTCCTTACAACTTTGACATCAATGTGTGGTCCCATACAACAATATCAGGCCGATTGTGTTTTAATTTGGTGGCAGTTTTTATTTCCAGGTTCCACCAGTATTCTTTAGTGCCAACTATCTCAACATATTCCCCCTCATGTATGTATATATGCACACACACACACACACACACACACACACACACACACACACACACACACACACACACACACACACACACACACACATATATATATATATATATATATATATATATATAGAATTTAGTATATCTACTAACATATGCGTACAGATGTACGCTAATGCTAGCAAATACATAAGTTATGTCATAGTACCTAGGTGGTTCAATGCAGGAGGATGCAGAACAATAATATGAAGGACGTAAAATAAGAAAATTTTCTTATTTTACGTCCTTCATATATATATATATATATATATATATATATATATATATAGTAATAATAATAAATTTGAAGACTAAAATCCAAAGAGGGCTCGATAAGGATAAATATATATCAAATATATAAGAACCGTAGAGCAAATATTTATTAAAATAACAGATTAAAGTTTAAGCAGAGAATCGGTGCTTTCACCCTTAACGGGATCTTCTGAAACTAATATATATATTGGTAACAATATTAAACAGACATTCATTCTTTACAGATCCCTGTTTGTACTTTAGAGGTCTCATGAATTAGACCAAACCTAGACACTCTGCCGCCTTGGCAATACAACTATAGCGGAACTATTTCATATATCGCAACAACAATATATATTCATACGTGATTTGGTTAAACAAACGAATCGTTTTAGATCGCGTATGAATACATTGTTGCCGCCTCATTATAAAACCTTCTGATTCACCAGAGAGAGAACTCTCTTGGACAGCGAGATGAAAAGACCTACTACAGGATAACTCCTACTGTGATCCTCCTATAATCCTGCTATGAGGAATTGAACATTTAGGAACAAAGCATGTTCCACATTTCTTGAATTGCTCTTCTACGTTATGTTTTCTATATGAGATATTCTACTGTGTGTATAGAAATTTGGTCTTCTACAATAAATTTATGTTTATGGCGAATTGAGTGTCGAAAAGGATAATTGTTTATATCACGATGTCAGAAGCATGTCACAGCAAGTACGGAGGAAGGAATACACCAACCAAGGTATTTTTTTTTGCAATTGTTTGTGATAACAAAGTCATTGGATGGTTCAACTTGTAGTTATTAAAAGGAATAAATAATCATTTTACTCCTCTTTTCCCTATACAACAATTTGTTCACTCACGGCTAATATTTTAACTATTATTCATACAATATTAATTATTTCGTTACTATAGTCCTACCGAAAGAGACTGTCCGTTGTTTGTAAATAATTTTGAAAATAATCGAGAATTTGAAGGGGTTTAGTAGTATATATTCTCACTGTCTATATGTTAACTATAATTCAGACAGTGCAGTATCGGTAGAGGGTCGTATGCCATGCTTTGCAGCAAAGAGTTACGGTGCTTTATGATCTGAGTTCAAATCCCGCCGAGGTTAACTTTGCTTTTCATCCTTACGGGGTCGATAAAATAAAGTACCAGTAATACACTGTGATAATTGCTGGTCTTGTGCCAAAGGTAGAAACAAATATTAAGTGTTTCTTTACTATATTTCTTCTGAAATATACTGCTTAAAGTGTTCAGTTTGAGATCGTTGTGGAAATCGGACCCTCGTAAAGACCTGAAGATCCGTCTCTTCATGGCCACAGTGGAGTCGGTGCTTGGAGTACGGGTTTGAGACTTGAACACTGACCAAGAAACTCACTCAGATGCTACAAGAGAATACTGAGGAGGGCTCTGAACATTAATCAGTAAACACCGAGGATGAAGAACTCACAGCTATACGGGAGCCTTCCAAAAGTCAGCGGAGACAGAGGAGACTGAGGTTAGCTGGACATGTTCACCGACATTCAGAGTTGGCACTGCACTCAGTGCTCCAGTGGGAGCTTCTGCACGGACACACTAGAAGAGGGAGACCGAGGTTGACATATATTGATGCCCTAAGGACAGACACTAGTCTTTGGGAGACGCAGCACATGGTGGCAATGATGAGGGACAGAGACCACTGGAGAGAACTCGTCCATGGATCTCTGGAATTTTACCCGCACAAGATAGATAGGAAATGTTCAAATGATTTTGAAAATAATCGAGAATGTGGATGTATTCAGTAGAATATTTACTCACTGTCTCTATATTAACTGTAACTTAGACAATATTAAATGTTTCGTTACCTGATTTCTAGTGAAATATACTGCCTAAAATTTTCAAATAATTTTGAAAATAATCGAACATTTGGAGGGACAAAGTAATATAAATGACTATCTAATTATTAAGCTGCCAGTAATTCAAATTTTGTGTTTCATTTTACCGATGTCTATAAAATAAAGTATTAGTCGATTGCTTGGTCGTTTTAATCGACTTTCTCTTCCCTCATATTGTTAGACAGGGTTATTAAACTGATAGTGTTTTTTTCTTTTCTTGCTGTTACTTAATCAAGCTGGATTCACAACTTTTCAAAAGACAAAATAATTTTTAAAAAAACATACTTTATTAACATTCATAGTGACTGAATGACTGAATAATTTGGTGTGTGTATATATATATATATATATATATATATATATATATATATATATATATATATATATATATATATATATACTGATGTCTTCCAAAAGTAACGGTCGCATTTTGAAAGGGTACGTCAAAGTTTATTTATAAAACTGGTATATATTGTATTTTGTCTGATGAAGGCATACCATAGTTTAACTTGGTATCCTTGTAATATGTATAATGAAATAAATATGGTTTTATAAATATAGTTTCCATTTGTTAATATCGTATATATATATATATATATATATATATATATATATATATATATAAAGTACCAGCGATTCGCTGGGGAAATTGCTGGCCTTGTGCCAAAAGTAGAAACAATTATTATAGCTTCAACTAGGGCGGTGGATTGCCAGTATCGGTAGAGGGTCGGACGCCATGCTTTGCAGCATAGAGTTACGGTCCTTTGCGATCTGAGTTCGAATTCCGCCAAGGTTAACTTTGCCTTTCAGCCTTACGGGTTCGATAAAATAAAGTACCAGTCACGCACTGGAGTCGATTTAATCGACTTTCCCCCCTCCCCCAAAATTGCTGGCCTTGTGCTTATATAAGAAATCATTATTATTGCTTCAACTGAAATATTTACCGATCTGTGGAGAAATAATCACGTCTTTAAAACCTCCAAAATATATTCACACAATGGTAGGAATCAACTCAGGAATCTATATAATTCGATCGATACTAATCATGATCTTTGTTGATTATAGAATATTGCTGACAGGTTGAAGATTTTATATATATGTTATAATACATACGCTCGTCTTCCTTTGTTCATTTTTCTTTTCTTTTTTACTTATTTTCTTGTGTCGAATATCATTTATGGTTGGAAAGCAGACAAGACGAAACTAGTCGATAATTGATCAATAAGACGAAATGATTATTTTTTCACGGTTTAGTGTGATTGGTAATATTGATTATTTCAAACTAAAATATATATATATATATATATATATATATATATATATATATATACAAACACACACACACACACACAGGCAGACACACACAAACACAAACACACAGGCACACACACACGCACACGCATATATATATATATATGTATATATATATATATATATATATATATATATATATATATATACAAACACACACACACACACACAGGCAGACACACACAAACACAAACACACAGGCACACACACACGCATATATATATATATATATATATACACACTCAAAACTACATACATATATACATATTCACATACATAAGTACATACATACATGCTCTACATACATACATACATACATGTATACATACATAAATACATACATACATATATACATATATACATAAATACATACATACATACATCCATATATACATACATACATAAATACATACGTACATACATACATACATACATACATACATACATACATTCATACACACATACATACATACATACATACATACATACTTTCATACATACATACATACATACATACATTCATACACACATACATACATACATACATACATACATACATACATACATACATACTTTCATACATACATACATACATACATGTAATATAATTTGTATGTC
>OZ024762.1:21681963-21686963 GCA_964016885.1 Eledone cirrhosa
CTGTGCTTTGCCAGAATACACACGATCATGTGTCCATACACTTGCAAGCAGCCTCTCTTCCAAACTGTAGGAGCTACGAAATAGAAAATTATATTATTATTATTATATATTATAATTAATGATATTATATATTATATTATTAAAACAAAAAATAATAAAAGTTAAAACAATATGTGACAAGGGGTGACAAGACTTTCGGACCACCCTGTAAAATGCCGTTTGATTTTGGCTTGTCTACTTTTCTTTCTCTCCAGACTTAACAGTATGGTCCGGCTCGTATACTTGCATATAACTAACGCTTGTAAAAAAAAAACAAAAAAACTATATGACTATGTGCATCACAAGTCTAACAATATTTCTTCACTCTATTTACCATTTATAAGCTTCCTTATGAACTGTGCGTTATTTCATTGTTTGCCTCTATTGTTGCTGTTTGATGCGATAAATTAGACCTTTCTTTTTGATTCCCGATGACTTGCATTTGAAGATTAATACCATGTGAATTATTATTAATTGTAACAGATTGTTTCATTGCTTACATATATTCACACGTTTCTCAGTTGTATAGAAACAATTGTGGTTGATGGATTTAATTTAAGAACCGTAGTTTATTCAGGCAGTCTACTAATATGCAGATTAGGCCGATTAGTCACTGTATATTCCAAAAAATATCTTATATTTACACTAGCTCTGACAGTTGGCAAGTAAACAGTATACTATACTGATGAAGGGTAATCACCCAGAAACATTAGTGTCAGCCATTCAGTACGTATGCCAACACAAGAGCAAGAATGACGAGGTTATTCTACTGACATGGCTTAAAGAGGTTGTTTGCATAATTGCAAACGAATCGAATATTTTTATTTAAATTTGAAAAACTCAGATTTATATATATATATATATATATATATATATATATATATATATATATATATAAATCTGAGTCCAGAATTAGCCGTCGAAACGGCTTGAGCTCAGCTGTCGGGGTCTTACTGGTTCCTATTACCCACTCTACTACCTCAAGTATTGAGTACTTTGGTGCGTTATGGTCCACCTGGTTCCTTACCACATTTCCTTCGTTATATATATATATATATATATATATATATAACAAAGGAAATGTGGTAAGGTACCAGATGGACCATAACGCACCAAAGTACTCAATACTTAGGGTAGTAGAGTGGCTCTCTCTCTCTCTCTCTATATATATATATATAATGTATAATAAACAATACAATATAATTACCTCATTACCAGAGGTTTCCCGAATAAGACGAATACGAAAAACGTCCTCATTCGTTCGTCGGATAAGAAAATTATATATATATATATATATATATATATATATATAACGAAGGAAATGTGGTAAGGAACCAGGTGGACCATAACGCACCAAAGTACTCAATACTTGAGGTAGTAGAGTGGGTAATAGGAACCAGTAAGACCCCGACAGCTGAGCTCAAGCCGTTTCGACGGCTAATTCTGGACTAAATGAAAATTTATCCTGGTATTTAAATAGCCGATCTTCTCAAGGGGTAATTCCATATATGGTCAAAGTGGTTGTCAAAAATCAGTAGTAATTCTGTGGTTGCAAATTAGTAGGGGAGATGGTGGCTAAACCTGCCAGTAGGAGAAAGAGGGGAGGGGTGGAGTAGCCCCAATCAAGCGTTTGTAGTGCCAGCTACAGCTGGGCATGAGGTCAAAGAAGATACAGGGGAGGGGGGAGGGAGGGGGGGGGGGAAGTCGGAACGGTAGGTAGAACAATGGGGGGTAGAAATAATACTGAGAGTGAAGAAGAGCAAATAAGTGTAAAGAAAAACAAATGAGTGTAAAGAAAAAAGTACTTTTACTTCGTACGAACTTTCATGTAGCTTGTTTTAGATCTTTTAGAGTTAGCATTAGTATATATTTTTCTCGGGACTCAGAATTATTATCTCGTATTAGTTCACTTTGCTGCACTGGGTGGTTGCCGGAATTGTGCCCGGGATGGAAACCTTTATTGTTTATTTCGTGGTAGTCTCTTTAGTATTTTAGCCCCTTTTGTTGACCCGTCACCGTATCATTTACGTACTTATACCTCTTAAAAGGGTATTCGCCTATACCGTCCCACCTAGTTCTTTTACTTATTTCGTTATTTCTTTATTTCTTTCTTTACTTCTTTCTTTCTTTCTTTATTTATTTTTTCTAGACTAACAATAGCTAGAGACCTAGGTCGTAGAATTTAATTTACTTTACTTTTTTCTTTACACTCATTTGTTTTTCTTTACACTTATTTGCTTTTCTTCACTCTCAGTATTATTTCTACCCCCCATTGTTCTACCTACCGTTCCGACTTCCCCCCCCCCCTCCCCCTCCCCTGTATCTTCTTTGACCTCATGCCCAGCTGTAGCTGGCACTACAAACGCTTGATTGGGGCTACTCCACCCCTCCCCTCTTTCTCCTACTGGCAGGTTTAGCCACCATCTCCCCTACTAATTTGCAACCACAGAATTACTACTGATTTTTGACAATCACTTTGACCATATATGGAATTACCCCTTGAGAAGATCGGCTATTTAAATACCAGGATAAATTTTCATTTAGTCCAGAATTAGCCGTCGAAACGGCTTGAGCTCAGCTGTCGGGGTCTTACTGGTTCCTATATATATATATATATATATATATATTAGTCAACACTATCTTTTAAAAAACAAACAAACAATAAGTAAATCAATAAGAAATACCTAGTAGCCTCCCTTGAAATATAATGGACTTTCCAGTATAAGTTATGCACCTTAGATATATATTTTTTCGTTTATTTTCCCTTCAATAGTTACGTTTTCTTGTAATTTTTTTTTTTTACCGATCATCTGCTATTCGTATTACGCATTGTATTACGCTTATACTGGTGTATCACATTCAATGATTTTGTTTATCAAATTCCATTTACAAGGGTATTGTTTAAGCCAAAGCTACAGCAGAAGATACGTCGCAGTGGGATTAAACCCGGAACCACTTGGTTAAGATCCCGCAGCTATAGCTGCGTCAATATGTGGATTGGCAGTATCGGTAGAGGGTCGGACGCCATGCTTTCCAGCAGAGTTACGTCCCTTTACGACCTGAGTTCAAATCCCGCCGAGGTTGACTTTGCCTTTCATCCTTACGGGGTCGATAAAATAAAGTACCAGTAATGCACTGGGTAATTGCTGGCCTTGTGCCTAAAGTAGAAACAAATATATATATATATATATATATTTGTGTGTGTGTGAGAGGGTGTGAGTGTGTGAGTGAGTGTGTGTTTGAGTGACTGTGTGTGTGTTTGTATGTGTGCATCTGTATGCACGCACACACACAAAACACACACACATATATATATATAGGGACATATGCATACACCAGACATGATAACTGTCACTTCTTTACAGAAGAGGGTCATCTCTCCAGCGTTGTGCTAAACGGCCATGAGCCCGCCAATGACTCTGCAACCTACCTCGCTTCTGCATACTTATTGAGAGATGTGATAAGGCCTTTGGATAGTATTGAATGTAACTTGCTCCTTATGCACTCTTCAGTCCAGCAGATAATCTACAAACGTTGTAGCTAAACTGACACCTATACCCCTCAGATATTTCAGGGAGAACCCCAACATAATCGGCTCCAGTCTGCTGATTGCTGTGACCTCTTAAATGACTAGCAAGCCCAACTCGAGAAAGAATAACCTTTCCGCAGATGTTATAGACAATCTGAGTATACACCACCTTTCCTAAGTCTTCTTTTAACCGTTTAGCATATACATTACTCTATATATACGGTTATATTTTCACAGTAAAGGCTTTACCTCACATAATTATCTCACATAATATCTAATCTATGAGATTTTGATATTATTTATTTTGAGAACAATACCTTAACATCAGTATGAGTGGCCAGTTACAGCCATTTTCGTCAGAAAGAAGTGAGAGAATTCTGGTCGGATATGGCCGGTTTAAATGCTCAAAATTTTTGACCCCAAATCGATTAGAATCATTCATAAACCAGCCTTCGCCAACCAGATCTACACTTCCTCGATATGCTAAATAGTGGATTCGAACCAGGCAGCAAATGATTGCAAAGTGGGCTTCTTAAAAATTCGGATATCCTACGTTCAATAGATTATTTATTTAATGTATATAAACAATGATAAACAATGAAAATATACTACACACTGACGAGGTAAAATAAATAGCAAGAATAAAATTTCTACAAGGGAGATAACCCCAAAAAATTGAAAATGACTTGGGTTGTCTCCCTTGGACTGGTCGTCTGCGTGTTACGTTTTTCCAGCGTTCGTGATCCGAGCATATGTGGTGAGTTTTGTTGTTGCGCTGCCGTTATATTTATTGTTATTATTGTTGTTCCTTCTGTTGTTGTTGATGCTGCTGCTATCGTTGTTGTTGTTGTAGTTGTTGTTGTTGCTGTTGAAGATGCTGTTGCTGCTTCTGTTGTGATTGTTGTTGTCATCGTTTTAGTAATAGTAGTAGTTGTTTTACTGTTGTTGATAATCTTGCAGTGGCAGTATTAGTAGTAGTAGATCCTTACGGAATCGATAAAATAAAGTACCAGTAATACACTGTTTTATTGCTGGCATTGTGCCAAAAGTAGAAACAATTATTATTATTATTATTAGTAGTAGTAGTAGTAGTAGTAGTAATAGAAGCAGTGGTAGTAGTAGTGGTAGTAGTAGTAGTAATAGTAGTAGTAGTAGTAATAGTAGTAGTAGTAAGTAGTAGTAGTAGTAATAGAAGTAGTAGTAGTAGAAGTAGAAGTAGTAGTAGTAGAAGTAGTAGCAATAGAAGTAGTAGTAGTAGTAGTAGTAATAGAAGTAGTAGTAGTACTAGAAGTAGTAGTAGTAGTAGTAGTAGTAGTAGTAGTAATAGAAGTAGTGGTAGTAGTGGTGGTGGTGGTGGTGGTGGTAGTAGTAGTAGTGGTGGTAGTAGTAGTAGTGGTGGTAGTAATAGAAGTAGTAGTAGTAGTAATAGAAG
>OZ024762.1:21701963-21704463 GCA_964016885.1 Eledone cirrhosa
TTATAAAAAGTTTAAATAAACGTATAGGTAATACATGCATACGTATATACATATATACATATATACTTACATATACATACATACATATATACATACATATATATATATATATATATATATATATATATATATATATATATATATATATATATATATATACATATACATATATATATATATATACACATATACATATATATATATATATATATATATATATACACACAAACATATACGCATACACATACATATATATATATATAGTAATAATAATAAAATAATAATAAAATTTAATAAATATATATATATATATATATGTATGTGTATGCGTATATGTTTGTATATATATATATATGTATATATGTATGTGTATGCGTATATGTTTGTGTGTATATGTGTGTTTGTAAGCATCTATATATGTATGTGTAAGCGTATGTGTGTGCATATGTGTGTTTGTTAGCGTCTATATATGTATGTGTGCATATGTGTGTTTGTGAGCGTCTATATATGTATGTGTAAGCGTATATGTGTGTGTGCATGTGTGTTTGAGAGTGTCTATATATGTTTAATGCGGTTTCAAGTGTCAATTTATGATGCACGAGAGTGAAATTGTGATAATTACTGGTATAGTCTATGCTGTCCAATGTAATTGTTGTTAACTATAATAAACGACATAACATACATTGATATATTAGGTGACATCGTTGAAACTATCAAAGATTATAACTTATCTGTCTATCACACATTATTGTCCTTTTCCCCTTCCGTACATCTCAACAAATTGATCGATCACTAATCTACAGAATCTGCGATTAAGTTTTAACAATAATAATAATTATTATTTCTACATTTGGTACAAGGCCAGCAAAAACCTCCAGTGCATTACTGGTACTTTATTTTTAATCGACCCCGTAAGGATGAAAGGCAAGGTTAATCTCGGCGGGACTTAAACTCAGAACGTAAAGGGCCATATCTCTATGCTGCAAAGTATGGTGTTTGACGCTCTACTGATACAGCCAAACCATAATAATAACGGTTTCTTATATAGGCACAAGACCAGCAATTTTGAGGGAGGGAAAAGTCGATTAAATCTACCCCAGTGCGTTACCGGTGGGATTTGAACTTAGAATGTAAAGGGCCGTAACTCTATGCCACAAAGTATGGTGTCTGACGCTCTACGGATTCTGTCAATCCACCGCCCTTAGTAATAATTGTTTCTACTATTGGCACAAGGCCAGCAATAACCAGTACATTACTGGTACTTTATTTTATCGATCCCTGAAAGGTCTTCGAACAATATATGAGACTTTTCAGAAATGCAAATACTCTACGAAAATATATTACCCCTGTCTTTATCGTTTGGCGTCTTCTAATATATTCCAAAATGATTTTAAAAGTTTCTAATATTCTTAATTTTCAATCCCAAATATATTTAGATAACATTGTTTAGAATCTACTTCTAAAAGTGTTTCTATGCTGATTATATCTCGATTTGAAAGGATTTTCAGTCAAACCCAATATAATCTTTAGAAACAGAATTATCTTTCGAATTCCATTATAGGCGAATGAATTCAAAAGACACAAATTGATTAAGGGACACTCGGTAGTGGCGTTGATGGTGGTGGAGTTGCTGATGGGAGTGATATTAATGGTATGGTGGTGGTGGTTGGAGGTTGTGATGGTATTGATGGTGGTGGTGGTGATAGAAGTGATATTAATGGTCTGTTGGTGGTGGTGGTGGTGGTGGAGTTGATGATGGAAGTTATATTAATGGTATGGTGGTGGTGGGAGGTTGTGATGGTGGTGCTGGTGGTGGTGATGATATTAATGGTGATGGTTGGTGATGGTGGTGGTGGAAATGATATTAATGGTGATGTGGTGGTGATGGTGATGGTGATGGTGGTTGTGATGGTAGTGGTGGTGGTTGATGATGCTGGTGGGGTAGTGACGGTGATGGTAGTGATGGCGGTAGTCGCGGTGGTAGTAGTGGTGATGATGGTGGTGGTGGTGGTAATAATGGTGGTGGGGGTAATGATGATGGGGTGACGATAGTGATGTTGATTGTGATTGTGATTGTGATGGCGGTCGACTCCATTAACAGTACAATATGCCCCGGGTTCAATCCCACTCCGTAAGTGATATCTACTATATCCTCGGGATATAATGGTAATGGTAATGGTGGTGGTGGTAATGTTTGAAGCCTGCTGGATGCACTGTATGTGTAATCTAAGGGCCATCCTTGTCACAGGTGCCTTGCTGAATCTCCCTGAGAAGTGCATTAAGGTTTTCCGCCGTGGTGGTGATGATGGTGGTGGTGGTGGTGGTGATCGTGATGGTGGTGATGGTGGTGGTGGTGATGGCGGTGATGGTGGTGATGGTGGTGGTGATGGGGGGGGGGTAGTGGTGGTGATGGTGATGTTGATAGTGGTAGTGGTGATGGTGATAGTGGTGGTGGTGGTGGTGGTGGTGGTTGATGGTGGTGATGGTGATGGTGATGGTG
>OZ024762.1:21726963-21731963 GCA_964016885.1 Eledone cirrhosa
CGACTATTGTCGCGGGTGGGACCAATCCAGTTGACCACCGAGTCCATTGTCATGATCAAACCGCCACCCTCCTTCAAAAACGAAGGAGAGGCGGTTTTCCTTTGTGTGATAGCTATGGCGAAAGAGGTTGTATGGTGGACAAGGTTGAAAGGGCTGAGGTCAGACACCTTTTTCTCCGGCCAACAACTGATTCTTTTTTTCAAATACCACTTTGGAAGAAGAATCAGGATGGAGAGAGAGGTGCTGTACCCCAGCAAGTTTTATGAAAGGTGGGTGAAAGTGGCGAGAATGGCCCGAGTGAATGGGCCTTCTCTCTATATCAGCCTGTAGATTGAGGAAAAGGAGGAGGAGAGGAAAGGAGTACAAGCTCTTCGTACTCCTGGAGATGAGGGTTGCACATTTTTTTCGGGGGTATGTGTTACCCATATAAACTGTCTCCCTCTATTGGGGAAAATCGACTAACTTTTAAATTCCATCTGTGATAACATTTTACACGTTTTTATTGTATGTAAACTTCCCCCTTTGTATTTGTCCCCTTCTTTTGTGCCCCTGTGGCTAATAAAGAAATATATCTACACAAGAACGGCGGCAATTTCCCCTAGCAATAAATAAATAAATGTAGGTTGGAATGAAGAAGTATTTTAAACTTCAGATATTTCTTCAGTTAGTGAAGGCGCGTGGCTGGGTGGTAAGAGAATTGGATTTCACAATCTTGAGGTTGTAAGTTCGATTCCAGGACCGGATGATGTGTTATGTCCTTGAGCAAGACACTTTATTTCATGTTGCTCCTTCTACCTGGAGTTGCGACCGATAGATAGTATTAGCAATTGGAAAGACCAACGGAAACATTGATTCCTTGGTCCGATTTGACGAAAGTCGATCGACTATATATACATACATACATATATATATATATATATATCTTCTGACAACGATATTTTTAGTGGGGGGCAAGGGAGGAGCTTATATTTTAATGAAATAATATTCATTATCATCATCATCATCGCATCTATATGCTCATATTGATTCCTCGGTCCGATTTGACGAAAGTCGATCGACTATATATACATACATACATATATATATATATATATATATATACATATATATATATATATATATATATATATACATATATATATATATATATATATATATATATATACATATATATATATATATATATATATATATACATATATATATATATATATATATATATATATACATATATATATATATATATATATATATATATATCTTCTGACAACGATATTTTTAGTGGGGGGCAAGGGAGGAGCTTATATTTTAATGAAATAATATTCATTATCATCATCATCATCGCATCTATATGCTCATATTGATTCCTCGGTCCGATTTGACGAAAGTCGATCGACTATATATACATACATACATATATATATATATATATATACACATATATATATATATATATATATATATCTTCTGACAACGATATTTTTAGTGGGGGGCAAGGGAGGAGCTTACATTTTAATGAAATAATATTCATCATTATCATCATCATCATCATCATCATTATCATCCTAATCATCATCATCCTAATTATTATCATCATCATCATCGTCGTCATCATCATAATTATCATTGTCAACGTCATCAATAACGCGAGCATCTTAAAAAAAAAAAGCACGTACGGCAGCACAGATATTTCCAGCTTTCTGAAGAAGAAGAAGAAGAAGAAGAAGAAGAAGAAGAAATGGCGGCAGTTGAGCGAATGAAAGAGGGTTATCTTGCGCCGCCCCTTAACCGGAAGTTTGTCGCTGGGCAATGGGCTGTGAACATCACTTAGATTAACTTGTAAAGATTTTATGGATCTTCTGCATATGTTATAGCTGTAATAGTAGTAGTGGTGGTGGTAGTAATAGTAGTGGTGGTGGTAGTAGTAGTAGTAGTAGTAGTAGTGGTGGTGGTAGTAGTGGTGGTGGTGGTGGTAGTAGTAGTAGTGGTGGTGGTGGTGGTAATAGTAGTGGTGGTGGTGGTAGTAGTAGTAGTAGTAGTAGTAGTAGTAGTAGTGGTGGTGGTGGTAATAGTAGTGGTGGTGGTGGTGGTAGTAGTAGTAGTAGTAGTAGTAGTAGTAGTGGTGGTGGTGGTGGTAATAGTAGTGGTAGTAGTGGTGGTGGTAGTAGTAGTAGTGGTGGTGGTAGTAGTAGTAGTAGTAGTGGTGGTGGTAGTAGTAGTAGAGGTGGTGGTGGTAGTAGTGGAGGTAATGGTAGTAGTAGTGGCAGTAGTAGTGGTGGTGGTGGTAGTAGTAGCAGCAGCAGCAGTAAGAATTGTTTCTACTTTTGGCACAAGGCCAGCAATTACCCCAGTGCATTACTGGTACTTTATTTTATCGACCCCGTAAGGATGAAAGGCAAAGTCAACCTCGGCGGGATTTGAACTCAGATCGTAAAGGGACGTAACTATGCTGGAAAGCATGGCGTCCGACCCTCTACCGATACTGCCAATTCACCGCCCAATCCACACGGGAGTAAATAATTGTTTCTACTTTAGGCACAAGGCCAACAATCACCCAGTACATTACTGGTACTTTATTTTATCGACCCCGTAAGGATGAAAGGCAAAGTTAACCTCGGCGGGATTTGAACTCAGAATGGCAAGGGCCATAACTCTATGCGTCAACGCAAGACGTCCGACCCTCTACCGATACTGCCAATCCAACACGGGAGTAAATAATACTCATTAGAAGGTCATATGGTTTGGTTTTGTCCCGTAACTCTTGATGGGGTTGTAGGTGCACTGGGTTGAAATTCGATGTTTTTATGGCGTTTTTTTTAAAACCTGGTGGAGACAATACCCTCTCCAGGTCTGAATACAGTAGATTTCTTCAAAAGAAGGATAAAGCCTGAGAGCGAAAAAGTGAAAAAAAGATGTGGAAGAAGAATCAACCACCGTAGCTGACTCGTACTTTTTTTTATCAACCTCGAATGAACGAAAAGCAAAGATGACCTCGGTAGGATTTTGAATTCAGAGAACAGAAAACCGGGACGAATACCGCAAAGCTTTCTATCCGACATTCTAAGGGCTCTGCCAATTCCCCTCCTTACAGAATGTAATATAGTCTAAGTCTTAGATTCTTCCGTGCCGTTCGGCGTATCGAGCAGTAAGTAGTCGCCAACGGTCCGTGCCAAGTGATGTTGGCGGCCATCATGTCTTTTCGAAACGTTCGTCACCAACGGTCACAATCCTGGGGCAATCCGGCCTCCGTTTGACGCCAGGTGGAGTTCAGTTCATTGCTGGTTTCGAGTGTCATTCGTTGGGCAGCGTTTGACGCCAGGTGGAGTTCAGTTCATTGCTGGTTTCGAGTGTCATTCGTTGGGCAGCGTTTGACGCCAGGTGGAGTCCAGTTCATTGCTGGTTTCGAGTGTCATTCGTTGGGCAGCGTTTGACGCCAGGTGGAGTTCAGTTCATTGCTGGTTTCGAGTGTCATTCGTTGGGCAGCGTTTGACGCCAGGTGGAGTTCAGTTCATTGCTGGTTTCGAGTGTCATTCGTTGGGCAGCGTTTGACGCCAGGTGGAGTTCAGTTCATTGCTGGTTTCGAGTGTCATTCGTTGGGCAGCGTTTGACGCCAGGTGGAGTTCAGTTCATTGCTGGTTTCGAGTGTCATTCGTTGGGCAGCGTTTGACGCCAGGTGGAGTCCAGTTCATTGCTGGTTTCGAGTGTCATTCGTTGGGCAGCGTTTGACGCCAGGTGGAGTCCAGTTCATTGCTGGTTTCGAGTGTCATTCGTTGGGCAGCGTTTGACGCCAGGTGGAGTTCAGTTCATTGCTGGTTTCGAGTGTCATTCGTTGGGCAGCGTTTGACGCCAGGTGGAGTCCAGTTCATTGCTGGTTTCGAGTGTCATTCGTTGGGCAGCGTTTGACGCCAGGTGGAGTCCAGTTCATTGCTGGTTTCGAGTGTCATTCGTTGGGCAGCGTTTGACGCCAGGTGGAGTTCAGTTCATTGCTGGTTTCGAGTGTCATTCGTTGGGCAGCGTTTGACGCCAGGTGGAGTTCAGTTCATTGCTGGTTTCGAGTGTCATTCGTTGGGCAGCGTTTGATGCCAGGTGGAGTTCAGTTCATTGCTGGTTTCGAGTGTCATTCGTTGGGCAGCGTTTGACGCCAGGTGGAGTTCAGTTCATTGCTGGTTTCGAGTGTCATTCGTTGGGCAGCGTTTGACGCCAGGTGGAGTTCAGTTCATTGCTGGTTTCGAGTGTCATTCGTTGGGCAGCGTTTGACGCCAGGTGGAGTCCAGTTCATTGCTGGTTTCGAGTGTCATTCGTTGGGCAGCGTTTGACGCCAGGTGGAGTCCAGTTCATTGCTGGTTTCGAGTGTCATTCGTTGGGCAGCGTTTGACGCCAGGTGGAGTCCAGTTCATTGCTGGTTTCGAGTGTCATTCGTTGGGCAGCGTTTGACGCCAGGCGGAGTTCAGTTCATTGCTGGTTTCGAGTGTCATTCTTTGGGCAGCGTTTGACGCCAGGCGGAGTTCAGTTCATTGCTGGTTTCGAGTGTCATTCGTTGGGCAGCGTTTGACGCCAGGTGGAGTCCAGTTGATTGCTGGTTTCGAGTGTCATTCGTTGGGCAGCGTTTGACGCCAGGTGGAGTCCAGTTGATTGCTGGTTTCGAGTGTCATTCGTTGGGCAGCGTTTGACGCCAGGTGGAGTCCAGTTCATTGCTGGTTTCGAGTGTCATTCGTTGGGCAGCGTTTGACGCCAGGTGGAGTCCAGTTGATTGCTGGTTTCGAGTGTCATTCGTTGGGCAGCGTTTGACGCCAGGTGGAGTCCAGTTCATTGCTGGTTTCGAGTGTCATTCGTTGGGCAGCGTTTGACGCCAGGTGGAGTCCAGTTGATTGCTGGTTTCGAGTGTCATTCGTTGGGCAGCGTTTGACGCCAGGTGGAGTCCAGTTGATTGCTGGTTTCGAGTGTCATTCGTTGGGCAGCGTTTGACGCCAGGTGGAGTCCAGTTCATTGCTGGTTTCGAG
>OZ024762.1:21744463-21746963 GCA_964016885.1 Eledone cirrhosa
TTGACACAAAAAAATGCATCAAAAGACGTGGGTCAACTTTATCTCAGACAATCACGGCGACACCCACCGCCAAACAATCACACACACTCGCACACACTCTCTCTCACACACACACATACACATATATACACATATACCCATTAACTCACACACCATCGACAAACAATCACTCACACATGCGCACGAACTCTACATAAGAATAAACATGGAACCCATTAAAAGATCATGTATTCACATTCATTCATAAATACATACATTTATACACACACACATACATATATATATATACATATATACATATATACATATATATGTGTGTGTGCATACGTATATATATATATATATATACACACACAAACACACAGACACACACATACATATATATATTAATATAACACATATTACACACATTTCGCCTCGCTGCTCATTCGCCAAGACACTAGCATGGTCTGTCGTGTGTATATATATATATATATATATAAATTTTGAGTATATGTTGGCTGTCTCCGAAATATATATAGCAGTACATCTTTAATAAACGAAGCCAAATTTTAAATATTGGACTTAATTATTTCATATATATATATATATATATATATATATATTAGGAAGACCGTCTTGCTCTTCGAAAGCTTCACTTGGATAAAGAGACCACCAGACTCTCCCTCCGACGTCAGTATGGGATCGACTAACTCCGCTGAGGTGGCCGACTTTATAGGACTATAGAAACTCCAAAAACTCCTTGAAAAGTTTCCTGCGTTCGGCAGTGGTCTGTGCAGAGATGACGGGCATGTTACCCTCACAGGGTACAACTCCAGTAGTACGGACCGGGTCCTAAACTCCTCATCAAATTCTTCCGGGATTTGGGTTTCAAAGTCACCCTACAGACGTCCCTCACTCGTGTTAACTTTCTGGATGTTACACTCAATCTGAAGAACAATTTGTACTACACCTACAAGAAACCATGCGAGAATTTACACTATATCTATCGCTGTTCCAACCATGCAAGGAACATTACCATCAACTTTATATATCTATATCTATATCTATATCTAGATATATAAAGTTGTTGGTAATGCTCAAAAAGGGTTCTATTTAAAATAAAACCCTTTTTGTACAGCCGACCACTATTATTACTCCAAGAATAACCTAGATGGGAATTCTCGCAAACTCGCTACCTAACTAAGGAAACTTCTTGTTGAGTCAAAAAACGCCGTACGTTAAAACTATCAATAGTACAGAGTACTCACACCGCTAACTGGATTACCTAAAACGATAACTTGTTATTCCATATATATATATATATATATATATATAGAGAGAGAGAGAGAGAGAGATTACAATAATCAAAGTTCAGTCTAAATCATTTATTTGCTTACAATTGTTTCCTCCAAACCGAGCTTTGGATTCTTCGGAGCAACTATTTAGTGATCTATAACATATATATATATATATAAGTATGTACACGTACATACATATATGTATACAGACGTACGAAATTTCGTTTCATTTTTTCCGTTTATATATATATATATATTATATTATATATATATATATATATTCTCTCTCTAACTCCCTGATTCTCCAAGGGCCCCAATCTTTACAGGTAAAACTCTAAAGGTATAGTTAGGATGGCGGATTCGCAGGTTCATCCTTAGTTTGGCATAAACATACTCTCGGTTTCGCAAAACTTTAACAGTATTTTAACATCTGAAAAATAAACCGCATTTGGTCATTCCATGAGAGTATCTTGGTCAGCCTACGAAAAACTGGTGCTAGAGCTGTGAAATCTTGCATGTATTAATTTGAAACTCTTCTTATTGATAATTGTATTGTTTCATTCCAAGGACAATGTTAAAAAATAAATCCCATTTGGTCATTCCATGAGAGTATCTTGGTCAGGCTATGAACTTTTCAGCCAGCATTCGTTCTGTGACACATGGAATACAAGCACGTCAAACATTCGAGGCTTAGCTGAAACATTCGAGGCTTAGCTGAAACATTGATAGGCTGACCAAGATGCTCTCAAGGAATGACCAAATGAGATTTATTTTTTAACATTGTCCTTGGAATGAAACAATACAATTATCAATAAGAAGAGTTTCAAATTAATACATGCAAGATTTCACAGCACTAGCACCAGTTTTTCCTTAGGCTGACCAAGATACTCTCATGGAATGACCAAATCAGGTTTATTTTTCAACAAACACCCTAGAAAGAAACAATGCAGTTATTAATAAGGAGAGTTGAAATTAATGCATGCAAAGATGATGATGATGGTGATGATGATGGTGATGACAATAGTGATGATGATGATGATGATGGCGATGATGACGATAAGGACGAGTGATGATGGTAGTGGTGATGAGAGTGATGATGGCTGCTGATGATCAATTATTTAACTAAAATAACAACATGCACTAAACGGAGGTGAAAATGCAGGTTAGGTTGTAAGTATATTTTAAACTGGAATTAAATATGTATGACGGGAAGAGGGCCG
>OZ024762.1:21769463-21771968 GCA_964016885.1 Eledone cirrhosa
TGGTGATGGCGTTCGGCGGTGATGGCGGTGGTGGTAATGGCGGTGATGACAGTGGTGGTAATGGCGGTGATGACGGTGGTGGTAATGGCGGTGATGACGGATGGTGGTGATGGTGGTGATGACGGATGGTGGTGATGGTGGTGATGGCGGGTGGTGGTGATGGTGGTGATGACGGATGGTGGTGATGGTGGTGATGACGGATGGTGGTGATGGTGGTGATGACGGATGGTGGTGATGGTGGTGATGGCGGATGGTGGTGATGGCGGTGGTGGTAATGGCGGTGGTGGTAATGGCGGTGATGACGGATGGTGGTGATGGCGGTGATGACGGATGGTGGTGATGGTGGTGATGACGGATGGTGGTGATGGTGGTGATGACGGATGGTGGTGATGGTGGTGATGGCGGATGCCGCCCGTAATTGCGCAGTTGATATTGGTTTTCGTTTTATGGCCCTTACTGTTGTTGTTGTTGTTGTTGTTGTTGTTACCGTCGTTTGTCCGTAAAGGAAAAGAAGGAGGAGGTTTGGTGAAGACGGAGGTGGGGAGTTTTTCTGTACAACAAACACGCACACCTAGATGCACACATAGACACGCACATACACACACTAATAGAGAGAGAGAGAGGGTGAGGCACATACACACACACAGTTACACGCACACACACACACACACACACCAAACACACACACACACACTAACAGAGAGAGAAAGAGAGGTGAAGCACACACACACACACACACTAACACAGAGATACACACAATTCATTAGCTTCTAGTTCCCTTTCATTATGGCATCCAGCATCCGTCCTGCACGCCACCATCTCACCACAGCTCCGCTACACCACACCCCTCAGCATTACCTACGTCACACCCACCTCCCACAACACCACACCCCCATCTCACCACTATATCACCGCTACACCACACCCCCGGGATCACCTACGTCACACCCACCTCCCACAACACCACACCACCATCTCACCACTATATCACCGCTACACCACACCCCCGGGATCACCTACGTCACACCCACCTCCCACAATACCACACCACCATCTCACCACTATATCACCGCTACACCACAACACCACACCACCATCCCACCAATTCCATCAGCCTCCTTCTGCACCCACCTGCACGTCACATATCTACATCATCATTTACATCATCTACATCACCTCCACTCCACCTCACACGAACCCCGACACCACCTACGTCACATCCACCCCACACTACATCACATCCACCCCACACTACATCACCATGCTACCTACCAACCTACACGTCACCTCCTCGGCATTATCCTCTGTACATCACCAACAACACCACCACCACCACCACAACCACCACCATACACTACACCACACCACACCACACCGACCTACCTTACCCCTCCATAACGCGCCGTCGCACCCCCACCCCCCACCCCGCCACCACCGCCACCGCCGCCACCACCATACTCCCACCACCGCCCTCATATATTCACATCACATCACATCAACCTACCCTACCCCCCTCCATATCGCCACCGTCGTCGTCGCTCACCACCACTACCGCCGCCACCACCACCATCACCACCACCATACCTCACACATCATATCATATCAACCTACCCTACCCCCTCCATATCGCCACCGTCGCCCTCACCTCAGCACTACCACCACTACCACCACCACCACCATCATACCCCACCACATCACATCACATCACATCAACCTACCCTACCCCTCCATATCGCCACCGTCGGCGTCACCTCAGCACTACCACCACCACCACCACCACCATCATACCCCCACCACATCACATCAACCCACCCTACCCCCTCCATATCGCCACCGTCGTCGTCACCTCAGCACTACCACCACCACCACCACCACCACCATCATACCCCCACCACCATCATACCCCCACCACATCACATCAACCCACCCTACCCCTCCATATCGCCACCGTCGTCGTCACCTCAGCACTACCACCACCACCACCACCACCACCACCACCATCATACGCCCACCACCATCATACCCCACCACATCACATCACATCAATCCACCCTACCCCTCCATATCGCCACCGTCGTCGTCACCTCAGCACCACCACCACCACCACCACCACCACCACCACCATCATACCCCCACCACCATCATACCCCACCACACCACATCACATCAACCCACCCTACCATCTCTATATCGCCACCGTCGCCCTCACCTCAGCACCACCACCACCACCACCACCACCACCACCACCACCATCATACCCCCACCACCATCATACCCCCCACCATATCACATCAACCTACCCTACCCCCTCCATATCGCCACCGTCGTCGTCACCTCAGCACTACCACCACCACCACCAACACCACCACCACCACCACCACCACCATCATACCCCCACCACCATCATACCCCCCACCACATCACATCAACCTACCCTACCCCCTCTATATCGCCACCGTCGCCCTCACCTCAGCACGCCACCTACGGTGCAGAGCGCCTTACACA
>OZ024762.1:21782168-21784668 GCA_964016885.1 Eledone cirrhosa
TGTGTGTGTGTGTGTGTGTGTGTGTGTGTGTGTGTGTGTGTGTTATATTCAAACGAATAGTCTTTCCGACTTGTCAGAAGTAGGAGGGGCGACTTGTCAGAAGTAGGAGGGGCTTTCTCATAAGCTGAGAAAAGAGAGGGTGTGGTTTAGTATGGTTAATTGATTGAACTCACGCCCCCTATTGGATTAATTATTCTAATTGACCTATTAAACACTCATTAACAGCAGCTCCAGTGGGAACTACCTTATTTGGGATGTTTATTACAAACGTTAGATGAACCAATCAACAAGTTATTAAAGTCTCGGTGAAGGGCTGTGGCTCACTGGTTAGGGTATTCAGCTCACTTTCATACGGATATGTTCGATTCCCGTCGGCTCGTTGTATCTTTAAGCAAGACAGTTTATTTCATCTTGCTCCAATTCAATCACCAAGCAAGAAAATAAGTTGTTCCTCCGTCTCGCTGAATCTTCCTGAGAACTACATTAAAGTTGCACCTGTATGTGGAATGCTAAGCCACTTGCATTTTTACAAGCAGGCCGGTTCTTCGATTAAACAACTATAGCACTCATCATCGAAACCGACGGAAGACCAAAACAGAATACAGTCACAGTAGATGTGAGGGGAGAGGGACGATATTGTAGAATATTAGAATATACATCTAAAAACACCATATTTAAGAATATTAACTATAACAGCACGTTGTATCCTTGAGCAAGACACTTTATTTAACATTGCTCCCATCCTTTCGAGGTCGATAAAAAAAGTACCAGTCTCGTACTGGGGTCGATTCTTCCTCTATATCTCTTTCTCACTTCTTCTCTCTCACTTTCTATCATTTTCTGGAAGAAACCTGCTGTGTTCAGACCTGGAGCGGGGTGGGCTCCGCAAGGTTTAAAATGCCTAAGAAACGCCGTATGTCAATATGGCGCCCCCTACGACTGTATAGGGAGTTACGGAACCATGCCATGTCATGTCGTGACATGCCTGTCCATTCACCTAACAAAAATAAGTTGTTCTTGTGATTCAAATGGACCAGCTTCGTTACACATAATATCAGGTTGAATCTCCCTGAGAACTATGCTAAGGTACACGTGTCTGTGGATTGCATATTAATTTCACGAACAGGCTGTTTCATTGTCAAAACAACTGGAACAGTCATCGACGAAACCAACGGAGGTCCAACAACAATATCATTATCTTAAAATGGTGGATTGATATGAATTCCCACAAGACAGCAATTAATTTTCCTAATATAATTTTTACCTTCATATTGATATGATTAATGTCAATTTAGAATAATTAAATCGAAATTTAAGCGCTTTTTGCGAAAATTTGATAATATCAATAAAAATTGGAAAACATTGCTTTGAAAAAACAACAAAAAACCCCACAATTTTTTGATTTGTATAACAAGAAGAATGATTACTTGTGAATTTAGCAAATATGGCGACAATCCCAGCCTTTAATTAGCGATAAATCATAATTAGAACTAACTTTGTGATTTCTTAGCTCTTAGTTGTAGGTGTAATTAAGATATGTGACCAATTAAATTAGATGTAATGAACCAGACATCTATAGAGGCTGCCGTTGCTAAAAAGTAATAGATTATTATCAAGACTCTCGTTACAGTTAGCAATAGTAATTGTAAAGAAAATAGAATTCTATTAAATATTTTAGTTATTAAAGTAAAAAGGAAAACTGTTATTCATAAATGAGTAATGATTTCTAATTTAGGCACAAGGCCAGCAACATATATGAGAGAGAGAAAGCCGAATATATCTCCCACAGTATTTTACTGGTACTTTATTTTATCGACCATGTTGTTGTTGTTACAGCTCACACCTTTGCAGGTTTAGCTGGCCTCCTCCAAGGTATATCTCGTTGGAGGTGTCTTGGGTGATTTAATGATAGGGACCCCAGTCCTATCATCTTATTTCTACAGCTGAGTAAACTGGAGCAACGTAAAATAAAGTGTCTTGCTCAAGGAAACAACACATCACCCGATCAGAGAATTTAACTCACAGCCTTTCGATTGCAAGCCAAATGCTCTAACCCCTAAGCCATGCACCTCGACCATGGGAACATGAAAATCAAAGTTGACCTCAGCTGGATTTGAAATCAGAATGTAAAGGGATGTAATTAACTGACATGAAAGCATTTTGTCCAATGCTCTACCTATTCTGTCAATTCACCAGCATTTAATTACGATTTCTAACATTAGCACAAGGACAGCAATTTGTGGGGAGGGAAAGTTGATTATCTCAATACCAGTTCTTAACTGGCATTTTATTTTAGCTACCACTGAATGACACAGACAATTATTTTGAATAAAATGGAACTTCTGTTCAATTGATGTCCTAAGCATGTGGTTATTTTCCTTAACCCTTTAGCATTCACATTACTCTATATTTACTATTGTATTTTCACAGTAAACACTTTATTTCATATAATTATCTCACATAATATTAAATCTGCGAGATTTTGATATTTATTTTCAGA
>OZ024762.1:21797168-21807168 GCA_964016885.1 Eledone cirrhosa
TGTTTCTATTTTTGGCACAAGGACAGCAATTACTCCAGTGCATTACTGGTACTTTATTTTATCGACCCCGTAAGGATGAAAGGCAAAGTTAACCTCGGCGGTATTTGAACTCAAACCGTAAAGAGCCGTAACTCTATGCCGTAAAGCATGTTGTCAGACGCTCTTCCGTTACTGCCAATCCAACACCCCTTAATAATGATGGTTTCTGATTTAGGGAGGAGGGGGAAGTTGATTAAATCAACCCCAGTGCGTGACTGGTACTTTATTTTATCGACTCCGTAAGGATGAAAGGCAAAGTTAACCTCGGCGGTATTTGAACTCATATCAGAAAGAGCTGTAACTCTATGCTGCAAAGCATGGCGTCCGACCCTCTACCGATACTGCCAATCCACCGCCCTAATAACCGTATAATAACATTCGCAATTCAGCTTTACACAGATTTCTCTGATACCCGTCACATCAAGTAAGTCATCCTTGTTCATACTGCCCCCCACAAAGAATAAAATACCTCAAAAACCCGCCACCCTGTCACTCCCCCACCACACCAACCCCGCCAACCAATAGTCGTCGCCACCACCTCACAGTCCCACACATTAGACAGCAACACAGCAACATATCTCTCACCTGTCTTTACACAATATCATCCTATGGAAGCAGCTAAGCAGGTGAGAGGCAACAAAACTTACCTTTCACACAGATCAATTAAACCCTCTGTTGATTCCATCACTACCTGAGGTGATAAGACGGTAAACATAGGACTCGGCACACAAACCAGATATCACCCACTCCGCCCCCCCAAAATCCTACCTTAACCGCCCCAAACTAATCCAACCCTCACCATCACTATCAACAACGCGACAACACACACACCCCTATCAATACGCCGCCCCCACCGCTTACTCGCCGTCACCACCAACACACACACAACCCTATCAATACGCCGCCACCAACACTCACTCGCCGCCACCACACAAATCCCTACCAATACGCTGCCCCCACCTTTCAACACCACCACCACCAACAGACACACACATATCTATCAATACGCCGCCCCCACCACTCACTCGCCGCCGCCACCATCAACACACACACACACAACCTCATCATTACACCACCACCACCGTCCACACCTCTTACACGCCGCCACCACCACCAGTAACACATTCACCCCTATCAATACGCCGTCCCCACCACTCACTCGCCGCCACCACCAGCACACACACACAACCCCATCGCTACACCACCACCACCACCACCGTCCCCACCACTTACTCGCCGCCACCACCAACACACACACACACACACAACCCCATCGCTACACCACCACCACCATTGTCCCCACCACTTAGTCGCCGCCACCACCAACACACACACACACAACCCCATCGCTACACCTCCACCACCACCACCGTCCCCACCACTTACTCGCCGCCACCACCAACACACACACACAACCCCATCGCTACACCACCACCACCACCACCGTCGCCACCACTTACTCGCCGCCACCACCAACACACACAACCCCATCACTACACCACCACCACCACCGTCCCCACCACTTACTCGCCGCCGCCACCACCACTTACTCGCCGCCGCCACCACCACCAGTAACACACTCACCCCCTATCAATACGCCGTCCCCACCACTTACTCGCCGCCACCACCGCCACTATCAATAACATCACCCCACCACCGCCACCATTAAAACAACCATTAACCATAATTACCTGCTCAAGATATCAACTAAAATTCTAAACACTTTAATCTGTGAAATGAAAACAGGTATATAATTAAACCTGGCGTGTGTGTGTGTAGTGTGTGTGTGTGTAGCGTGTGTGTGTGTAGCGTGTGTATGTAGTGTGTGTGTGTAGTGTGTGTGTACGCAGTGTGTATGTGTATAGTGTGTGTAAGTAGTGTGTGTAGTGTGTACGTAATGTGTGTAGTGTGTGTGTGTAGAGTGTGTATGTAGCGTGTGTAGTGTGTAGCGTGTGTACGTAGTGTGTATGTGTATAGTGTGTTTACGTAGTGTGTACGTAGTGTGTGTAGTGTGTAGCGTGTGTGTACGTAGTGTGTATGTGTATAGTGTGTTTACGTAGTGTGTACGTAGTGTGTGTAGTGTGTGTGTAGTGTGTACGTAGTGTGTGTGTGTAAGTGCACACATATAACCAAACATATATACACAACCATGTCTTTCTTTCTCTCACATATTTGTATATATATATATACATATATATATATATATATATATATATATATATATACATATATATATATATATATATATATATATATATATATATATATACATATATATATATATATATATATATATACATATATACATATATATATATATATATATATATATACATATATATATATATATATATATATATATATATATATATATACATATATATATATATATAAATATATATATATATATATATATATATATATACATATATATATATATATATAAATATATATATATATATATACATATATATATATATATAAATATATATACATATATATAAATATATATATACATATATATATATATACATATATATATATATATATATACATATATATATATATATACATATATACATATATATATATACATATATATATATATATATATACATATATATATATATATATATATACACATATATATATATACACATATATATATATACATATATATATATATATATATATACACATATATATATATATACATATATATATATATATATATATACATATATATATATACACATATATATATATACATATATATATATATATATACACATATATATATATATACATATATATATATATATATATACATATATATATATATATACATATATATATATATATATATATATACACATATATATATATATATATATATATACACACACATATATATATATATATATACATATATATATATATACATATACATATATATATATACATATATAGATATATACATATATATATATATATATATATACATATATTTATATATATATATATACATATATATATATATATATACATATATATATATATATATACATATATATAGCGGTAACAACAACAACATCAACTGCAAAATCAACAACAGTAACACCAACAGTAACACCAACAACAACAACATTAGCAACAACAACAACAGTAACACCAACAGTAACAACAACAACAGTAGCAACAACAACAACAACAGTAGCAACAACAACAACAACAGTAACACCAACAACAACAACAGAAGCAGTAACAACAACAACAACAACAGTAGCATCAACTGCAAAATCAACAACAACCACAGCAAAAACAAAGACACCATCATAAAGCTCAACAGCAATAGCAGTATACTCACATCCGGCATAATGAATGAATGTAGTAAAGAATTGGCCAACATTCACAAAATTCTTAATTTGTATATACAGGAAGGACATTTACATACAAACGTACATACAATTATACATTCTTACATGCATAAATACATACATACATACATACATACATACATACATACATACATACATACATACATACATACATACATACATACATACATACATACATACATACATACATACATACATACATACATGGTGGCTGCCAACTCGTTTTCGAGTACGGCCACTACTTTATATCCATGTAGGAGAACCCCTACCAATGCGCTGAACGAGTGTGACTTTTTAGTCCAGCCAGCGACTTGAAAACTCTGGTACAAACACTACACTTGTGACAATTATTGACACATAGTGCTGGGCTCATGGTACCATGTGATGACAAGTGCAGAGAGATCTCCAGATATAAAGCAATGCCTGTGCCATGAAGCTTTTATAGTGAGCAAAGGCACTGCACAAAGCCAGTCCCACTCTCTTAACCAAGATGATATTTACCAAAAAGAAGAACAAGTCAATATCATTGGATACCATCAGAGTTGCAGGTGTTATATCAGAGTTTTCCTTCTCCTAGAATTCTGCCTTGACAAAGGCTAAGGAGTCATCTCTCCCGGTGATTTTGGATGGCCATTGACTCTTAAGAACTCCTTTGCCCTTTGATAGGTTTTGTTTTTAGTCCTGCAGGATGTCCAAAGTCACCGTCCTCACCAAGAAACCTTGGTGGGGTTGCCAGTTTAGTCGCCAACGACCCGACCATGAGACAGGTTGTACTGGGATATATGTTACCAGTAGCACCAACTGGTGACCTGACATACATACATACATACATACATACATACATACATACATACATACATACATACATACATACATACATACATACATACATATCGTAAAAATGATAGCCCCGATAATAAACACGTTAAAAGCTACAGCAATGTTGAAAACATCCATGTACATAATATGAAAGAGTACTGGTGGAATGTTCCAGTAAAAACCCCAATAAAATGCAGGCATAACAGACCAGATACTATTACATACATACATACATACATACATACATACATACATACATACATTCAAAGCTACTGCAATGTGGAAGACATACACATACATAATATGAAAGAGTGCTGGTGGAATGTTCCAGTCAAAACTCCAATAAAATGCAGACATAACAGACCAGATATAATACGGGACAGGGGAAAGAAGGCATACACAGTAGTGGAAGTTAGCTGCCCAGCAGATACCAATATAATATCAAAGGTTAGTGAAAAGGAGAATATTTATGCAGAACTAATAAAGAATCTGCAGATACTGGACCCTCATTATACCTTAAGATTTATACCTGTGATTATTGGGCACTGGGATATGTTAGTAACTGCCCCAATACAAACCTTGAGAAGCTGGGCTTCACAGAAATAGAAAGAACACGACTAGTTAGGACATTACAAGTACAATTCATTAATGGAACAGTAAAAATATGTAAAACATTCCAAATATTCTGCATCTAATAACTGCATATACACATGTATAGATACAAAGCGTATCCATATGTACACATACAACTCAAAACATAAACATCCACACATACAATAACATCCATACCTACACATGCAGACATGCAGACATACATACATATCTACCTAGTTGATTCCAATGAGAGAGTCTTGTGTCTATGTTAGAAATCGGCTCTCTATTGGCAAAAATTTGTGAAATTAGATACATATATAAATACATACATACTAACATTTATAAACACATACAGGCATAATATACGTTCGATTTCATGCCTATTATTATATACCAACCTCCTGTACGAAATTATGACCGAATTTGGAATCTTGGAGAAAGAAGGCAGCTCCTTAACCCATGTGCAATAAATGGCTACGATATCCGGAACTTTTAAAATCTTTAAAGCATTCTGAAGATTCAAAGGTTCGACGACTGCATAAGGGACAACCCAAATGTGTCTTTCATTTCAGCCTTGCCACCAGGAAGTTGGCCAGTCAAAATAAACTAGACATTAAAAAACAACAACAGACAAACATGTATAGATGTACATTAGCTACCTACAGCCATCACATGCAATCGGGTAGGACTTGGTTGCATTTCACATGCTTTCGTTAAAGGGGTTTAAGTGCCTATACAGCAGCACCGGACACTTTCTTGACATCACCCACCCACTCTAGTCTAGCGGAATATCCAGGACGCTGGATGGAAAAAGGATGCTTACACACTCTCTCTCTCTCTCTCTCTCTCTCTCTCTCTCTCTCTCTCTCTCTCTCTCTCTCTCTCTCTCTCTCTCTCTCTCTCTCTCTCTCTCTCTCTCTCTCTCTCTCTCTCTCTCTCTCTCTCTCTCTCTCTCTCTCTCTCTCTCTCTCTCTCTCTCTCTCTCTCTCTCTCTCTCTCTCTCTCTCTCTCTCTCTCTATATATATATATACACACATACACATATATACACACAAACACATATATATATATATAGAGAGAGAGAGAATTCACAAGAATCAAAGCTATGTTCAAAGCATTTATTCACTTACAATTGTTTCATCCAAACCTAGGCTTGGAATCTTCGGGGCATTTTTCAATGTTTGTACACATAATTGACCTCTTTTCCAACGCAAGTTACATACAGATACATATATATATATATATATTGATGTACAGTGGAGTGACATATATTATACTCTATTATTTCTGTATAGCAATTCAAAATCAAAATTAAAATGTTATTACATTGAGCTATTTATCTTACTGGTAATAAGGTAGTAATAAATTACTGACCTTCACTGTTTAGGGTTTAAAATATACATAACTATAAAAAGTTTTAGTATAAACATAACTATAAATATTATCCTTAATATTATATATATATATATATATATATATATATAGTTATGTAATAAACAACATAAAGCAATTATTCCATTTACCAGTGGTTTCTTAAAAGCAAACAAATTTTGCTTTCAATAATCAGAATGAAAAAATCATGGTGTTTTTATTGACGTTCTATATATATATATATATATGCACACACATATATATACACACATATATATATGTGTGTGTACAAACTCATACATATATGAACTACTAAGATAACAAGCAGAAACAAAGCAAGATGACCCGAGACTTATAAACACCATATCTATAAAGGAATGGCTAAACCATTCTTATCTATAATGACTGTTGTAGTTGTAGCTGTAGTATGTAGCAAACAATTATTAGCTAATATCTGCTGTTATATGAAACATACGGTAACTGACAATCAGCAAACAATATGAACGCATACACATTTACATACACAGATTCATGCACACACACACATACAAATACACATGCACACATACACCTACACACACAAGAAAATAAAAACAAAGAAAGACAAAAAACAAAATTGCATTTTAAAAAAATCCATCTCAAATGATTTAACAAATATTATTAATATTGAATTATTAATACATATCAATAATTACAAATAAGATTAAGTTAGCTAGCTGGCTGTCAGTCAAACCGGTTGGTTAGCTGGCTGGTTGGTTGACTGGTTGGATGGTAGGCTGGTTGGGTGGCTAGTTGCTTTGTTGGTTGGTTGGTTTGTTGGATGGCTGGTTGGCAGTTAGTTGGGTGGTTGGCTGATTGCTTGTCTGGTTTGTTGGCGGGCTGGGTGGTTGGTTGCCTGGTTGGTTGGCTGATTGATTCGATGGCTGGCTGGTTGGCTGGCTGTTTAAACTTTGGTTGACTGTCTAGTTGGCTGAGTGGTTGTTTGGTTGGCTGGATGGTGGAATGTTGACGGGATGGTTGTTTGGCTGACTGGAAGGCTGACGGGATGGTTGTTTGGCTGGCTGGATGGCTGGAAGGCTGACGGGTGGTTGTTTGGCTGGCTGGTTGGCTGGCTGGTTGGTCGGCTGCTTTGCAGGCTGTCTGTCTAACTGGCTGTCAGTCTGTCTGGTTAGTTTCTAGTTCGTATCTCCTACAACAACACCACCACCAACACCGACACCGAGCTTCTTTCTTTCATTAGAGAGTTTCTATTGATTCACATAACTGACCTTCCCCATCTTAAGTCCAGTTGTTGGCTGTAATGGCTGTATTCAAATATTTATATGTAGATATTTCAGTTATATTTAATCATAGTATTTGTGAATGACTTTCTGATTACACATCTATCGATTGTTAGATTCACACAGCTCTGTCATTATTGCTACAAGATCTAAGGGCGGTGGACACCATGCTTTTCAGCTTAGAGTTATGGCCCTTTACGGTCTGGGTTCAAATCCCGCCGAGGTTAACTTTGTCTTTCATCCTTACGGGGTCGATAAAATAAAGTACCAGTAATGTACTGGGGTCGATTTATTCGACTTTCCCCTCCTCTAAATTACTGGCCTTGTGCCTATACTAGAAATCATTGTTGCTACAAGATCTACCACACTGACAGTACCAAGAGTATTTTACAATATCTGCAGCCGTCATTGTGCCAGAGATTTCGCTCCAGAGTCTAATGGACGAGCAAAGCATATTTGATAGTTTCTTCATTGTTTATTTAACATAATTTGAAAAAAACATCGAGAACACTAGCTCATACTCGATGACGAGTGACTGCCGAGTATATATATGGTGCCCCAGCATGGCCTTAGCCATGTAAGAGAGTAAAAGATTAATATATATATATAAACAGATACATATGCACGCATTCATCAACGTATATATATATATATATATATATATATATATATATAGAGAGAGAGAGAGAGAGAGAGAGAGAGAGAGAGAGAGAGAGAGAGAGAATTCACAAGAATCAAAGCTATGTTCAAAGAATTTATTCGCTTACAATTGTTTCATCCAAACCTAGGCTTGGGGTCTTCGGAGCATTTTTCTTACTGGTAATAAGGTAGTAATAAATTACTGACCTTCACTGTTTAAGGTTTAAAATATACATAACTATAAAAAGTTTAATATATACATAACCATAAATAGTATCCTTAATATTATATATATATATATATATATATATATATATATATATAAGAATCCGGCTCCTATAATTTTCGGCCAACAGCATGAAATGAACTGTTAGCTTCTCTTCCTTTTTTTCGCCGAAAGTAGTAAGTGACATAGACTATACTTTAAATAGCGTATGGTCTTCATAATCTTTTTAATTAAAGATACGGTATATTGCCAAATATACTATACATACATTCATATATATATATATATATATATATATGACTCTCTACAGGACTGAAACTGTGTCAATCGGATGAAACAGTTCCAGTCCTGTAGAAGTGATTTCAATATATATATGCATATGTATGTATGGAGGTGTATATGTAAATTTGTATATATATGTATATATAAATGCATATACACAAATAAAAATATGAATATATATGTTTATATACATACCTATATGCAAAAATAAATAAATATATATATATATATATGCACAAATAAAAATATGAATATATGTTTATATATATAAATACATAGGTATATGAATATATAGACAAATAAAAAATATGAATAAATATGTGTATATAAATATGTATAAATATTTATATATATATGTATATATCTATACACATAAATATATATATACACATATAGATATATATGTATATATATATGCACATATAGATATATATGTATATATATATATGTATATATATGTATATGAATATAATGATATATGCACGTATATATACACATATATAATTACATATACATATAAATATGTATATTCATATATATATACGTATAGATATATAGATATTTGTATATACATATTAATTTGTGCATATAAAAGTATATATATAAATATATATATACCTAAATATATATATATATATAATATATATATTTAGGTATACATATAGTTACACATATATACATTTTTATATTTATATATATGTATAATATATATATATGGGAAAAAGTATGACCCCGATGGCAGGGCTCAAGCCGTTTCGACGGCTATTTCTGGACTCTGGTGCGTTATGGTCCATCTGCTTCCTTACCACAATTCCTTCGTTATATAATATATATATATATATATTTATATATATATATATATATATTTAGGTATACATATAGTTATACATATATACATTTATATATATATATATATATATATATATATATATATTTTAGGTATACATATAGTTATATATATATATATATATTTAGGTATACATATAGTTATATATATATATGTATATTTAGGTATACATATAGTTATATATATATATATATATATATATATATACATTTTTACATTTATATATATACATTTTTATATTTATATATATATATATTTAGGTATACATATATTTATATATATATATATATATATATACATTTTTGCATTTATATATATATATATATATATACATTTTTATATTTATATATATATATTTAGGTTTACATATAGTTATACATATATATACACACATTTTTATATTTATATATATATATATATATATATACAAATATATATATATATATATATATTTGGATAAAAGGAAAAGAATGTCATCACTTGTAGTGTTAAAAAATTTGATTT
>OZ024762.1:21812168-21824668 GCA_964016885.1 Eledone cirrhosa
TACCAATAGACCAGTACCAGGTATTTAGGCAACCAATAGTCTAATACCAATAGACCAGTACCAGGTATTTAGGCAACCAATAGTCTAATACCAATAGACCACTACCAGATATTTAGGCAACCAATAGTCTAATATCAATAGACCAGTACCAGGTATTTAGGCAACCAATAGTCTAATATCAATAGACCCGTACCAGGTATTTAGGCAACCAATAGTCTAATATCAATAGACCAGTACCAGATATTTAGGCAACCAATAGTCTAATATCAATAGACCAGTACCAGGTATTTAGGCAACCAATAGTCTAATACCAATAGACCAATACCAGATATTTAGGCAACCAATAGTCTAATATCAATAGACCAGTACCAGGTATTTAGGCAACCAATAGTCTAATACCAATAGACCAGTACCAGATATTTAGGCAACCAATAGTCTAATACCAATAGACCAGTACCAGGTATTTAGGCAACCAATAGTCTAATACCAATAGACCAGTACCAGATATTTAGACAACTAACTGACTAATACCAATAGACCAATATTTAGACACTATATATAGTAATACCAATAGACCAATATTTAGACACTATATATAGTAATACCAATAGACCAATATTTAGACACTATATATAGTAATACCAATAGACCAATATTTAGACACTATATATAGTAATACCAATAGACCAATATTTAGACACTATATATAGTAATACCAATAGACCAATATTTAGTCACTATATATAGTAATACCAATAGACCAATATTTAGACACTATATATAGTAATACCAATAGACCAATATTTAGACACTATATATAGTAATACCAATAGACCAATATTTAGTCACTATATATAGTAATACCAATAGACCAATATTTAGACACTATATATAGTAATACCAATAGACCAATATTTAGACACTATATATAGTAATACCAATAGACCAATATTTAGACACTATATATAGTAATACCAATAGACCAATATTTAGTCACTATATATAGTAATACCAATAGACCAATATTTAGACACTATATATAGTAATACCAATAGACCAATATTTAGACACTATATATAGTAATACCAATAGACCAATATTTAGACACTATATATAGTAATACCAATAGACCAATATTTAGTCACTATATATAGTAATACCAATAGACCAATATTTAGACACTATATATAGTAATACCAATAGACCAATATTTAGACACTATATATAGTAATACCAATAGACCAATATTTAGACACGCTATAGACCAATATTTAGACACACTATAGACTAATACCAAGGGACCAATATGGGTTATTTAGACACCATATAGACCAAAATAAGATATATAGACAGGCAATAGACCCTCTCAGGATCCCAGCTTATTGGCTCTAGAGGGACGCCCATATCCCAGTTGATTCAATGGACTTCCTCACACAACCCTTTGTCATCGTCAAGGGTACCACCTTCTTACTTTTCAACAGACACCCTCAACAAATTAGGCAGGTAGAGATGGAACGCCCCAATTATCCCGATTGAATGGCGCCAACAAGTTATTGTCAAAGGATATGGCTACCACGTGATCCTCATTATGTCCAATGTGCAACCTTTTAAATAAAGGAAACTGTTCCTTTACACACACACACGCGCACGCACGCGCACAGACACACACACATATACATATATATATTCATATATTTACACCCCCACCACATACACACATATATATGAAATATATATATATATATATATATATGAATATTCAACGTACACCATGTTACGACCCAGCTTGTTATGGTACAATATACCTATTGTCCCCAAACTACATAAATAGGCCCTCTTGTAGGTTGTTTTATAGGCACCTTTTTCGGCGTATATATATATATATATATATATATATATATATCTATAGGCCGAAAAATGTGATGAACATGGATGTTGAGAGATGGGTGAAGAAGTGCCAGGAAATGCCAGTGGGGGTAGACCAGGAAAAACCTGGGCAAAGGTAGTAAGAGCTAACTTCAAATTGCTCAGACTCTCAGAGGAAATGACGGAGAAACGCGGCGAGTGGAGAGATCCTGTGCTGAGAAGGACCCGTCCAACCCATGCAATTGTGGAAAAAAAATGGACGTAAAAACGATGATAATGATGATAGTGCTGTTTTGTAGTTTTCAACAATGTCTTGCTAATGTGACTTATTAATTCCAATATTTATAATATCTTTACTTGTGGGACATATTGATGTGAACATTTGCAATGAGCTAAAGTAGAGACTTTACTTTGTAATGTGTAAGTCATTCAACATTCTAGAAATATGTATACTACTAATGTAGTTCCCAGGAATATTCCGCATGAAAGAATGTGTGACAAGGCTGGCCGTTTCGTGCAAGTGGCTCAGCATTCCACAAGCATGATTAAACTTCACATAGTTTTCAGGAAGATTCGGCATGACACAGTGTATAACAAAGCTGGCCCTTGCGTGCAAGTGGCTGAGCATTTCACAAGCACATATGCACTTCACGTTGTTCTCAGGAAGATTCAGCAGAATGACAATGTGTGATAAGACCCACTTCTTAAATTACAGGAACAATTTCCAGCCTTCCCTTACATACAAAATTAAACCTACAGTCAGTAGGCACCTCTTAACCCAATATACACCCCATCCCACACACCCTACTCCATCCTCCCATTTCCATCCACTGTGAAATGGTCGTGTCGGTGACAGAACAAAAAAACACCCAGTCCACACAGTAAAGTGGTCGTGTAGGAGACACGGTAAAAAAAGCACCCAGTTTACAATGTAAAGTGGTCGTGTAGGAGACACGGTAAAGAGGCTCCCAGTTCACACTGTAAATATGGTTGGTGTTAGGAAGGGCATCCAGCCCTAGAAAACCCTGCCAGGGGCAGTTCTGTATGACCGAGACACGGTCTCCCGACCAATCCCGCATCAAGTGGAACAAAACCGTCTAACCCATGCTAGCATGGAAGATGGACGTTAAACGATGATGATGATGAATTCATTTTAGCCAAGAGATTGAACTAAAGTAACATGAAATAAAGTGTCTTGCTCAGGAAATACAATGGCGCCACCTGGAATCGAAACCATGACTGTTAAGATCGTTACATAAACATCTCCCAACTATTGGTTCGTCAAGTATGAAATTTGTAGAAATTTGTTTGTTTTTTTCTCTACAAATTTCATACTTGACAACCTAATACTAAGTCACTCACCTTTACTAATACTACAGTAGCACTGTATTGGACAATGTAATATATTCGTATTAGGACAGGTACAGAGTAAGAAACGGTGTCATTGGTTACATGTAAACCACGTTATCTATTGTATTCCCTAGTGGCCTTTTATTTCAAGGTATTCCATTGTTTAGTTGTTATTATGTGACAATACTTAGACATTGCATGGTTCTTATTGGTGACTTTTGTTGGCTTTCTTGGTCGTTTTAGCTATTGACTCTCTTTTCTTTTCCTTTCTTTTGTATTGATAGGCACACAGGCACACACACACACTCACACATACACACACACACACACATACACATTGGCACATACATAGACACACACACACACACACAATACACATTGGCACACACATACACATACACACACACACACACACACAGACACATAGACACACACACATACACATTGGCACACACATAGACACACACACACACACACATACACATTGGCACATACATAGACACACACACACACACACAATACACATTGGCACACACATACACACACACACACACACACACACACACACATAGACACACACACATACGCATTGGCACACACATAGACACACACACACACACATACACATACACATTGGCACACACGCACACACAGACACACACACACACAAATACACATTGGCACACACACACAGACACACACAAATACACATTGGCACACACATACACACATAGATACCTAGACACACACACACACATCGACATACACACGCATGCATGTGCGTATATGAATGCATATATATATATATGAAGCAAGCACACACATGTGTGTGTGTATATATGTATAATTAAGCCTCAAACAGTCATATCTGTGTGTGTGTGTGTGTGTGTGTGTGTGTGTGTATGTGTGTGATTTGTAGGCAGTTGTGTTATGTTAGGTGTATATTGACGTTTCCAGGGTTCGTACGTATTGTGAATGGAAGTGTGCGTGTGTCTGTATATGTGTGTGTGTCTGTATATGTGTGTGTGTCTGTATATATGTGAGTCTATGTGTCTGTATATATGTGAGTGTGTGTGAGTGCTTACATGAAAAGAGAGAGAGAGATTTGGAGAAGCGAAAATATATGTGAACATTCACACACACGCACACACACACGCGCGCAAACTTATAGAAACACACTCACGCATACACATAAATTGACATGCACATTCAGACACATACACACGGGCAAATACTCACACCCACGGTCACACACAAACACTCATACAGACTAACACAAATACACACAAATATATATAGGTGAGAGCGTGTGATAATATCATTCATTCGTTGCATATGTGAGCGCATGCGTACTTCTATTCCACCATATTGGAAATGATTTTCATTGAAGCCGGTTATATTTAGATTCCCTCAATACATTCTATTTTTATTTTATTTTATCTATTTATTTATTTTTCCTTTTCTTACCTTTTTATGTCCGCCATTTTATTGTGTTTCTGTTGCACGGGTTTAGTCACATATTAAAGCCAATCATATCGTTACACAGATCGAAATGCACAGCAGTGTGTGATTTCTAATCATTGATTACAATATAGCGTGCCTTTTTATTACTACAATTGTATTAAGTACTCATTTGATCGAACCCTATTATTATTACGCTGGTTAATTTAACACCAACCTTCATTTTTTTTCTTTTTAAAGTTGATCAAGTGTTGATGTTTTTTGTTTTGTTTTGTTCTATTTATTTATTTATTTATCTTTTATTGAACAGATTCGATATATAGATTAATATATTCACATATTTAATAACGTTAGAATGTTAGACTCAAATAAACGTTACATTTCGTTACGCTGTGATGATTCATGTTTTGTGTGGGTGGTTTTAGTACTTGGTTAGCAACACAGGTAACTGATATATATCTATATAACTATATATATATATAACTATATATATATATATATATATATATATATATATATATATATATAGAACGTTGAAAGAGATAGAAGGCCAAACAATGCAAAATGGATTGTAAGATGAGGTAACGAAAAGTAAAAAGTTACCTCGTAATCGTTTTTTTTTTGTTTTGTTGTTGTTGTTGTTGTTATTTTATATGTCCAATATTTCGGGACCTAAAATCCCTTCATCAGGGTTTAAGGAACCTCCAGTGGATAATGTTCTAATTTCCTCTCTTTGGGATAAAATTTTGATTTTTATTTAAATTATTTCTAAGTCGGTTTCAAGCGTATTTTTATGGTTATTTCGCTTTCCATGTGAATGATATCAATTGGCAACCTTCTCTACTAATGTATTAAGTACCTTATTTAACAGTGGTTTCTAATTGATCAAAGTAATTTAAGGTTAGAATAAATTGATCAAGATAAAGTAATGTTTAAATTCATTGATCAGTTGTAAAAAAAATCATTGAAATTAATATATTAAAAGAAAACTAAGGTTAAAATTAATTGGTTAATATAAGGTAATCTTACAATCAATAAATGAATGTAAAACAACATAAAACCCGATTTATGGACGTAAGATTAAAATTAATTGATCAAACAAAGCTAAGTTTAAAAGTAATTGGTTAATGCAAAGTAATATTAAAATGAATGGGCTCAACTTTGTCGACCTTCTCGCGATGGGCCTTGGAAACTGATCTCGATCAGGCGAACGACAATCGGAGACCAACTCATACGCAAGAAGATTAAAATTAATACATGAAGGTAGAGCAGCATTACATTTGATTTATCATCGTACAGTTAAAATGACTTAATCAAAGTTAAGACAAGGTTAAAATTAATTAAGAGAAGGCAAGGTTAAAATTAAACGTGTCTTGGAGGGAACACCCAACAAATAAGGATCTCTATGGCAATAAACCACCTATCAGCAGGTAAATACGTGGACAGAGACTCAGATTTGCTGGCCACTGTTGGCACAGCAAGGAAGAAATAGCAGGTGATGTGTTGTTATGAAGTCCATCTCATGGAGCAAGAAACGCTGGTCGTCCCAAGAAGACATACGTCAAGCAACTTGAGGACGATACTGGATGCTGCACTGCGGAAGAACTGGCAAACGCTATGAGAGACAGAGATGGATGGAGGAAACGTGTCGTAGAAAGCCGAGCAAGCTCGACCTGATGATGATGAGTTAAGGCAAAATAAAAATTAATTGATGGAGGGAACGCGATACAAGCGGCCAAAATGAGGTTCATCCGAAGGGCCTTTGGAGTAACGTTATTCGATAGAGTAGCTCAGAGATCAGAGAGTCGCTCCAAGTAGAGCTGCTACTTCTCTGAACTGAGAGTTCACAGTTCCAATATTACGAGCACGTGGTTAGAATGTCTCAGGAAAGAATCGCTGGACAGATTTTACGGGCAAAACCAACCAACAGGAGTCCTCGGAGTAGAGACTGAACAAGATAGTTAGATAACATCCAGTGTTGGTCTCGCTTGGGGATTCAGCCAAATCAATTGGATACGGTTACTTCTGGCTTGACCCACTGGAAGGAGAGTGTTTGAGGACACTGCCCCTACGACTCTCTCAGGAATAAGTGGGCAACGAAGAAGAATGTAATGTTGAAATTATTTGATCGAGGGAAGACAAGGTAAAAATTAATTGGTCAAGGGAAGATAAGGTTAAAATTAATTGGTCAAGGGAAGGAAAGATTAAAATTATTTGGTCAAGGGAAAGCAAGGTAAAAATTAATTGGTCAAGAGAAGACAAGGTTAAAATTAATTGGTCAAGAGAAGATAAGGTTAAAATTAATTGGTCAAGGGAAGGCAAGATTAAAACTAATTAGTCAAAGTAAAGTAATATCAAGACTTACTAGATTCGATTTTTTGTTAACGGTTCTTCATTGGTTAAAAGTGACTGATCAGTTTATAAGTATTGTAATGATAGATTCATTTGCTGATATGATATAATTCACGTAATGATACCATATAGTCGACATAATGATATTATATAGTCCACATAATAATAATATATAGTCGAATGATGATAATGTCATATGAGGATAGGATATTGTTTACGTAATGTTACGAATGTGTCACATGACTATGAGTTCTCGTGATAAGATATTTCCCATAATACTAAGTTCATATGATGTGAATATATGTAGGCATCTTTCTATTTATATGATTGCATGTGAGTATATTTGCCTATATAAATGTATATGCTTGTATAGGATAATGTTTGTATTTACATGTATGTATATATGTGTGTGTGTGTATATATATATATAGATATAGATGTGTGTGTGTGCATATGTGTATGTAAATATATATGAATGTTTATATATATACACATATGAATGTGTGTGTTTGTATGCAAATATATATGTATGTTCATATATATACATATATGAATATATAAATGTATGTATGTGTGTGTATGTAAATATATATGTATGTTTATATATATATATATATGTATGTAAATATATATGCATATTTATATACATACATATATGAATTTCTAAATGTATGTGTGTGTGTATGTAAATATATATGTATGTTTATATATATATATATATGAATATATATATGTATGTATGTGTGTATGTAAATATATATGTATGTTTATATATATATACATATTTGAATATATAAATGTATGTATGTGTGTGTGTAAATATATATGTATGTTTATATATATATACATATTTGAATATATAAATGCATGTGTGTGTGCATGTAAATATATATGTATGTTTATATATATATACATATATGAATATATAAATGTATGTGTGTGTGTATGTAAATATATATGTATGTTTATATATATATATACATATTTGAATATATAAATGTATGTGTGTGTGTATGTAAATATATATGTATGTTTATATATATATATATACATATTTGAATATATAAATGTATGTGTGTGTGTGCATGTAAATATATATGTATGTTTATATATATACATATTTGAATATATAAATGTATGTATGTGTGTATGCAAATATATATGTATGTTTATATATATATATATATATACATATTTGAATATATAAATGTATGTATGTGTGCATGTAAATATATATGTATGTTTATATATATATACATATATGAATATATAAATGTATGTGTGTGTGTATGTAAATATATATGTATGTTTATATATATATATATACATATTTGAATATATAAATGTATGTGTGTGTGTGTGTGTGTATGTAAATATATATGTATGTTTATATATATATATACATATTTGAATATATAAATGTATGTGTGTGTGTGCATGTAAATATATATGTATGTTTATATATATATACATATATGAATATATAAATGTATGTGTGTGTGTATGTAAATATATATGTATGTTTATATATATACATATATGAATATATATATGTATGTATGTGTGTATGTAAATATATATGTATGTTTATATATATACATATTTGAATATATAAATGTATGTATGTGTGTATGTAAATATATATGTATGTTTATATATATATATACATATTTGAATATATAAATGTATGTATGTGTGTATGTATGTGTGTGTGTATGTATGTGTATGTATGTATGTGTGTGTATGTGTATGTATCTATGTGTGTGTATGTATCTATGTGTGTGTATGTATGTATGTGTATGTATGTGTGTATGTATCTATGTGTGTGTATGTATGTATGTATGTATATGTGTGTATGTATGTATGACACCTGTATGTATAACACCTGTATGTACCCATCTTAGACTCGCTCGGCTCTTCTCTCACCTGTCTTGATTAACAATATCCCGGCAGGTACACAACCTGACCCCGACACTCGCTTCCCCAATCCTCCTCAATTGAAACATGGCTACCACCATCACCTCCACCTCCTGCCCCCTCTCCTCCTACGCATCCACCCCAACCATTGCTGTCACTTCCCACCCGTTTCCCTACCCCTAGATAACACAATAGGGGGAACCTCTACGCTAGATATAGCAGCCAAATTCCTCACTCCTATTCCTCCACCTTACCACATTAAAAGTAAATACAAAAACAATATAATTGTTTCTACTTGTTGGCACAAGGCCAGCAATTATCCCAGTGCATTACTGGTACTTTATTTTATCGACCCCGTAAGGATGAAAGGCAAAGTTAACCTCGGCGGGATTTGAATTCAGAATGGCGAGGGCCGTAACTCTATGCATCAAAGCATGGCGTCCGACCCTCTACCGATACTGCCAATCCACCGCTCTAATACAACAATAGAAGTACTACATTAAATATCGTAGATAACCCACCCGCCCCTAAAAGGGGGTGAAGGCTATGGTTGGTAAAGGTATATCCACATATCTTCCAAGAGGGGCCGACGTCCTTTGAAAGAAAGCCCCCCGGGGGGGGGGGGGGTAGTGGTTAGTGCAGGTTCTGGAGCGTTGGTTGCTTAGTTCCATTCAAACTTTGATCGTATAGACCTATGATAAAGGTCATTTCAGATCTGATCAATCCTACATTTGGGATCTATATCTACATCTAGATTATCCAAATTATGTATATTAAGGTTAATGTATGTTGATGCCCTAAGGACAGACACTGGTCTGTTGGAGACGCAGGACATGGCAGCGATAATGAGGGACAGAGACCGCTGGAGAGAACTCGTCCATGGATCTCGGGAATTTTACCCGCCTTAGATAGATAGATAGATATTAAGTATTTCCGAAGAAAAAGCTAAGGAAAAAAGAGTGCTCTATGAATAAAACAGAGCTATTTAATTAGAAATTGAATAACACAATATATAACTACTCCATTACCAAAGGTTTCAGGACCCTAGACGATATTAACATACGTCTAAGTCACTCTAGGGTCCTGAAATTTTTGATAATGGAATAGTTATATATTGAGTTGTTTACTTCCTAATTAAATAAATATATATATACGAGGTGTGTCAGGAAAGTTCCAGGACTGATGTCACAAAAGATTTATTTCAAACCCAAACTTCACACTAAGAGTTTGCTCCTTCAAAATAATCCCCCTGGAGTCTAATGCAATTTTCCATCATTTTCTGTCACGCTGGCATGCATTCCTGGAAGGATTCTTCCGGTATCCTCCGCAGTTCCGTCGTCACGGCCTTTTTGATATCGTCCACGTCTTCAAAACGGGTCCCCTCCGAGTCCTACTCGAAGATCCATGACTCATCACCGGTGATGACTGTCCCTAGCAAGTCTGGTTCGGTTTCAAGACGCTCGAGGATGTCCTGGCACACTTGCATGCGTCGGCCCTTCTGGTCATCGTTCAGCAGTTTTGGCACCATCTTCGCGCAGACTTTCCGCATGTCCAAATCTTCAGTGAGAATCTTCCAGACGCTTTCCCTATTCATGCCCAACTAATTTGCCATCAGTCGAACAGTCAGCCAACGATCGCTACGCACCATCTGCCTGACGCGCTCAACGTTGACCTCAGTCCTGGTTGTTGAGGGCCTTCCGCTCCTGGGGTCATCTTGCACCACTCAAAATCACGTGAGCGTGACATCGTCTCATCCCCATACACTTGCTGCAGTAATCCCAGTGCTTCTGACGGAGTTTTCCCCAACTGTACCAGACACTTCAAGTTTGTTCGTTGCTCTGTGGTCATTGCTTGACGACCTGAAACAGAGGACATGTATATAAAATTATGAAGAAAAAGGTTTGATCGCTGCAGAGAGCTAAGATTACAGTTACATACTCCAGGGAAATTACTTTGAAGGAGAAAACTCTTAGTGTGAAGTTTGGGTTTGAAAAAAATCTTTTGTGACATCAGTCCTGGAACTTTTCTGACACACCTCGTATATATATATATATATGTGTGTGTATATATATATATATATGTATGTGTGTGTGTCTATATGTATGTGTGTGTGTGTCTATATGTATGTGTGTGTGTGTCTATATATATGTGTGTGTGTGTGTGTCTATATATATGTGTGTGTGTGTGTGTCTATATATATATGTGTGTGTGTGTGTGTCTATATATATGTGTGTGTGTGTATGTCTATATATATATATGAGTGTGTGTGTGTCTATATATCTATATGTGTGTGTGTGTGTCTATATATCTATATATGTGTGTATGTGTGTATATATATGTGTCTGTGTGTATATATATATATATATATATATATATATATATATATATATATATATATATATATATATGTGTGTGTGTGTGTGTGCATATCTGTATATATATATATATATATATATATATATACATGTATAAACGTGTGTATGTGTGAGTGTGTATATATATATGCGTGTGTATATATATATATATATATATTCATGTATATAAGTGTGTATGTGTAAGTATGTGATATGTAATCATCACTGGATAAAAGTTCTGTAATATCGAACATCTTAAGACCTTTAATGATCATCATTAGTTACGGCCCTTGCCATTCTGAGTTCAAAACCGCCGAGGTTAACTTTGCCTTTCATCCTTACGGGGTCGATAAAATAAAGTACCAGTAATGTACTGGGTAATTGCTGGCCTTGTGCCAAAAGTAGAAACAATTATTATTATTAAACCATCATTATTAATATTATTATTCTGGCCTTGTGCCAAGAGTAGAAACAATTATTATTATTATTATTATTTATTTATTTATTTTTAATTTAATTTATTTATCTATTTTGAAAATAAAACTCTAACCACTTTAGATCTCCCTTCCCTGATTAATGGAAGTCATATTTAATGGACTTCCAATGATGAAAACACTTTCAAGTGATTGCATAATTTACTCAATGAAAAGAAAACATTAGCCAGACATTTGAAATTGTATTAAATTAAAAAATATTATTTTGGAATACGTTAAATTATATTGCTTTTAAATTTGTTCTTTAATTCTTCATGTTGTGATTTTTGGGGGCTGTAATTTATCCCCTCTGTTGAACAGAGCTCTCATTATAGACTTAGAGATACTCACTCAGACTCAGAAACTCCCGCGTCTTGCGACGCATGAGGCAATCATAGTGTTCCATCGAGTTCGGTCAGCAGCCAGTTGCACAGCGTCCCGCCATTGTCTGTTTATCGCTCGCAGGTCCCTCTCAACTGTCTGGCGGCGCCAGTTCATATTGGGTCGCCCTCTCCGTCTGCTTCCCTGCGGGCTCCATTTAAGTACTTGGTTCGCCAGTCTCTCCGGGGGAAGTCCCAAAGCGTGTCCAAACCAGCCCAGGCTTCGCTTGCAGATGGTAGAAGAGACTAGCTGCTGGTTGGTGCGGTTCCTGACTTCCTCGTTTGTTACATGGTCACTCCATTTAATCCCCAGGATCTTTCGCAGACATCTGGAATCGAATGCGTCC
>OZ024762.1:21832168-21834668 GCA_964016885.1 Eledone cirrhosa
CTGTTTAATACGGTCCAATAGTGGAAGACAGGATGTGGAAGTTGATTAATTTTTACCTCCAAAAGTAAATTACCTTAAAAAAACAAAAACAAAACAAAACCAGAACAGGTACAACAACAACACCAACACCAACACCACCAACAACAACATGGTTACATTGTTATGTCGTTTTTTTCCTCCATCGGTTTCATTCGACGACCAGAGTTCCACCTGTTCACTCGACGGAACAGCCTACTAGTGAAATTAACTTGCAAATGGCTGAGAAATCTAGAGACAGGTGCACAATATCCTTGCCCCTAGGGCTACCTCCCTACTCACCACCATAGGCGCTGAGCTGGCCAGCCGCAGGTGTGAGACTCGCGAGTTTGAATGGCTCTTCCAGCGCGTCTCCCTTGCCATCCTCCGGGGAAAGGCCTTCTAAATTCTGTCTGCCGGGGCTGTGGGGTGGCCAGCACGTGGAACCCCAGATGGAGGCCATGACAGTGGGAGTTCGGCTCTTCCACGTTCTTCGGACCATGTCCCTGTGGTTGTGTATAGTATTCTTCTGTTCTGTTATTCGTTTATATAAAGATTATCAAATTATGAAATAACTAAACTTATTTCACTACACTAGACTATTACTTTCTATACTGTTGTTTTTTTTAATATCTATTTATTTTTTTTAATTACTTCCCACACCCACTTAGGATTCACTCAACATGTACCATGCGATATAATTCTAAGGGTCATTCGTTGTTCAGTGTATGACAAGGCTGGCCCATCGTATTACAGGTACAATTTGGTTTTGTCAGCTAAGTGGATTGGCGAAAAGTAGAATAAAGTGTCTTGCCCCGACATATAATGCGTGGTTGGAAATCGAACTCACGACTCTGCGATTGAAAGCCGAATATCTTAAGCAATAACTACGCTTATAGTGTGTATGTGTGTGTCTGTGTGCCTGTGTGTGTGTGTGTGAGAGAGAGAGAGAGAGAGAGAGAGAGAGATAGTGTGTGGTAAGATACCAGGTGGACCATAATACACCAGAGTACTCGATACTTAGGGTAGTAGAGTGGGTAATATGAAAAGATTCAGGACGCCGACGGCTGGATCCGAACTGAGTTTCCCAATGAATATATACTGTATATATATATATATATATATATATATATATATGTGTGTGTGTAAAGTATACAGATTTTGTACGTCGAATAACATACGGTATTTTTGCGAATAAGTATATATTATTTGATATACAAACTTTACATACTTATATGTATGCAACTATGTTGGAGAGAACGCCTTAATTCTATATGTATATATATATATATATATATACATAAAAATACATATATATGTATGTATATATATATATATACACACACATACATAAAAATACATATTTATGTATGTATATATATATATATATTTATTGTGAAAGCAGCGATTCTTTGCTTAAACTTTAAGCTGTTATTTTAATAAATATTTGCTCTACGGTTCTTATATATTTGATATATATTTATCCTTATCGAGCCCTCTTTGGATTTTAGTCTTCAAATTTATTATTATTACTATATATATATATATATATATATATATTTATTGTGAAAGCAGCGATTCTTTGCTTAAACTTTAATCTGTTATTTTAATAAATATTTGCTCTACGGTTCTTATATATTTGATATATATTTATCCTTATCGAGCCCTCTTTGGATTTTAGTCTTCAAATTTATTATTATTACTATATATATATATTATATGTATGTGTGTGTGTAATGAGGGAGGAACAATTCACTCTTATTTTTGTAAGGTACGATAAGTTCAATCCATTAGTCTAGTCGGCAGGATTCAACACGGGTTAGTTTAAATGTAACTACGTTTACACATCAACACGTGCTTGACAACATTATGCCGAAAATGAAGTTTTCTGTTCAACTAAAGTTCGGAGTAAGTAAATATTTCTTTTTATGAACTTCAACAGTAATATGGAACCTTCATGTACACACATAATCTTAGTGTATCGTTCTAAATATGCACTTTTTCTTCAAATTTGCGTACCTCCCTCATTCTTTAGCAAGTCGTTCATTTATCTCCCTTACCATCGTCCGAGGAAGCGGCTTCTCCATTCTCTCCGCCAGGGCTGTGGGGAGGCCAGCACGTTGGACCCCATTTGCTCACCATACAGAGAGGTGGGGAGGCGATGACGGTGGGAGTTCGTCTCTTCCACGTTCGGACCATATCCTTGTGGTTGTGCTTTGTGACTCTACATGTGCGTGAGAGGTTTTGGTGGTTATTTTTTCAAAATTATTATTTATCACTTGTTCCAGGCCAAGAAATATATATTTATATATACATGATACAGGGCATCAATTCTACGTAAAACATTCATTTCCTTTCTTTCTCTATTGATCTCTCCCTAGCTGCCGAGTTAGCTAACTAGATTCTTCGCTCCAACGTCTCGCAACCGACTTGAATTTCTCGATCCATGTTTCAAGACGGGTCAAGTAGGATGCTGATGCTCCTC
>OZ024762.1:21839668-21844668 GCA_964016885.1 Eledone cirrhosa
GCTACCATACCTCCCCACTATATAGTAATATAGGGCTAACTTAGCTCCCTTTATATAGCAATAGTGGGCTACCATACCTCCCGAGTATATAGTAATATAGGGTTAACTTAGCTCCCTTTATATAGCAATACTGGGCTACCATACCTCCCTACTATATAGTAATATAGGGCTAACTTAGCTCCCTTTATATAGCAATACTGGGCCACCATACCTCCCTACTATATAGTAATATAGGGCTAACTTAGCTCCCTTTATATAGCAATAGTGGGCTACCATACCTCCCGAGTATATAGTAATATAGGGCTAACTTAGCTCCCTTTATATAGCAATACTGGGCCACCATACCTCACCACTATATAGTAATATAGGGCTAACTTAGCTCCCTTTATATAGCAATAGTGGGCTACCATACCTCCCGAGTATATAGTAATATAGGGCTAACTTAGCTCCCTTTATATAGCAATACTGGGCTACCATACCTCCCCACTATATAGTAATATAGGGCTACCTTAGCTCCCTTTATATAGCAATACTGGGCCACCATACCTCACCACTATATAGTAATATAGGGCTAACTTAGCTCCTTTATATAGCAATAGTGGGCTACCATACCTCCCTACTATATAGTAATATAGGGCTAACTTAGCTCCTTTACATAGCAATAGTGGGTACCATACCTCCCTACTATATAGTAATATAGGGCTAACTTAGCTCCCTTTACATAGCAATAGTGGGCTACCATACCTCCCTACTATATAGTAATATAGGGTTACCTTAGCTCCCTTTATATAGCAATAGTGGGCTACCATACCTCCCTACTATATAGTAATATAGGGCTAACTTAGCTCCTTTACATAGCAATAGTGGGTACCATACCTCCCTACTATATAGTAATATAGGGTTACCTTAGCTCCCTTTATATAGCAATAGTGGGCTACCATACCTCCCTACTATATAGTAATATAGGGCTACCTTAGCTCCCTTTATATAGCAATACTGGGCCACCATACCTCACCACTATATAGTAATATAGGGCTACCTTAGCTCCTTTACATAGCAATAGTGGGTACCATACCTCCCTACTATATAGTAATATAGGGTTACCTTAGCTCCCTTTACATAGCAATAGTGGGCTACCATACCTCCCTACTATATAGTAATATAGGGTTACCTTAGCTCCCTTTACATAGCAATAGTGGGCTACCATACCTCCCTACTATATAGTAATATAGGGCTACCTTAGTTCCCTTCACCACCATCACCACCACCACCATAACCACCACCACCACCACCACCATAACCACCACAACCATAACCACCATCACCACCATAACCACCACCACCATCACCCTCACCATCACCACCCTCACCATCACCACCCTCACCATCACCACCATCACCATCACCACCACCACCACCACCACCACCACCATCACCACCACCACCATAACCACCACAACCATAACCACCATCACCACCATAACCACCACCACCACCACCCCCACCATCACCACCATCACCAACAACAACAACAAAATACCATTGGTTCTTTGGAGCGACCGTGTTCTACATCGTGGTTTATTTAATCCCAGTTGTTGAGAATAAACCCAGTTCAGCTACAATTTTGTTCTGTGTATGTAACTTGATTGTCTAATATATCTCTCTCTCTCTTCCTCTCCACCTCCCTCTCTCTCTTCCTCTCCACCTCCCTCTCTCTCTCCCTCTCTTCCTCTCCACCTCCCTCTCTCCCTCCCTCCCTCCCTCTTCACCCCCCCCCCTCTCTCTCACCTAACTTTCTACACTATGTAAGTCAGTCACAGGATGTAAGCGTCGGGTTATTTCACCTTTATTCTTGCCGACAGAGAGACAGGCAGAACTGTCTAATGAGGTTAAAGATTAAGAAAGCGGTGTCCATTGAGAAGAGGAGAGGGGTGACAGGGTCCGTGGGAGGTGGAGAATGTCTTAGCCCCCCCCCCTTTTTTTTTGTTTTTTGGGATTTTTTAAACTAGAAAACAGTTAAAGTATTCTTGTCATACCTCCTGTCTTCTCTTTGATTGTGGCCCCTTTTTTCTTTTACTCAATATAAACCCCATTTGTTTTTCTTTCCAGTTTTTTCCCCCCAATGCATTGGGTCCTTGTGGCTAATGAAAGAAATTATTATTATTATTATTATTACCATCATAATCCAGATCAGAAGTTAAGAAAGAGGTCACTATACATATTACCATCGCCATCATCATCATCATCATTATTATCATTATCACTGCCACCAACGCCATCACCAACACTACCATATTAGCATCGTCATCGTCATCACCATCTCCACGACCATCATCACTACCATCACCTCATCCTCCAACATCACCACTCCCAACACCTTATCCTCCACTACCACAACCACCACCACCACCACCACCATCTCCTCAACCACCATCTCCACCACCACCATCATCTCCACCACCACCACCACCTCATCATCCTCCACCATCACCACCACCACCACCACTGCACCACCACTGCACCACCACTGCACCACAACCACCACTACCACCAACACTGCACCACCACCACCACCATCACTACCACCACCATTACTACCACCACCAACACCACCACCACCACCACTGCACCACCACCACCTTCACTACCCCCACCATCACTACCACCCCCATCACCACCACCATTACCACCACTGCACCACCACCACCACCACCACATCCTCCACCAGGTATGGTGTTTAAAATAACAAGGGAAACCTCCGTCGTCGTTCTGATAGAATTTCTTGATTGAAATCTTCGACGCTCTCCTGTAATAAAGAGCAACAACAGTTGCAATTTCCGGTGGTGCCAGTTTTATTTTATTTATTTGTTTGTTTGTTTGTTGTAACTGAAAATGGGGAAGGGGCTAACTATATCCAAACGAGCACCCCTACATCTATATATAACACCTACACTACTACTACTACTACTACCACCTACACCACCACCACCACCAATACTACTACCACCAGTACTACTACTACTACTACCTACCTACACCATTACCACCTACACCACCATTACCGATACTACTACTACCACCTCCACCACCAGTAGTACTACTACTACCACCTACACCACCACTACTTCTACTAACGCCACCCCATCACCACCACCACCTCCTCCACCATCACTACTACTACCACCACCACCCCCACCATCACTGCTACTACCACCTACACCTCCACCACCAATACTACTACTACTACCATCTATACCACCACTACCACTACTACTACTACTACTACTACTACTACTACTACTACTACTACTACTACAGCTACAACAACATAGTGTTCAATCTAAATCTACATCCGTTGACATACACATTATATATACACTAGTAGACAACATGGACCACACAACATTTCTACATTAACACGTGCGTGTATATGTAGATGTATATACCTATAGATATGCATGTGTCTATATTCGTTATTTTAAATTCATACACATATATATACATATATAGAAAAAATACACGTTTTTAGGATTATATATATTATATATATATATATATATATATAAATATATTGTTATACTTTGGGAGGGTCATGTTGCCAATAAGAAACACACGCACCAGTTGCTTTCACTTCAATTTATTATAAACGAATATAAACACACACAGACACCCGGATGTAACACATGCGAAAACTAAGCACACAACACACACACACACAAACAAGATGGCGTAGGACAGAACAAAGGAGAGGCGCAAAAACAAAGAAAAGAATCCCCAATCACTGAAGAGGTCACAGAATGTGTGACGAAAGAACTTTGACAATATATAAACAATCATCTGGTTGTGGAACCAACCAACCAACCAACCGGAAATTTATAAATTCCTAAATTTATAAATTTATTATAATAAATTGAAGTGAAAGCAACTGGTGCCTGTGTTTCTTGTTGGCAACATGACCCTCCCAAAGTATTACAATATCGGTTTCAACACACGTTTTCAGATAAAGAATCTTGCTAAACAAATTCAGAAACGAAATATATATATATATATATTTATAAGGAAAGCTCAAAGAAAAAAACGAGATGTCCCCTACACGGGTGAAAGTATAAGGAAAATAAATTGAAAATGCAACTGGAGTCTTTTAAGAATATTTATTTATTCACTTTACCGGTTTCACAGTTCTTATGATTTTCAAAAGTTAAATTAGGATGGAGGGTTTGTGTTTCTGTTGTGGTTTGTCTCGCATCTGATGCAAGAGAAACCACAACAGAAACGCAAACCCTCCATTTTAAAAGACTCCAGTGGCATTTTAAATTTATTTTCCTTTTAATCTAATATATCCCTTCCAAATACTGTACCGATTGTGTTGTTATTTCTGTTTACCTTTTACATACATACATATATATATATATATATATATATATATACGTGTGTGTGTGTATTCTTCTTCTTGAGTCATCCCTACATTGATAGTGAAGCCACTGAGGTTCACGATGCCGAGGTCATCAAATATAAACTGATGATCGTCACATGAGCTACTTAATTACTTTGAGACAAGCAGAATTTTATCGAAGATTACTCCTCTAGATCCTCCCAGCTCTGCTACTAGACTATCATATGGTAGCCACACCAGAGGCACCTCGTGATGGATGTGGTCTTCCCTACGAAGGTTGGTCTTCAAACTGAGAGAGGCTAGGTGCTCAGTTGAATGACCATATACTCTCCGTCATCAGTTCGCTGAGTGGCATGTTGAAGAGACACTGGGACACAAAGGGTGCTCAGCTTGAATGACCATATACTCTCCGTCATCAGTTTGCTGACTGGCATGTTGAACAGACACTGGGACACAAAGGGTGCTCAGTTGAATGACCCTATACTCTCCGTCATCAGTTCGCTGAGTGGCATGTTGAAGAGACACTGGGACACAAAGGGTGCTCAGCTTGAATGACCATATACTCTCCGTCATCAGTTCGCTGAGTGGCATGTTGAAGAGACACTGG
>OZ024762.1:21857168-21864668 GCA_964016885.1 Eledone cirrhosa
CCAGTATTGGCAGATACTGTATATAGATAAAGTATATATTTTGATTATGAGAATATTTTTCATTTGTTAACATTTTGAATAATATTAAAAACTCCAGGAAAACTTTTTCTGGTGAGTGATTCTAATTTATTGTAAAATTGTATTCGTTGAGTAATCAACGAACCATACTAATCTTTGGTCATATATATATATATATATATATATATATATATATATATATATATATATAATATGAGTTCATTTTCCAGTCTCCTTCTCAACAAGGAAGATGAAAAAAAAACTTACCTCAACACTTAATTTTAAATCTTTAATTTTTTGTTTTTAATTCTTCTCAATTTTCTTTAATTATAATACTCAACATTTGATAAGATGGATTTTACAAATACATCGAAAACGGTTATAATTTATAAACTTTATATACATTATATACATTAATTAACTTTATATGCATTATAAAACTCTTTTTTAAAAGAATTGTCCCTCTCATTTCTTCAATAATGTCACTTTGACGAATCAAAGAAAGGAAGAAAAAGAAAAACAGACCCATAAATATATTTTCCGTGCTATTTCCAATCTCTCTCTCTCTCTCTCTCTCTCTCTCTCTCTCTCTCTTATATATATATGTATTAAAATAGAAATAGAAGGTACACCGTAACATCGACTAAATTAGTCTAATAATTGTTTCTTCTATTGGCACAAGGCCACCAATTAGCCAGTGTATTACTGGTACTTTATTTTATCGATCCCGTAAGGATGAAAAATGGTGCGTATTAACCCACTGAACGGAAAAAAGATGTGTGTGTGCGGGCGTCAATGCATGGATATATATGTATATATAATGTCCTCAGGTTGAGGTCAAGCTGGAGCACTTCCTTCAAGGGATTTAATTCACCATATAAACTAAACTAACATTAATTATCACAAGATAATATATGTTCAAGACATATAATTAAAAAAACCCACCCAGTATAAACTCTGCTATATATGATATATAGGATAAGCTATGCTATATATGATAAGCTATCTTATATACGATAAGCTATAATATATATGATAATCTATGCTATATATGATATATATATGATAACCTAAGCTAAATATGATAAGCTATGCTATATATGTTATATATGAAAAGCTATGCTCTATATGATATATATCATAAGTTATGCTCTATATGATATATATGATAAGCAATGCTATATATGATATATATGATAAGCTATGCTATATATGTTATATATGATAAGCTATGCTATATATGATATATATGATAAGCTATGCTCTATATGATATATATGATAAGCAATGCTATATATGATATATATGATAAGCTATGCTATATATGATATATATGATAAGCTATGCTCTATATGATATATATATTATATATGATAAGCTATGATATATATGATAAGCTATGCTATATATGTTATAAATGATAAGCTATGCTATATATGATATATATGAAAAGCTATGATATATATGATAAGCTATGCTATATATGATATATATGATAAGCTATGCTATATATGATAAGCTATGCTCTATATGATATATATGATAAGCTATGCTATATATGATATATATGATAAGCTATGCTATATATGATATATATGATAATCTATGCTATATATGATATATATGATATATATGATAAGCTATGCTCTATATGATATATATGATATATATTATAAGCTATACTACTCAGAATGTCATATTACACATCTCTCACGTAAAATACAAAGCTGTTGTTTTTTCTTGCTGTTGTTCTTATAATGGTTACCAGATGTTTAAGCTGGACATAAGCGATATTGATCTGATATGACCCCAGGGACTGGTGAATGTGGTAGGCACTGCCTCTCCGTGCACATGATACTGATGAAACCATTATATTGAAATTAAGACAAGATTCAGCAAATTATGTGACAGAAAGAGGGTGTGTGTGAAAGAGAGAGAGAGAGAAATTGCGCGAGAGAGAGTAAGCACATCACTCTACAAGATTTTCGTAAATAATATATATATATATGTGTGTGTATATTTATATATATACATATATATATATATATGCACTCACACATGTTTTTCTCTCTCTCTCTATTTCTCTCTCTCTCTCTCTCTCTCTCTCTCTCTCTATATATATATATATATATATATATATATATATATATATATATACGTACGAACGTGTATATATTTGTATGTATGTGTGTAAAATGTCTACACGTTTGTGTAAACACAGAAAAAATAGGATCTTAACCCTAAAAAAATTCCTAAAATCCTTTTAAAAAATACCTAATCTGGCCTCACTGATTAAAATAATTCGGGTTTAACATCAACTGGAATTAAAAAACAACAAAACCTAGTAACCGGAGCCTTGCACCATCACAGCAATATAATACACGCGGTAGTGTGTATGTATGTGAGGTGGTGCTGCTGCTACTATTATTGGTATTCTGTGTATTTAAACGTGTTGTCCATGTGAGAGTTTGACTGGTATTTTATTTTATCGACACTGGAAGGATGAAAAAATAATTCAATATTGACCGGAGCGGGAATTTGAACTCAGAACATAAAAGTTATGAGATTTTTCCCGGCGCTCTACCGATTCTGTCAAGCCAATACTCCTGAGGAAGGTTTCAGATGTGTGTGTGTGTGTGATTTAGGTATATGGTCAGCATTTTTTGAGGGATGAGGAAAATCGGTTAAATCGACCCCAAAGCACTTCTGGTGATTCATTTAATCGACTCCGTAAGGATGAAAGGCAAAGCTAACCTCGGTGGAATTTTCACCCAGAACGCAAAGGAACGTAACTCTATGTCGCAAAGCATGATATCCGATATTCTAACGATCCTGCCAATCCACCGCTCTAGGAAGATTTAATCATGAATTACAATTCAGGCACAAGGCCAGAAATTTTGGACTGGAGTAGGAGGTATAATCAATAGTATCGAACCAAATACTTAACTGATATTTTATTTTATCGATGCTTGAAGGACGAAAGGCAACGATGACCTCAGCGGGATTTGAACTCGGAAGACAAAAGTCCAAAACAAATATTACGTGGTATGTTGCTGGACACTACCACATCTGCCCATTCACCACCCCTAGAAATGGGTTTTAAAAAAGGATCGATCGACTTTCGTCAAATCGGACTGAGGAAACAATGTTTCCGTTGATCTTTCCAGTTGCTAATACTATCTATCGGTCGCAACTCCAGGTAGAAGGAGCAACGTGAAATAAAGTGTCTTGCTCAAGGACATAACGCATCGCCCGGTCCAGGAATAGAACTCACGACCTCAAGATTGTGAATCCAATTCTCTAACGATGTGAAGAAAAGACGGTAGTACAAATAAAAGCACAAAATAAAAACGAATGAAACGATTAAGGAAACGATTAAAAAACTGATAAAAAATTATGACTATCGCAAGAATCTGTGAAATATGAGAAGCCATGTTGGAATGTTATTCTAATAAAAAATGGTGTCTTTCTTTTTTCCAATTGCTGTTGTTTTAAAAGGATTCTGTTACCGTTTCGTCTTTGCAACAATAATTATTTCTTCATCTGTTTCTCTGACACTCTCTCACTCACTCTCTCACCATCTCTATCTCTCTACGTATATATATATATATATTATCAAACATATATATATATATACGTAGATATAGATATATATATATATATATATATAAACAAACTTATATATATATATATATATATATATATATATATATATATATATATATAATGTTGAAATCTAAAAAAGACACATACATAGTGACAAAAAAATCTAACAAAAAATAAATAACACGAGATGTTTATCATTGAGCCAGAATAATTTACTTATGGAAATATGAGCCATAACAAACATAGAGATCTAAGTTTAAACGAGACACTATACGATTTCCTCCTGGGATTCGAACACACTCTATATCCCACACACCGTTATATCCCGGCCATTATAACCGAGAATGGAAATTTACGTAATTTCATACTACTAGGTGACGGTGCTTGCCATAATGGTTAATGTGTTTGGGTAACGATTGTAAGATCATAAGTTTAATTTCCGGCGTTACACTACGTCCTTGAGCAAGACACTTTATTTCATGTTGCTCCAGTTCACTCATCTGCCAAAAAAAAAAAAAAAATGAGTTGTATCTATAATTTGTCACACGTTTTGTTTGTTTTTGTTTTTTATCAATAATAGCCCTTCCGACCGCCACACACACACACACACATGATTGATATAAAATCAATTTACGTAAAGGTAGGGAGGTTGTCGATAGCGCAACTACAGGATCATCATCATCATCAACAGTAACAATTGCATCAACAACACTAACAACAACATCAGCAGTGTTTATCAAACAACAAATGCACATTTTCTTAGGCTCTTCAAAACACCTGCTGCTTCACTGAGCTTTTGTCTTTTTATTTTGCCTTTTTTGCTTCTTTTTCTTTTTACTTTTTTTTTTGTTTTGTTTTTTTTTGCTAAAGTTGCGCATGACTGATTTCAACTTCCTGTCGATAAACGATCTGGTTGGCTTGAGAAAAACCTCTGACAGCGTCCGGCGAGATTTACATAAGATGGATGGGTTATGAATAGGAAATATCTACTCTATTATTTTCACCCAGACAGGCAGATAATATAGATTCTATTAAGCTAGAATAATTATCTGTATTACTGCGTTCCGTCGATATATATATATATATATATATATATATATATATATATATATGTATGTGTATATATATGTATGTGTATATGTATATATATGTATATGTATGTGTGTGTATATGTATATGTATGTGTGTGTATATGTATATATATATATATATATATATATATGTTTATGTATGTGTGTGTATATGTATATATATAAATGTTTATGTATGTGTGTGTATATGTATATATATAAATGTTTATGTATGTGTGTGTATATGTATATATATATATGTTTATGTATATGTATGTGTATATGAATATATATGTTTATGTATGTATATATATATGTTCATGTATGTATATGTATGTATGTATATATATGTATGTATGTATGTATGTATGTATATATATATATATGAGAGAGAGAGTGTCTGTGTGTTAGCGTGGAGACTTGCACTTTGAAACGTGATGTCTAACTAAGTTTCATATATGTATATATGCATATTACATATATAGATACGCATGCATGTCCCTTAATTCCTGATAAAGTCGTAGGGGTGTCATCTCATCACAACATGACTTGTGCATTTATTTAAGTATGTATGTATAAGCAAGCATGTTGATAACTACTTACACATACATATATGTTTACACGATGGCTGCCCCCTCGTTATTGAGTATGGCCATTGCTCGAAAAAAAAATAAAAAACATAACGACAATGGTTCTGAAAAATATAAACGCTTTAACCGTTTTATTAGCATATTTCTAATGAAAGACAGTTTATAGTTTTTTTAATATTTTTGAGAATAATCAAGAGTCATCTATATATATAAAACTGTGGTTGTCTGTCTGTCTATCGATTTTTGGCACACATCTCCTCTTAGAATCTCTCACGGAATTGCACCGAAATTGCTATACTTGTACATTGAGCCCTAGCGAAGACATCGGAAAAAAAATAATTTCAAATTGACCCGCCCTATCTGACGAAATCGAATATAATGTATCGATTTTTGAGCGTAAGTGATCAGTTATTTCCTTTTGTTCTGTTTACATTGAGCGTCTTACGTAAAAAATTACGCTGGCTTTCTCAGCGTTTAAAATGACATTAACACAATACACGTTCGAACACTAAGCTTCCGTTTTGCTTCATTTCCATTTAAAAGCCTTTTAAAACAATATTTTTACTTGAAAACAAGTCTATTTAAAGACTACGTAAAACAAGCAAATATTTCGTAAAAAAAAGCAAAAATTATATAAGTTTATTTAAAATATATGTATCTGTAAATTTCGTTAGGCGTGCAGACAGACGGTCGTGCAGAGTGGTGACATAGGCGTGCAGACAGACAGTCGTGCAGAGAGGTGATATAGGCGTGCAGACAGATAGTCGTGCAGAGAGGTGATATAGGCGTGCAGACAGACATAACTGATAACTTGGTTACGCTAATGTTTTTCTCTGCGTTGCAGTGTTTACATTTTCGATCTTTGTTAATAAATAACCAGTGCAGTTTTTATCCCCAGCATCCTCTTTTGTTATAACATTCGGGTTATCGTTATGTTTTCTTAACTTCATAAGGCATATTGTTGGTTGAGGGAATATTAATCAAAAACACCACATGCAAGTCTGCACAGTAGACACTACAGTTTTTAAGCCAAAAAAGAAACTTAACATTGTAACTTTAACACAGCTAATGAGCGACCCCGAGCAACGCCGGGCTTTACTGCTAGTGTAATTATATAACTGTCTAATTAATTTGGTTTGTGGAGTACAATGGTTCTGATAAATATAAACGCTTTAACCGTTTTATTAGCATATTTCTAATGAAAGACAGTTTATAGTTTTTTTAATATTTTTGAGAATAATCAAGAGTCATTTAATTATATAACTGTCTAATTAATTTGGTTTGTGGAGTACAACTTAATAAAACTCTTAAATACAATTATGATGGAAGATTTTCAGATAAATATAAACATTTTAAAATAAACAACTTTCCTATGGAAGAACCATGAGTGTTTTCAGGCAACTTGATAATGAAAGGTTTAAAGTGATTCATATCCTTACAAATATAAAATAAACAAATAAAGATTATTTGAAAATGTACGTTAATAAAGAGGATAGTTTCACCATTAAGCAGAATATTTAGTGGATCTTAATCCTCATAATAGCAAGACGAGCGCATTAAGATAAGATTAATGAGAGATTTGACTTCATAGTTTAGATTATATAAAAAAGGAAGACATTTACTTTAGCTAATCCTTGATTTATTGGAAGAAAATGAACTATAAAATAATGAAAAAGAAATAAGCTTTACATTTGTTTAAATCTTTGTTGTTATTGGGGATTATCGATAACTAAATGACAAACCAATTTAAATATCCGTTAAATAATTACGCAACAGGGCTGGGTTTAGGTGGGGAGCCAAAGGAAGGAAAGCAATCAGTAAGACATGTGTCTTATTTATTCTAAACAATTTATCGAATATCTTTTTTTTTTCTTTAAAAAAACTTTAAATTAAACGGTGTGTTGCTGCGTAAACAAATCCTTCATTAAGGTGAAGGTGCGTGACTTGATCTATAAGGGTGTTCGAACCCTGGTTGTATAGACGTAATTTCGAATCACGGACCGGGCGACACGTTATGTCCTTAAGCAAGACATTATATTTAACGTTGGATTGTTCAAATCCCACCGAGGTTAGTTTGCCTTTCATCCTTATGAGGTCGATAAAATAAAGCACCAGTAATGCCCTGGGGTAATTACTGGCCTTGTGCCAAAAGTAGAAACAATTATATTTCACGTTGGATTGGCGATGAATTGGCAGTATCGGTAGAGGTTCGGACG
>OZ024762.1:21879668-21882168 GCA_964016885.1 Eledone cirrhosa
GCCATCATAATAATACAACAGTACAAGAAGCCATTGGTCTTCCCTCTAATAGACTCCAGACTTGTCTAAGCAGAAAGATAAAAAAATCGTTCGTCCGCCATTATTGCTGCATGCTTTGTCCTCCATTGTTAATGGTTGTAGATCTGCTAATATTTCGTTCAATGCTCTTCTTCCATCTTGTTGTCTTTGACTGCTTGCTGGCTCTCTCTCCCTCTCTCTCTCTCTCACTCTCTCTCTCTCTCTCTCTCTCTCTCTCTCTCTCTCTCTCTCTCTCTCTCTCTCTCTCTCTCTCTCTCTCCCTCTCTCTCTCTCTCTCTCTCTCTCTCTCTCTGTCCACTTCTCACTTCTTTTTCGCATCTTTCTTCCTCTCACATTCTCTTTCTCTCTATACACATACATATATATTAAACACACACATACACACACATATATATACTTTCTTTCATCTTTCTCCCTGTCTTCCTCTCTCTCTCTCTCTCTCTCTCTCTCCCCCTCTTTCTTTACCCCTCTCATCTATGTTCACTTTCTCACTTCTTTTTCGCATCTTTCTCTCTCCACACTCTCTTTCTCTCTATACATCTATTTATATTAAACACGCACACACACACACACACATATATATATATATATACCTCTTTCTTTCATCTTTCTCTCTGACTTCCTCTCTCTCTCCCTCTCTCTTTCTCTCTGTCTTCCTCTCTTTCTCCCTGTCTCTCTCTCTCTCTTTCTCCTTCTCTATCTCCCTCTCCCTCTCTATCTATTTCTCGTTGTCTTTCTTCGCTATCCATTCATATTTTCTTTAAATCCATCGCCTCTATCTTATATTCTATCTCGTTTCTTAATCGGTTTGTTCAGCAATCTAACCATTATATCTTATTTTCTTCCCAACCATCGACCAACCATCCATTCTAACTGAATACCCAATCTAACCGACCAACTCCCACCCAACCCCAAAACTCCGCTTAATTCTTCTTCTTAATCATTGCTTTCGTTTCTTTCCATTTTGTTCGTCAGTCAAATCTAATCTTTGGTGTAAACTGTCATATTTATACTTATACATACCTACATCGCTATACACCACCACCAATATCGAAACCTTCCTCCCCACCACCACGACTAATACAACTATCACCACCCTCACCACCACCACCACCACTATCACCATTACCACAACCATCATAACCATCACCACGACGCGACGAATACCACTATCACCATCGCCACAACCATCATAACCACCACCACGACTAATACCACTATTATCATCACCACCACCATCATAACCACCATGACTAATACCACTATCACCATCACCACAACCATCATAACCACCATGACTAATACCACTATCACCATCGCCACAACCATTATAACCACCACCACGACTAATACCACTATCAACATCACCACAACCATCCTCACCACCACCACTATCACCATCATAGCCACCACCACGACTATCACCAATACCACTATCACCAACACCGCAACCATCATAACCACCACAACCGCCATCACCACTGCAACCACCATCACCACCGCAACCACCATCACCACCAATGCCACCAATACCATCACAACCTCCAACGCCACCACCGCAACCATCATCACCACCGCAACCACCATCACCACCAATACCACCAATACCATCACAACCTCCAACGCCACCACCGCAACCACCATCACCACCTCAACCACCATCACCACCAATACCACCAATACCATCACAACCCTCCAACGCACCACCGCAACCATCATCACCACCGCAACCACCAATACCATCACAACCTCCAACGCCACCACCGCAACCATCATCACCACCGCAACCACCAATACCATCACAACCCTCCAACGCCACCACCGCAACCATCATCACCACCATCACCGAAACCATTACCACCATCACCACCACGGCAATCATTTAAATTCAACTTTAAATTTTCCAAAATATTTCCCAAATATGAAAGCCGAATCTGTTGAAATATATATATAATAAAATATAGTTTCCGTTTATTAGTATCATTGATATTGATGAGCTCTGCTGGTGAATGAAATTCCAACCGTGACCATCTCCACTGAAAGTTTTCATGAAATAGTCTCTTAAGACTATACAGAGCATTTGATGTTATTCCAAATTGAAGGATAAGTGTTTCAAACTTTATTTTATCATGAGTTAAAGGTCTATAGATTTTTCCCTGTATTTTACTAAATTCTGTGGATGAATTTGTATCCTGATTCTCTTTTGAGATGAGTTTGAGTTATTTCTCCTAAATCTTTCGTTAACTACTTTTCCCATCTTGACGTTATAGTCGCATATATGTTATAGAATGCCGTTAGCTTCTTGCTAAAACAATCTCTATACCTCTCATTTATATATATATATATATATATATATATATATATGAGGGCGACCGGCGCGGGTGGAGGGTGCTGGATGGGGGTCGTCCTCCGGTCTTTGATTTTCGGCTCCATGGATTTTGTCTGTTGCATTCACTTATTG
>OZ024762.1:21908564-21916064 GCA_964016885.1 Eledone cirrhosa
ACGTTACTCCAAAGACCCTTTGGAGGAACCCCATTTCGGCCGCTTGTATTCGCGATCGTATTTTTTCGGGCATTACGTAATGTCATAATACAATATCAGCCTGAAGAGTAATAATACATTTATATTAAAAGACACCAAATCGAATGAAACCGCACAATTTTGTCGCAGAACCCCAACATTTTTCACGGGAACAAGATTATGTAGAAGACTGTATGTCAGTAATACACCATGTATTATTTTTACTCTATGTTTCAGTAAATTACATTAAAAACATATTAAGACACAGTAGAGACAAAATAAGGTGTCATAGTCTGAATAATAATACTGGGAACAGCAAGAACCCTCCGATACGTCCTGAATATCTGAGGCTGCAGGTAACGGCTTGATATTCGTTTGAACAAGCTTTCCAGTTAAATAACTGTTTCTACTTTAGGCACAAGGCCAGCAATTACCCAGTACATTACTGGTACTTTCCAGTTAAATAACATCAATGACTTTGACTCAAATAATAATAATAATAATAATAATAATAATTTCTTCTTCTTCTTCGCCCACTTATCCCTGGGAGGGTCGTAAGGGCAATGCCCTCAAACACTCCTTCCAACGGGTCCTGCACAAGTCCAGCAATTTTGGAAGAGAGAAAGTCGATTAAATCGACCCCAGTACATTACTGGTACTTTATTTTATCGACTCCGTAAGTATGAAAGGCAAAGGTAACCTCGGCGAGATTTGAAATCAGACCGTAAAGGACCGTAACTCTATGCTGCAAAGCATGGTGTCCGACGCTCTACCGATTCTGCCAATCCACCGTAATAATAATAATAATGATTTCATTTATTGGCCACAAGGGCCGACATGTAGGGGACAATACAAAGACAGGGACAGTGGGGGGTTTACAATAAGGTCGAGTAAGGTCTTGCACAATGGCAGGACTAATTTAACAATGAAGATATACAAATATAAAATAAACTATTCATAAATATAACAAAATAAATAAATTCCCCTATCGGGGGTGGATGACCCAGGGGTGACTCAGGTACCCCACCAATCTTGAACCACCCTGCGTTTCTAGGGCACCCAGGGAGAGCATCCCTCTCCTCAAGTTAGCTAACCTATAGGCGCATGGTCAGAGTAGGCCCATTCACACGGGCCATTCTCGCCACATTCATCCACCTTTTAGCAAATGTACTGGGGGGGGGGTGCAGGGCAGCACTTCTCTCTCCACCCAAACCTTCCTTTCCAGACGTTTCTATTAAATTTTATTAAAAGACACATAATCTTACGAAACCTCTGAATTTTATCCCAGAACCCTAGACATGGCATTCATGGGATCGACCTTATATATAACACTGTATGTCAGTATAAAACACCTCTTATGAAAGAAGTGGTACAGTCAGTGCCATGGTTGGATTTAAACCTTGGGGGGCACGAGGCACTTAGAATACACAACAAACCTCCCCACAATTTTACATATCAAAGTTAGTTTGGTGCAAGTAATTGGAATTGAAAAGTTATATATACAGATATTCAATTTAAAAATTCTAACCATCCTAAAGCTAAAAAGCCCAGCTGAGGGTATAAATAAATTGCTACGGCCATCGCAATTGTACCCTTTGTCCTCCATTAAATCCTTACCTGGTCACCACCGAAACATTCGAAAGTTCCAATACACTATTGTAGAAAGATTGTCTTCGATATTAATTCACAGATAAATGAAAATAAATTAACCCTTTAGCATTTAAACCGGCCGTATCCAGCCAGAATTCTCTCATCTCTTTGTGTTCAAACTGGCAGTAACTGTCTGCTCATACTGATGTTAAGGTATTGTTCTCAAAATAAATAATATCAAAATCTCATAGATTCGATATTAACTTTGCCTTTCATCCTTATGATGTTGATAAAATAAAGTACCAGTAATGTACTGGGTATTTGCTGGCCTTGTGCCGAAAGTAGAAACAATTATGTGAGATAATTATGTGAGGTAAAGCCTTTACTGTGAAAATATAATAGTATATATAGAGTAATGTAAATACTAAAGGGTTAGAAAAAACTTTTACCCGTTTTTCATACCAACCTGTCCCAAACTTTCCCTGTCACTGGGTAACAAAACCACTCATATTAACAAGGGTTCCTGTTGAATCTAACATCTTGCAACATTATTCGGTAGACGAGCAATGTGTTATGTTGTGTTTTTAAGTATCTTTTAGTAAATTCTACAAAGTCTCTATGTGTGTATGTATGTGCATGTGTATATATATGTGTGTGTGTGTGTGAGTATGTATGTTTGAAGTACTCGTAGTGAAAACTAATTGTGGTTCTATTAAATTATATATATATATATTTATATTTATATATATATATATATATATATATATATATATATATATATATATATATGTATACATATATATACACGCATATATATATCTTAATATATACATACAGTATATATAATAGAAATATACAATATATGTAATAGAATATGTATATACAATATATATAATAGAATATGTATGCAGTATATATAATAGAATATATACATATACAGTATATATATATATATATATATAAGATACTAGCTTAATTAAAACAACGAGCGAGTGGGAAAGCGATCGAAGATTTTTCGGTCATACCCGAAGATTTCGTTTCAGTATTATGTACACACACACACACACACACACACACACACACACACACACACACACACACACACACACACACACACACACACACACACACACACACATATATATTTTAAATAATTTTCTTTCTGATGAGCGATTTCAGACGTATGTGTCGAACTCGCCTGTCTTCGTGAAACCTTTGGTAAATGGAATAATTGTCTTATATTGTTTATTACATAACTATATATATATATATATATATATATATATATATATATATATATACACATCATGCTTTAAAAAATGAATTAACCATTGAACTAAATAAACACATACCGAGGAAATCAATAGTATTGAAACTAATTCTATTTGCCATCAATTTTTTCTTTGTTGTTTATTTGAGGGGAGACTTTATATGAGGTATGGGTGGGTCACTTTAATATTTAAAGTGCTTCAGGCCTCAAAAGAACTTCATCTGACCCTCAACTATAGTGTTAATGTAGAAGAGGTGACAAACGTATTAGAAGAAATATTGTTTTGTAAGATGGTCTCATCTTTAATATTTGGGAACTTTACACTTTCTCTAGTATTTATATATATATATATATATATATATATATATATATATATATATATATATAAATATACAATGTATGTCTATACTATATTATATATATATATAAATATATAATTCGGAATAACAGAAAATAAAAGACAAACGCAGGAGTAAATGTTACAAATATTATTAGTTTCACGCTATATATATATATATATATTTATATGAATGTGTATATTGTATACAAGTATATATACTATATATATGTGTGTATTGTATTTTTATATATGTATATATATTATATAATATACGTAATTATATATATATATCTATAATAGTGTTCAACAAATCAAGATAGCTTCAAATTCATATATACATGAATGTATTTATAATTATATATACACATATATATGCATTGTATTATAAAACTATTTAGGGGGCATATAGTTTATATTATATACACTAAACCTAATATCTCCCTCTCTCTCAATATATATATATATATATATATATATATATATATATATATATATATAAGCAAAGAGATATTTAAATTGCTGGTAATTCAAAAAAATTATTTATAACAGATTCGAAGCACTCGACAAGTTTCCTGGAGTATAATATCAATGATATTAATAAATGGAAACTATATTTATTTTATTATATATTTTTCAACCATATTTATTTTATTATATATATATTATTCAGAATAATATAATAATATAATCATTCATATAATCAATATATTTTGATTATGTGAATGTCTTCATTTATTAATATTCTGAATAATATTAATAACTCCAGAAAACTTCTTTGTAGAGTGCTTTTAATCTATTGTAAAACTATATTCATTGAGTAATCAATGAACCATATTAATCTTTGGTCATATATATATGTATATGTATATATATATAAGGAAAAGAAATCGAAAATGCAGCAGGAGTCTTTTTAAGAATATTTATTTGTTTCCTTTACCGGTTTCAGAGTTCTTATGCTTTTGGAAAGTAGAATTGAGATGGAGGGTTTGAGGTTATATATACATAATTGGATACATTTACACACAAGAATAAATTCTATGGTGTCGCATATCAAATGTCTGCAGCTAGGAGATTTGACAATAAGCATGCATATATATATATATATATATATATATATATATATATATATATATATATATATATAGCAACGAGTAGGACCCCGACGGCTGAGTCCAGAATTAGCTGTCGAACGGCTTGAGCTCAGCCGTCGGGGTCCTACTCGTTCCTATTACCCATTCTACTACCCTAAGTATTGAGTACTTTGGTGCGTTATGGTCCATCTGGTTCCTTACCACATTTCCTTCGTTATATATATATATATATATATATATATATATATATATGCATCTAATTATATATCTATGTCGTGTTTATATTTGTATATATATATATTTATATCTGTATGTTTATGTATGTCTGTCTGTATATACGTATGTAACATATACGTATGTAATGTATATGTATGTATGTATGCATGTATATACGTATGTAACATATACGTATGTAATGTATATGTATGTATGTATATACGTATGTAATGTACGTATGCATGTAATCTAATGTATGTAACTGTATAAGCATCTATAACTGCAAATATCCATGTCATTGTGCGGTGACCCGTCCGTTTTGATAGTTCCTTTGCGTATCTACACGTATTTCTATGTATAAGTTAATCGGGCAGAACATTTTCAGTTCCCTTAAACCTTTGCACACCAAACGGCTTCAGTCCGCCCCTACTTGTAACACATACAACAGCGTGTGTTATAATATTCATATTTATACAAACATTTATTTTTATTTTGTGGGGTGAAACCTGTAACTTCTGTTAGTGAGGTAAAGCCACCGTTATGTCATACGGCGTGCCTGGATCATTTTTAAATCTGTCGGAGCTGATACTTTTCTCCAGGTCTGAACGCAGCCGTTCTCTTCGATTCGAGGGAAGGAGAAAGCGTGTGAGAGAGAGAGAGAGAGAGGGGTGGGGGGGGAAGAAGAGGGAGTGAGAAAGGTATATAGAGGAAGAAGCAACCCAGTACTTAAATGGTGCTGTTATTTTTTTGTTTTGTTTTGTTTTTTGTCGACCGCGAAATGGTATATGGCCAAGTTGACCTGGACGGGATTTGAACTCAGAGAGACGGAAACAATACTGCAAAACCTTTTATCCGTCATTCTAACATTCTAACGCTCATTTATCTACACCACACTTCACCCCTTACCCTTAGTATAATTTAATTGTTTCTATTTTTGGCACAAGGCCAGCAATTATTCCAGTGTATTACTGGTACTTTATTTTATCGACCCCGTAAGGATGAAAGGCAAAGTTAACTTCGGCGGGATTTGAACCCTTAGCATAATTTAATGTAAGTACTTTAGTTAAGTTATATTCCAAACACCAACTTATTAAAGACAAATTAGTTATATTACTGAATCCTTTCAAATTCTGGAATATTTTCGAAATTATTCGAAAACCATCGACAGTGCCTTTCGTTAGAAATATGGTAACGAATAGGTTAAACCCTTTGATTACCATAGAAATATGGTAACGAAAGGGTTAAACATTGACAGTGTCTTTCATTAGAAATATGGCAATGAAAGGGTTAATGACATAGACGGTGTCTTTCATTAGAAATATGGCAATGAAAGGGTTAAAGACATAGGTAGTCTTTCATTAGAAATATGGCAATGAAAGGGTTAAAAATAGGCAGTGTCTTTCATTAGAAATATGGTATTGAAAGGGTTAATGACATAGACAGTGTCTTTCATTAGAAATATGATAATGAAAGGGTTAAATATAGGCAGTGTCTTTCATTAGAAATATGGTAATGAAAGGGTTAATGACATAGGTAGTGTCTTTCATTAGAAATATGGTAATGAAAGGGTTAAACATAGGCAGTGTCTTTCATTAGAAATATGGTATTGAAAGGGTTAAATATAGGCAGTGTCTTTCATTAGAAATATGGTAATAGATAGTTTAAACCAGGTAACAGAATCCAGAGAACCATTTCCACAATTCCATTAATAGTTCGCAATTGTAATGTTTTACTTAACCATCTTCTTACTAGTTTTGTGAAACCCAGTTTCTCAACATCGGTGTTCTGTCAGTTAGTTACATAACCAAGGAACCCCAATAATTACTGGTACAAATCTCAGGTTATATTCCGGGTGGAATTACTTCGACATAGATGTTCTTTATTATTTTTTTCCTTATCTATATATTTAACATAATAACATAATGTCAATATTTGTAGACGCAACATTTTCGAATGAATTAAGGAGGCTGCTCGCTAATTATAAGGACCAGGATCCGATTCTACTGCGTCTCATCTTTGGAAAATGTCATTTACCATAGCCTCGGGTCGGTCTAAGTTTTCTTATTGAAGATTGGTAAACGGAGACTCTGTGGAAGCCTGTCTATGGAAACCTGTACCTATTATTTAAAGTGCCACTCCTGATGCACCATGCATTACGCGAATTCGAAACATCCCTTATTATTGCATTAAAGATACACGTGTCTGTGGAATATTTTAGTTCCTCGCACGTTATTTAACTATACCAGTTAGCTGTTCCCTTGAAAGAAAATAACAACGTTTATAGAACAAATGACAGCTTCTCTGTGAGGATGGGTTGATGGAAACTGTAGAGAAGCCCGTTGTTGAGTTGATTGTACCTGTAGCTTAAATTACCAGCCATGTTGTACAAGGCCAACAGTTTAAAGTGACGGTTTTGTTGTACAATGTTAACAGTTTAAAGTGACGGTTTTGTTGTACAATGTTAACAGTTTAAAGTGACAGTCTTGTACAGTGTTAACAGTTTAAAGTGACAGTATTGTACAATGTTAACAGTTTAAAGTGACAGCCTTGTACAATGTTAACAGTTTAAAGTGACAGTCTGGCACAATGTTGAGTTTAAAGTGACAGTCTTGTTATACAATGTTAACAGTTTAAAGTAACAATCTTGTACAATGTTAACGGTTTAAAGTAACAATCTTGTACATTGTTAACAGTTTAAAGTAACAGTCTTGTTATACAATGATAACAGTTTAAAGTGACAGTCTTGTACAATGTCAACAGTTTAAAGTAACAGTCTCGTACAATGTTAACATTTTAAAGTAACAGTCTTTTTGTAATGTTAACAGTTTAAAGTAACAGTCCGGTTGTACAATGTTAACAGTTTAAAGTGACAGCCCTGTTGGACAATGTTAACAGTTTAAAGTAACACTATTGTTGTATAATGTTAACAGTTTAAAATAACAGTTTAAAAAACCCCGTCCATGGCGATAAAGAAC
>OZ024762.1:21923564-21926064 GCA_964016885.1 Eledone cirrhosa
GTGTGTGTCTTGTCTTTTAGCTTCAGAAACAGACATCGTTCTATATAAGTGTTTTATTGTTATATACAAAGATATACGACATTGTTGTGTGTGTGTCTTGTCTTTTAGCTTCAGAAACAGACATCGTTCTATATAAGTGTTTTATTGTTATATACAAAGATATACGACATTGTTGTGTGTGTGTGTGTGTCTTGTCTTTTAGCTTCAGAAACAGACATCGTTCTATATAAGTGTTTTATTGTTATATACAAAGATATACGACATTGTTGTGTGTGTGTGTGTGTCTTGTCTTTTAGCTTCAGAAACAGACATCGTTCTATACAAGTGTTTTATTGTTATATACAAAGATATACGATATTGCGCACGTGTGTGTGTGTGGTTGTGTGTGTGTGTGCTTGTGTGTGTCTGTGTGTGTGTGTGTGTGTGTGTGTGTGTTACAACGTGTCTGTATGTGCGTGTGTGTGTGTGTATTTGTGTAAGTTGATGTGACAAAATGAATGTGTTTGTTAGTGTGTGTCAGTGTGTGTGTGTGTGCTAGTGTCAGTGTGTGTGTGTGTGAGCTAGTGTCAGTGTGTGTGTGTGTTAGTGTATCAGTAAGTGTGTGTCAGTGTGTGTCAGTGTCAGTGTTAGTGCTGGTGTCAGTGTGTGTCAGTGTGTGTGTGTTTCAGTGTGTGTGTATGTCAGTGTATGTCAGTGTGTGTCAGTGTGTGTGTGTGTATGTCAGTGTCAGTGTGTGTGTATGTCAGTGTGTGCTAGTGTCAGTGTGTGTCGGTGTGTGTGTGTCAGTGTGTATGTCAGTGTGTGCTAGTGTCAGTGTGTGTGTGTGCTAGTGTCAGTGTGTGTGTCAGTGTGTGTCAGTGTGTGTGTGTGCTAGTGTCAGTGTGTGTGTGTCAGTGTGTGTCAGTGTGTGTATGTCAGTGTGTGTGTGTCAGTGTGTGTCAGTGTGTGTGTGTCAGTGTGTGTGTGTGTGCTAGTGTCAGTGTGTGTGTGTCAGTGTGTGTCAGTGTGTGTCAGTGTGTGTATGTCAGTGTGTGCTAGTGTCAGTGTGTGTCAGTGTGTGTGTGTGTCAGTGTGTATGTCTGTGTGTGCTAGTGTCAGTGAGTGTGTGTCAGTGTGTATGTCAGTGTGTGCTAGTTAGTGTCAGTGTGTGTCAGTGTGTGTCAGTGTGTGTGTGTGTGTGTGTCAGTGTGTGCTAGTTAGTGTCAGTGTGTCAGATATATTGTATTGTAAGTCAGTCAAGAGAGACTCACTGTTGTGACGTGAAGTAAATCTAACTATTGTTGTTGTTGTTGTTCTGACTGATGGCTTCATTACTGGTGTGTGTGTGTACACGTGTTAGTGTGTGTATGTGGAGATGTGTGTGTGTGGTATCTGTGTCTAAGTTTGTGTGTGTGTGTATGTGGAGCTGTGTGTGTGTGGTATGTGTGTCTCTATGTTTGTGTGTGTGTATGTGGAGATGTGTGTGTGGTATGTGTGTGTCTATGTTTGTGTGTGTGTGTGTGTCTAAGTGTGTGTGTGTCTCTAAGTTTGTGTGTGTGTATGTGGAGCTGTGTGTGTGGTATGTGTGTGTCTATGTTTGTGTGTGTGTGTGTGTCTGTTTGTGTGTGTGTGTGTCTAAGTTTGTGTGTGTGTGTGTGTCTATGTTTTTGTGTGTTTGTGTGTCTAAGTTTGTGTGTGTGTGTGGGAGTGTGTCTGTATATGTGGGTTCGTATTTGTGACAGTTAATATGACAATATGAGAGTGTGTATAATTGTTTCTACTTTGGGCACAAGGCCAGCAATTACCCAGTGTATTACTGGTACTTTATTTTATCGACCTCGTAAGGATGAAAGGCAAAATTAACCGCGCCGAGATAGTGTATGCCACAGATTAATGACTTAATCCATATAAAAGAATAACAATGTAAACACACACACACACACACACATATATATATATACACACACACACACACACACACACACACACACACACACACACACACACACACACACACACGTGTGTGTGTGTGTCTCCAAGCATTAAATCCTGCTCCGTTCCAAACCCTGTCATCAGCACTAAATGTGGCTTGAAGAGTAAATCAACAGACGTACTACACTGCCATTTAAGACATCATAAAAACAAAAATGAACGGAAAAGAATGTTGAGTCCTCATTAATCGATATACAACAGGAGAGGCCATCATATATATGTATATACATAAACGGAGAAAGCTATTAGCGATACTCCGACCAAATTCCAACTCACTCAACAAACATTAGGAAATACCGGAGTATATTCCCAATTAAACGTTTGGAGATGAGATATATTAAAGATCTCATTTGCCAAACGAATCGTTTCATTGTAAGATTTCTACATGGTGGGTGAAGTTATACCAAGTTATGTAGAAGCTTGTGTAAGATCAATAGATTCTTATTCAAATGTGCTCTTATAATTCTTCAGTGGGTGCCCAATAATATTAATCTTAATAAACAAATCAACATCAATATTTAGCGATAAT
>OZ024762.1:21946064-21966064 GCA_964016885.1 Eledone cirrhosa
GTAAGTTTATCTTGGAGTATATATATATATATATATTCATAATATGTGTGTTAGTGTGTTATATTTCTATATTATATATTACATATATATGTATATGTATATTATATATATACATATATATATATATATAAGTCTTTATAGCATATATACATATATACATATATATAAACAAGGTTTAGTAAATAATGAAAAAGTTTCAAAATAAATTTTAAAAAATTGACTTTACCCACTATAGTTACCTTTACAGTGGCTAGTCTGACCTACCTCCTTCTGCCTCTATCTTTGCTACGGCCCTTGATAAACCTGTTCTACCTCATCCACTCTCATCCCAGGAACAGTTTTTGATAGCGCTAGTTTGTGATTTAAATTCAGGAATTTTATATTCTTTGAATGAAAAGAACCTTCTGACGAGAATCTCTCTTTGCAACGAAGGCCGTATGGTCTCCGTTTTATTTTTGGGATTCGAAACCATTCGGTAAAGGTAACTATAGTGGGTAAAGTCAATTTTTTAAAATTTATTTTGAAACTTTTTCATTATTTAGTAAACCTTGTTTATATTTGTTCTGGCTCGTTAATTTATTAACCCGCCATTGAACCACATTGGCACTTGGTTGGACAATACATGCGTACCTTGGCGCCTTGTGCGTGAAGGAACGTATTTCATATATACATATATATATATATATATATGTGGGTGTGTATGTGTGTGTGTGTGTGTGTGTGTGCGTGCGTGTGTGTGTATAGGAAAAGAGTCAGGACCCAAACGTTCGGATCTAGCTGTCGAAATGGCCGGAGCTCAGCCGTCGGGGTCCTGACTCTTTTCCTATTACCCACTCTACTACCCTAAGTATTGAGTACACTGGTGCGTTATGGTCCACCTGGTATCTTACCACACTTTATTTTTTTAATATAATTTATATATATATATATATATATATATTATATATATATATATATATACATATATATAAGTAGAAGGGTATTTAATTTGTTGGAAGTCCAACAAATATAAATGTTTATAACTGATTTAGAGCACTCAACAGTTTACTGGAGTAAATATTCATTGATATTAAATAAATGAAACTATATTTATAAAACCATATTGCGTTATGACCTTGAGCAAGGCACTTTATTTCACGTTGCTCCATCTACATGGAGTTGCGACAGATAGGTAGTATTAGCAATTGGAAAGACCGACGGAAACATTGTTTCCTCGGTCCGATTTGACGAAAGTCTATCAATCTTTTATATATATATATATATATATAAATACATATAAAAATGTATATATATATATATATATATATATATATATATATATATATATATATATATATATATATATATAAATACATATATAAATGTGTATATATATATATATGTTTAAATACATATATAAATGTATATATATATATATAAATACATATATAAATGTATATATATATATATATATATATATATATATAAATACATATATAACTGTATATATAAATGTATATATATATAAATACATATATAACTGTATATATATATATATATATATATATATATATATATATATATATATATACATATATAAATGTATATATATATATGTTTAAATAAATATATAAATGTATATATATATATGTTTAAATACATATATAAATGTATATATATATGTTTAAATACATATATAAATTTATATATATAAATGGAAATAATGAAACGAAATTTCATTTCTCACTCTTAGTACGGCTGTTACCTAAATATAAGTATGTATACGTACATACATATATGTATACAGACGTACAGTAGTATGTATATATATATACATACATGCACACATATATATATGTACGTATGGATTTACCGAACATTTATTATAATGCTCGGTTTCTTTGTAAACAAACATCCCGAATTATATATACATACTTATATATATATTAAGATAAGCAGAACAAGTAAAATTCAATCAATTCTTTAAAATACATTAAAAAATATAATATAAATATTTACCTCTCCTAATATATATATGTATGGGAACGATCGACTTTGTTGTCAAATCGGACCGAGGGAACAATGTTTCCGTTGGTCTTTCCAATTGCTAATACTATCTATCGGTCGCAACTCCAGGTAGAAGGAGCAACGTGAAATAAAGTGTCTTGCTCAAGGACATAACGCATCGCCTGGTCCAGGAATCGAACTCACAACCTTACGATTGCGAATACAATTCCCTAACCACTCAGCCACACACCTATATATATATATATATATATATATATATATATATATATATATATATATATATATATATATATATATATATATATATATATATATATATATATATATATATATATATATATATATATATATATATATATATATATATATATATATATATATATATATATATATATATATATATATATATATATATATATATATATATATATATATATATATATATATATATATATATATATATATATATATATATATATATATAAACATATATATAAACATCCATACATACCCACATACATATACATAGACAGGAGTTCATAGATATCTAAAATTAAAACAAGTCACCAGTCTGTATGTATATATGTGAGTGTTTCTGTAACTAAAAATATCTATTCTTCATTCTTTGCAGATGGAGAGGCGACATTCCACGACCAAGGAACTATCCCTGATTGAACTCACCTCCAAAGATTGACCAGTCCATGCGGTTATTTCTACACAACACACCTGTATCTGGCTACACCACCAGGGATATAACCACATCACGATATATATTTATATATGTATAAATATATGTTTATACATATATGTTTATAAACGTTCCCACAGGCAAGCACATATATACAGACATATATTTATATTTATATATATATATATATATATATATATATGTATATACAAAGGTGGTGGGTTTTGTATCTTCTACTAATCTATATTTTATCAGGTAAGATTTTTTTATAATATATAAAATATTTTGTCTGTGTTTTATAGAATGTTTGTTGCTGTTACTGCTGCTGTAATGACATGTTTAGTGACGTGTAAGTTCGATTTCGAGACCGAATATATATATATACTGACAGACACACACACACACACACACATATATATATATATATATATATACACATATATAAATATATATATAAAGTAATAATAATAGTAATAATATTAAATGCGAAGACTAAAATCGAAAGAGGGCTCGATAAGGATAAATATATATCAAATATATAAGAACCGTAGAGCAAATATTTATTAAAATAACAGATTAAAGTTTAAGCAAAGAATCGCTGCTTTTACCCTTAACGGGATCTTGTGAAACTCAGAAGATCCCGTTAAGGGTGAAAGCAGCGAACTTTTTCTTAAACTTTAACCTGTTATTTTGATAAATATATATATATATATATATATGTGTGTGTGTGTGTGTGTGTGTGTGTGTGTGTGTGTGTGTGTGTGAAAAGATTCAGGGCTCTGACGGCTGAATATGTTACCCATATTACCCACTCTACTATCCCAAGTATCGAGTACTCTGGTGGGTTATGGTTTTACCGCCGCACCCTATCTAATATATATATATATATATATATATATATATATATATATATATATGTACTATTGAACGCCATGCTTTCTAGCATAGTTACGTCCCTTTACAGTCTGAGTTCAAATTCCACCGAGGTTAACTTTGCCTTTCATCCTTATGGGGTCGATAAAATAAAGTACCAGTAATGTACTGGGTAATTGCTGGCCTTGTGCCAAAAAAGTAGAAACAATTATATTATATATATATATATATAATGTTTGTGTGTGTATGTGTGTGTGTGTGTGTGTGCCTGTGTGTGTGTGTGTCTGTGTATGCATATGTGTGCCTGTGTATGTGCATATATATTCTTTGTCTGTACAACTATATTTCTTTTTTATTTCTGCAATAATTTATCTTTTGTTTCTCTTTTTTTTTTCTTTTCATCATCAAAAACCAAAACAACAACAACAACAAACAAACCATCCTCTGAATACCAATGCGTTTTTCCTCATCATCACAATGATAATCATGATCAGCGTCAACATCATCAGCGGCTGTCCACCCAGTAAATAGTTAAAGATGACTATATATCTGGCGGTGTACCTTAATAGGTACACCAGGCTACCCAGCATCACAGATCCTTGGTCGATTCCATCTCTGCTTTCGTCAGCTTCTAATTCTTCTTCTATGACTTCTTGTTATCGTTCGTTATCTTCTTCTTAATGCAGATGCTATTAATATATGTATCGTATCATTACAATATAATACTATATAATGCGATACGACTTCAGTATCATTGTTGATAACAAGATATTACTCGGCAATATCAAATACATTACATATCACATACTCATACCACACCACACTACAATATAAGGGACATCGAATAACTACTTGGAGGAACATATTCATATATATATATATATATATATATATATACATATATATACATATATATATACATATTATATACGCACATATATATATATATATATATATATATATATATATATATATATATATATATATATATATGATAAATTTACAAAGACATCGCAAGACTACATTCCAATCCAGTCCTCTCTAATATTGGACAAATCGAATCCTTATTAACCAATACTGGATTAACAAAATAATCGAACCTGGATTTACGTTGCTATGACACCCAAAGGAGTCAGCTTCAGCAATTAGTCTTTTTAAATTACATTCCAGACCTGTTTGTTTGTTTTTAATCAAGCGAGCAACGAGCGAGCAATTAGCGAGCAATCCGCGAGCAACGAGTGAGCAATCAGTGAGCAACGAGCGAGCAATCAGGCACGCGAGAAGTGTTGGATTTGATACTAAAAACAACAACAACAACAGTAGCAACAACAGAGGCAACAGTAACGAGCACTACAACAACAACAACGATTACAGTTATGCCAACATAACGCTTCAAGGATTAACAACACAAAGAACAACAACAACAACAACAATAATGAATGGCAGCAACAACAACAACAACAACAGTAATAATTATTTCAACGTTTGGCACAAGGCCAGCAATTATCTCAGTGTATTACTGGTACAGTAATAATAACAATAATAATTAGGAGTACAACGAAATTAATTAACAAGTGAATTTATCATTAGCAACAACGAGGATAACAACAGCAAACTCAACAACAACAATAACAACAGCAAACTCAACAACAACAATAACAACAGCAAACTCAACAACAACAATAACAACAGCAAAGACAACAACAACAATAACGACAACAACCAAAGCAACTGCTTTAACGACTTCGATTTTGACGCACCTGACAGCATCATTACGTCATCATCAGCTCCATCCAACGTACCTGGATATCCATTGCTCTTACCCTTGTTTTCCCCCACTCCCCCTTTTCCTCCACCCAATTCAGGTGTCGCCGACAACACCTGTGTGCCGTGAGGGGGAATGTCTAACTGATCAACGTTGAGTAAAGGGAAGGGTTTCCATACACTACATCATCGGTCCCTAAACATAAACAACTCCCGTCCCTAAACAAAACCCCGTGTTATCTTACTACTACCGTCATCACAAATACAAACACCTACCACTACAACTACTACCGCTACTACCACCACTACTACTACCACCACTACTACTACCACCACAACTACTACCACCACTACTACTACCACCACAACTACTACCACCACAACTACTACCACTACTACGAACACTACCACTACCACCACAACTACTACCACTACTACGAACACTACCACTACCACCACAACCACTACCACTACTTCGAACACTACCACTTCCACCACTACAGACACCACTACTACTACTACAAACACTACCACTACCACCACTACAGACACCACTACCACTACTACGAACACTACCACTTCCACCACTACCACTACTACGAACACTACCACTTCCACCACTACAGACACCACTACCACTACTACAAACACTACCACTACCACCACTACAGACACCACTACCATAACAGCTACTGCAGACACCACTACCATAACCACTACAACTACCACTACTACCACAACAACTACTACTACCACTACCACCACAACGACTACAACTACTACTACCACTACCACCACAACCACTATCACTATTATTAACACGATAGTCACATCGTCCAACATAACAAAAAATCGAATTTAGACGTAAAGAATATATATATATTCACATATATATATATATATATATATTTTTATTTTTTTATTTTATAGAAGGAGCTTCTACAGGACTAGTACTGTTTCATTCAGATGAAATCTTCAGGAAGCATCTCTATAAAATAAAAAAATTTTACTCTGCCATGTATTGAGTACCTTACTTACTGTGGTTATCCCCGACTCAACCCGGGACCTACGTAGATATAGATATAGATATATTCACATATATATAGTCAAAATTTTCCATGTGAACACGTAATAATAATAAATACATCTGCATAGAAATACACACACACACGCACACACACACACACACACACACACATATATATATATATATATATATATATATATATATATATATATATATATATATATATGTTCATGTAGGTGTGTATTTATAAAGATATATATTTAAATATGTATGTATGGGTATTCTAGTAATACGTACATCTCTCTGTATAAACATACACGCATTTATATACGTATACATGTGTGTTTGTATGTAAATTTATACATATACAAACTGTCAACAAATATTACTATATATATATATATATATATATATATATATATGTGTGTGTATATATATAAATATATGTATATATGAGCTGGTATAAATATACTTATATAGTCTTGAATATATGCGTATATATACTTATCAATACAGAAACACAGAGTCGAATAACTGAGAATTTCGTGTAACAATCATATATATATATATATGTATATATATATATATATATATATATGAATGTATGTATATATGTATGTGTATATAAGTAAATATATACATACACATATATGTAGATGTATATATACATGTATTATGTATACATTCGCTATGCGTATACATATATATAAACGCTTTAAACATACATAGTTGTATATAACAAATTATTTATTTCTTCATTTCGTTTTTATTTATTTTTTCTTCTAATCAGCCATTTTTCACTGGTTGATCTTTCATTTAAACACACACATTATATACACCCTATACGTGTATATATACGTGTATATATTCGTATATACATACATACATATATATATATATATATATAAATATATATATATATATATATATATATATATATATATATATATATATATATATATATAGACGTACGTTATATTTGAAATACGTTAATAAACGTGAACCCGAAAGTGAAAAAAAGACGATTGATTATTGCGTATTAACAATAAGTTGATCAAAGAGATCGAAGAGAGAACAAAATGCCCCGACCAGGACGAAACAGTTACAGTGATCAGAAACCGCCTTATTCGTATATTGCGCTCACAGCCATGGCTATTCAAAGCTCCACAGAGAAAATGCTGCCGTTGAGCGACATATACAAATTCATAATGGATAGATTCCCTTTCTATCGACAGAACACGCAGAGGTGGCAGAATTCTCTGCGACACAACCTCTCATTTAATGATTGTTTCATTAAAATACCTCGCAGACCGGACAGGCCAGGTAAAGGCAGCTATTGGGCTCTGCATCCGCTTTGTGGGGATATGTTCGAGAATGGAAGTTTTCTGCGTCGCCGGAAACGTTTCAAGTTACACAAATCTGGTGGGTCATTTGTGTCAGAGTCATTAAAACAGGGCTTAGAGTCAGCCAGTTATCTCCAAGAACAACGGCTACGACTACAGTCGTATGCTACCCCAATTTCACATTTCCAGCCGTACAGCGGTTCGGGCAACTGTACACACAGCTATAAGCAACCGTTCACAATCGAGAACATTATAGCTCCTGAATTTAAAAGTACTGTCGTGCCCCAGCCATTGATACCGACTCCGCTGCCAGCGTTTGCTAGTCAATTTGCGGCCGGAATGTCTATGTCAGGGTTTGTAGCCCCCTACTCTACTTCTGATCTAGCTTCTTCGTTATCATCGTCATTAACATCGTCAGCATTGAGTTCAATAGCGCCGACGTTCGCGGCACACCTCAACGGCGATTTCCACCCTCACCAGCACGCCACACATGCCACACACCCCCATCATGTTCTGAAACCGTCAAACCACCAACATCAAACATCGCCGGCAATACCGGTCCCTATAAAACCTTCACCGTTACCGCCCCTTACCCTGGGACATTCACCACACACGGGTGCCTTTGGGGCACTCGCCCCTGCAGGACATCTCACCATTCCCTCATCTCTAGCCCTCACAACAGCTGCGGCTGAACTATTATGTACGTCTTCGCCCATCTCCTCTTCGTCCTCTAATACAGCTAGTAGCACATCAAGGTGACCGTTCCAAATAACAAAAGATCGATAAACAATAAATTTTAAAAAATAAACTAAACAAAAAATTTAAAACAAAACAACAAAATATACATGCCAAAAAATAACAACAACAACAACAATATCAAAACAATAAACAATACAACCAAGGAAAGATAACTTATAATTGATTACCATTGTCCGAACTTGACCAAAGATTCAAGAGATAGACAGAGACAGAATATTGGATGGAATTTATGACAAATAAATAATAATAATAATGATAAAAAAGATATATAAATATATATAATAAATGAATATTATAATTTTGTTGTTGTTTTTGTTGCTGTTCTTGTTGCTATTACACTGAATGTCTATTTTAATTCTTGGATTGGCAGTATCGGTAGAGGGTCGGACGCCATGCTTTCCAGCATAGTTACGTCCCTTTACGATCTGAGTTCAAATCCCGCCGAGGTTGACTTTGCCTTTCATCCTTACGGGGTCGATAAAATAAAAGTACCAGTAATGCACTGGGTAATTGCTGGCCTTGTGCCTAAAGTAGAAACAATTATCGTTATTAAATCAACTCTGAACTTTACATTCTGAGTTCAAATCCCGCCGAGGCTAACTTTGCCTTTAATCATCCTTAAGGGGTCGATGAAATATAGTACCAGTAATGTATTGGAGTTGATTTAATCGACTTTTCCCTTCCCACCGAAAATTGTTGACCTTGTGCCTAAATCCGAAACCATTATTATTATTAAAAGAACTCACAACTTTACGTTCTGAGTTCAAGTCCAATCGAGGTTAGCCTTGCCTTTCATCCACAGGGGATCGATAAAATTCAGTACCAGTAATGCACTGGGATCGATTTAATCAACTTTTCCCTCCCCTAAAATGTTGTTGGCTTTGTGCCATTATTATTAAGGCAGTATTGGTAGAAGGTCGGACGCCATGCTTTGCAGCAAAGAGTTATGGCCCTTTATGGTCTGAGTTCAAACTCCGCCGAGGTTAACTTTGCCTTTCATATTTAGGGTATGGGGTCCATAAAATAAAGTACCAGTAATGCACTGGGATAATTGCTGGCCTTGTGCCAAAAGTAGAAACAATTATTATTAAGTGTTGCCAGGCGCTCATGGTACTTTATAAGTTGGACAAAGTGATATACGGCCAGCAAACAACTCGTGCTTTCTATAGAGTGTCCTGGGAGCGGACCAAGGCGTTGACAAGATCAGTCTGAACAGACTCTTCTGGAGGACTTTCAGGTCGGAGATTATGGACAATTGGAAAGCTCCTTATTAAGTCAGTGCTGTAGAGGGCCCCTACTAGTTGGGGAACAAGTTCTAAAATCACGGAAGGGCCGACCTCTGGACACGACCGAGATGCACACAGGACGATGAAACTGCCCTGCGTGCTATCACCCTGTGTCTCTGCATTGCAGACTCATGGATTTGTGTCGAACAATTACTATGACGTGTAGAATAGATCCGGCGATGGGCTGCGCCTATAGTGAAAATTGAACCACTTCTTTTTTAGAAGGGAGACGCAGCAACTCTTCCTCTGTCTGGTAGCTATGGTGAAGGAAACTCTAAAGATGACACGTATAATAGGTTTGGGGACAGGAATTTTCTATTTTCTTCTCCAGGCAAGCACTCCTCAATTATTTCAATTACTACTTAAGAAGAAAGTGAGGGTAGATAGGGGTGTGCTGCCTTCTCGTGTGTTCTCTGGGTAATGGGTGAGAGTGGTAAAATTGACAGCTTAAATGAGACTACTCTATGATTTTCTAAATAGGAAGAGAAGAAATTTAGCCGAGAGTTGTTATTGTTTTGTATTGTTATTATGTCTATTTATTACAATTACTGTTACTGTCATACCTACTGTTTTTCATTTGGTGATGCCCTCTTTTCTTTTACTCGATATAAACACCAGTTTGTGTTGTTGTTTTTACCTTGTATCGGCCCTAGTGTTTAGGGCCAGTATGACCAATAAACCAATGAAAGAGATTCTTTTTATTTCGGTAGTTTTATGGGAGTCTCTACTGTAAACCTTACGAATGGGCTGTACGTGTAGTTCAAAGGGCCAACCTTGTCACACACACATTGTGTCACCTGCAGTTCAAAGGGCCAACCTTGTCACAGACACACTGTGTCACCTGTAGTTCAAATGGCCAGCTTTGTCACAGATACACCGTGTTACCTGTAACTCAAACGGCCAGCCTTGTCACACACTTTGTCATCTGTAATTCAAAGGGTCAGCTTTGTCACAGACACTGTGTTACATTGACTCTCCTTAGACACTATGTTAAGTTGCACTTGTCTAAGAAATGCTAAATCATTTACATGTTAATTTCATGAGCAGGCTGTTCCATTTATCGAACAACTAAAACAGTCATCCTTGAAATCGGAAGAGTCCATTCTTCTCTTAGAGATTCTAAGTCATTCTTGAGTGGGAGGTTCTTTAGGTTGGTAATTATCCTTCTTTCCTTGGTGTTAAGCGACTAAGAGTACAAGTCCCCCTACCACATGGTTAAATCCCTAGCTATTGCTGGTACTTACTTTCAGCTGATTATACTGGAGCAACGTGGAATGAAATGCTTTGCTCATGAAGGCAAAACATAACTCTGTCCAGGAATCGAACTCACGACATTATGAGGGTAAGTTCAACACATTTTCCACTAGAGCACGTGCCTCCACATTATTAGAGATTTGTCTTTCATCCTTACGGGGTCGATAAAATAAAGTACCAGTAATACACTGAGATAATTGCTGGCCTTGTGCCAAAAGTAGAAACAATTATTAGAGAATAGTGTCAAATATTTTTAGGATACATGATGTGTTATTGTGATGTGATAGCGTGAGACTTGGTGTTTACGGTGCTCGGCTAACAATTGTATGGTCTTAAGTTTAACTCCCGGCGGCGCGTTGGGTCCTTGAGCGCGCTCAAGTATTTCAAGCTGCTCCCGTCCACTCAGCTGGCAACGAAAATAAGGGGCACCTGTTATTTAAAGGACCAGACTTGCCACATATTGTATCATGCCGAATCTCTGTGAGTATTACTTTTTCGATATGCAGGGGTCTGTGGAATGCTCAGCCACTTACACTTTCATTTCAGGAGCAGTTTGTCCAACACACCCACCCACACACATACACACACATTTCTAAATTAATCAACAATTTGGAGATGTTTACTAATATAACCAACTCTCTCTCTATTAAGCTGATGTTTAGAACAGGTTATGTCCTTGATCAAGACACCTTATTTCACGTTGGTCCTTCTACCTGGAGGTGCGACCGATAGATAGTACTAGCAATTGGAAAGACCAACGGAAACATTGTTTCCTCGGTCCGATTTGACGAAAGTCGATCGACAAATTTTAGAACATAGGTTAACAAAGGTTCTTATATAAAATATAGTGGAATGTTTTTATATAAATATAAACACAAACTCTTTCGTTACTATATTTCTGATGAGATGATTTTCAAATAATTTAGCAAATATTCTATATTTGGAGAGGTTTAATACAATTAACTTTCTCGTTTTATTAAGCTGGTGTCAATTTAAAAATATAGCGGGAGGATTTTAGATGAAAATTACGATAAACAATGTCGTAGAACCTAGACCGGTTTCAGGCAGTTTCCTTTCAAAAGCTTTCTTCTTCTTATCCTACTTGGTTTTCTTCTTCTTCATCATCGTTTTCTCCTTCTTCGTTACCTTCTTCTTCTTCTTCTTCTTCTTCTTCTTCTTCTTCTTCTTCTTCTTCTTCTTCGTTTTCTTCTTCTTCTTCTTCTTCTTCTTCTTCTTCTTCTTCTTCTTCTTCTTCTTCTTCTACCCCTTTTCCTTGGTTTTCTTCTTCTTCATCATCGTTTTCTCCTTCTTCGTTTCCTTCTACTTCTTCTTCAACTTATCTCCACTCCTCCTTCCAAAAATGTGTAGCCTCCACCCAGAACTAGAGCGACGTCAACAACGACAACATCAACAAATACACTGACGAGTACTGAAGTAGTAAATCACGCCTACCAGCGGATTCTGTCGGAAGCAACCGTCTCCAATTGATCTGGCTGGATCCCTCACGTGTGACCAACAGAGCTAATGTGTTGTTATGCTACCATCCCGGGTCTACTGCCTGCCAGAGACGTCACAATACTTGCTAAATTAGCTTGGTGACAGTCTCACTAAAAAGCTGCATGTCGTGTAGGTGTAAGAAGGTGACAATTAAAAAAAAAATAACAATAATTATAAATAATTGTTTCTACTTTGGGCACAAGGCCAGCAATTAACCCAGTACATTACTGGTACTTTATTTTATCGACCCCCCGTAAGAATGAAAGGCAAAGTTAATAATAATAATTGTTTCTACTTTAGGCACAAGGCCAGCAATTAATCCAGTACATTACTGGTACTTTATTTTATCGACCCCCCGTAAGAATGAAAGGCAAAGTTAATAATAATAATTGTTTCTACTTTAGGCACAAGGCCAGCAATTAGCCAGTGCATTACTGGTACTTTATTTTATCGACCCCCCGTAAGAATGAAAGGCAAAGTTAATAATAATAATTGTTTCTACTTTAGGCACAAGGCCAGCAATTAGCCAGTGCATTACTGGTACTTTATTTTATCGACCCTCGGCGGGATTTGAACTCAGATCGTAAAGGGACGTAATTACGCTGGAAAGCATGGCGTCCGACCCTCTACCGATACTGCCAATACCTGATTCAGACACAAGGTCAACTATTGGGGGGGGGGGGCAATTAAATCGACCCCAGTGCATTACTGGTACTTTGTTTATTGACCCTGTAAGGACCAAAGGCAAAGCTTACATCGATGAGATTTGAAAGTAAAGAGACTTAACTCTATATATGTCACAAAGCATGTTCGACGCTCTTCTGACACTGCCAATAATAATAATTGTGTTGAGTTTAGGCACAAGGCCAGCAATTTGAAGGGGGGGGGGGAAGTGGATTAAATCAACGCCTCAGTGCATTACTGGTTTATTATTTATCGACCCCGTAAAAATGAAAGGCTTGGGTAATCTCGGTGAGATTTGAACACAGAAAGTAAAGAGCCTTAACTATAAGTCGCAAAGCGTGTTGTTCGTTGCTCTACCGACACTGAACTGCCAATAATAATAATAATAATAATAATTGTTTTACTATAGGCACAAGGCCAGCAATTTTTTGTGGGGTAGGGAAAATCGATTAAATCGACCCCAGTGCATTACTGGTGCTGTATTTATTGACCCTGTATGCATAAAAGGCAAAGCTAACCTCGGCGAGATTTGAACTCAGGGCGTAAAGAGCTGTAAATCTGTGTCGCAAACCAGCAAATTACCCAATTTATTACTGGTACTTGAACTGGGTAATTGCTGGCCTTGTGCCTAAAGTAGAAACAATTATTATTATTATTGGCAGTATCGGTAGAGGGTCGGACGCCATTCTTTGACGCATAGAATTACGGCCCTTGCCATTCTGAGTTCAAATCCCGTCAAGGTTAACTTTGCCTTTCATCCTTACTAAGTCGATAAAATAAAGTACCAGTAATGCACTGGGTAATTGCTGGCCTTGTGCCAAAAGTAGAAACAATTATTATTGGCAGTATCGGTAGAGCGTAGGCAACATGGTTTGCGACACAGATTTACGGCTCTAATAATAATAATAATTGTTTCTACTTTAGGCACAAGGCCAGCAATTACCCCAGTGCATTACTGGTACTTTATTTCATCGATCCCCGTAAGGATGAAAGGCAAAGTCAACCTCGGCGGGATTTGAACTCAGACGCAAAGGACCATAAGTCCTAAGCTGCAAAGCATGGCGTCTGACACTAATAATAATACAGTAAAATAAAAATAAGATATAAAACAAAACAGGCCATTGAGTGAAATTTCTCGCTGACTCTTTTCTAGATATATTCCCATGGCGGTTTAAATTTTCCCTCGGTGGTTTTACATTTATTCAATTAATTAAATAATACAAAAGAAGCTAATTAAAAAAACATTATTACTTTTAATTAGTTATTCTAGGTGGCAAACTGGCAGAGAACGTTAGAGCGTAGGACAAAAGGCAACGCGGTAATTTGTTGTTTTTTTTCCAATATGTTTCGCTCGGGGGTTCAAATACGAGTCAAACGTAACCTTATCTCTGTATTCATTGGGGTGCTAAGGAGAAGGAAGGGGGTCAATAAATTATGGTAGCAGTTCCTGGTGATGGATGGGCGTAATCGTTAGAGGGTCGGTCGGATGAGGTGCCTAGCGGTATTTGTTACCTATTTGTGTACTGCAATCCTTAATCCATCACCCTGTCTAATACGAATCCACTCGCAGCTCTTGGCTGCTTTCAGTAATGTCTCCTATGTTGCAAGAATTTGGACGAGATCTCTGGCTTGAGGACACCTTATCCCACACCCCCTAGCCCCACCCTACCCACTATTCTCTCTTTGGCCCTGAAAGAGGATCTTTCCCTCGCTTACAGTAGAAAACAATGCCTTCTACATTAAATATCTACTGTCACAAACCACAAATTGTAGCCATTATTCAATGGCATTTGAGCAGTGGATTGGCAGCATCGGTAGAGCGTCGGACATCCTGCTTCGTGGCATAGATCTACGGCCCTTTACGTTCTGAGTTTCCCACTGAGGTAAGCTTTGCTTTTCATCCTCACGCGGGTCGATAAAATAAAGACCAGTCACGCACTGGGGTCGATTTAATCGACTTTGCCCTCTCCTAAAATTGCTGGCCTTGTGCCTAAATCAGAAACCAATAAGGGATGGCTTTCTATCCTGTTATACGGAAGGCAGCATGTCCTAACGGTTAAGAAGTTCCCTTCGCAGTCTGTTGACACTAGGTTTGACCCCAATATCTGACATTTTAATGTATATGTCGTTTACTATAACCTCGAATCAACACAAACCTTTTCAGTGAAATTTCTTTCACGGAAACTATTTGGGTGTCTGTTGGAGGAATTGTACCTGTAATTTCAACGGCCTTGTTTTTGTACCACAATGTGCCACGCTGAATCTCCATGGGGGTTAGGTTAAGGATACACGTGTCTGTTGATTGATGCTCAGTCATTTATATTTTAATACAAGATAATATCCAGACAACACCAAATTAACAGACTGTCCCCGAATCGAATCGGTCCACTATTTTTTTTTTTTTGTGTTCAACGCAATCCTGTTACATAATTCTGCAAATAACACCTGATGAAATCGCCTTGTCTTGCATCATAATCGGATGATATAGCTGGGCCATAGAAATATGTATAGTGCTATGCTAAAGTAAATTTTCCAGTCGGGGCTTCTGCTTATATATTTATATATATGTATATATATATATATATTGTTATACTTTGGGAGGGTCATGTTGCCCATAAAAACACACGCACCTGTTAGTTTTCAGTTCAATTTATTATAAATTTCCGGTTGGCTGGCTGGTTGGTTGGCTGGTCCGATAACCAGATGGTTGTTTATATATTGTCAAAGTGTTTTCGTTACACATTCGTTGACCTCCTCAGTGACTAGGTTTTTATTTTGTGTCTCTCCTTTGTTCTGTCCTACACCATCTTGTTTTTGTATACACACACACACACACATATATATATATATATATATATATATATATACACACACAATAAGGATAAATGCGAAGGTTCGATGTATTGCTTTATTCGTAAATCTGTGATAAATATTTCAATGGCGATCATGGCTATATAATGCTTCAATCACACAATTAGTTTCACGACATCATCAGACAGAATCTTATTCAATGGGGTTATGTTTCCAATGCAATACAAACTATGTATATGCATACACATTTGCCCAATATGTCAGACAATGGGCTCGAACCGTTGACCTAACGGTGGCGACGCGAACTTCTAAACCCGTCAGCCACGCTGTCTCCACGACATATAGAATCTAAAACATTCGCTTCCTACTCAAAATACATACATAATAATGAAAAAAAATCCAGAAATTTTGAATTAAAATTTCAGCTATTTCAATTCATTAATATATTCTTACAACCAGTTTACTACAACTATTGTTTTATATTCGTGAATATCTCACGAAAAAAATGAACTTCTCAATGGCTCTCACCTTGTCTTTACCAATTAGTACAATACCTCATATAATATTACTTCTCTTTCTCTGTCTGCTTTTTCTCATTTCAACATAACCCGGGCAATATATTTAGAAATTCTATTTCCCTCCTACGCTTTTACAAATTACGCCTGTTTCAGTTTCCCTCGCCAAACATTAGTGCAAAGTTATCAATGGCAAATATAACTTTGATGTTATTAAGAAACGGTTTCAAGCTTACTATTAATTTGTTTGTTTGTTTCTTGTTGTCTGTTGTGTTTTAATTTTAAGTATTAAACAAAAAGAGTAAAAAAAATGAAATTAAGGGGAGAAAGGATTACACACACATACATATATATATATATATATATATATATATATAGGAAAAAGTATGACCACGACGGCAGAGCTCAAGCCGTTTAGACGGCTATTTCTGGACTGATATAGTCCAGAAATAGCCGTCGAAACGGCTTGAGATCTGCCGTCGGGGTTATACTTGTTCCTATTTCCCACTCTACTACCCTAAGTATTGAGTACTTTGGTGCGTTATGGTCCATCTGGTTCCTTACCACAATTCATTTGTTATATATATATATATATGGGTAAGTTATTCCGGGTTGAATCGGAGGTAACCACAGTAAGTAAGGTACTCAATACATAGCAGAGTATAAAAGTTTTAATATAGATGAGATTCTACAGGACTAGAACTGTTTCATTCTTGAGAAATCATCAGGAATCTTGATGATTTCTCAAGAATGAAACAGTTCTAGTCCTGTAGAATCTCATCTATATATATATATATATATATACTTAGGGTAAATATTGATGCAATTCAATTCAAGCACTCAACGTACTTTTTCCACATAGGAGTGACGGAGTAAATATCGAATAAGGCCTGAATGGGTCATTGTTTGGCTGAGAGGGGGACCTGACTAAGCGAATTTCGTTGACATCTGCTGTAGCTAATGGTCAACTTCCTCCGGACCTGCGCCTGCGCAGATCGGTGGGGGTGATTTGGTACTCACAGGGGAACGGATAAGAACCCTAAAGCACACATTTCTTCCGTTCCCATATCGATTCAATTTGGATTGCTTCGGAAACATAACCTTATTATGTAACAAGCTGTCTGACGATGTCGCGACACTGGCACACAGAACAGTGTGGCCAGTGTCGTCATTGAAATATATATCACAGCATTATTATTGTGGATTGGTAGTATCGGTAAAGGGTCGGACGCCATGCTTTCCAGCATAGTTACGTCCCTTTACGATCTGAGTTCAAGTCCCGCCGAGGTTGACTTTGCCTTTCATCCTTACGGAGTCGATAAAATAAAGTACCAGTAATGCACTGGGTAATTGCTGGCCTTGTGCCTAAAGTAGAAACAATTATTATTAAAAGACTTGAACATCTGAAACTACTTCGCTTTACCTTATTCGATTCTCTCTCTCTATATATATATATAATATTTCCGTCGGAAGGGTAAAGGAAAAGAGAGTGATCTATGTAAGCTACAGAGCTATTTAGTTATGTAATAAACAACAAAAAACAATTCTGTGTCGAGCTCGTCTCTCTTCGTGAAACCTTTGGTAAATGTAATAAGTATTACATAACTATATATATATATATATATATATATATATATATATATATATATATATATATATATATATATATATGTGTGTGTGTGTGTAAGATCAAAAGATGGTTAAAAGAGTTCCAAGTATTTTATTATGCGCATTTCAAAAACAAATATCATCATGGGATGATGTTTGCGTTCTCATCAGATAAAATAGGGAGACATGATATGAAGCTTAAAAAACACTTGCGAGCAGTGAAGTGTTAAGATCACTGATGAAGGACTAAATTTATTCATATGTAACACATTTGCAACCACGCAGCATGCCATGTTTTCATATTTTTCATATATATATATATATATATATATATATATATATATATATATATATATATATATATATGTATACACACACAGTACGAGACTAGGTTCACACAATAAAATTCCCCTTTTGTTTTATACATAAACATCTCCGCCTTTCTCATATGTATATATATCTATATATATATATATACATCACACACACACAAATATATATACATATATACATATATATATATATATATATATATATATATATATATATATATATATATATGTATATATATTTGTGTGTGTGTGATGTATATATATATATATATATACATATGAGAAAGGCGGAGATGTTTATGTATAAAACAAAATAGGAATTTTATAGTGTGAATCTAGTCTCGTACTTTTTCCATCTAAAATTGAGTTATATTTTATTATTAGTTTAGGTTGTATGTGTATATATGTATATATGTATATATATAGGTATTTATATATATATATAGGTATATATATATATAGGTATATATATATATATATAGGTATATATATATATATATAGGTATATATATATATATAGGTATATATATATATATATAGGTATATATATATATATATATATATAGGTATATATATATATAGGTATATATATATATAGGTATATATATATATATAGGTATATATATATATATATAGGTATATATATATATAGGAATATAAGTATATAGGTTTATATATATATATAGGAATATATATATATAGGAATATATATATATAGGAATATATATATATAGGTATATATATATAGGTATATATTATATATATAGGTATATAAATTTAGGTATTTATATATATATAGGTATATATATATATATAGGTATATATATTTAGGTATTTATATATATATATATATACATATATATATATATATAGGTATATTTATATATAGGTATATATATATAGGTATATTTATATATAGGTATATATATAGGTATATATATATAGGTATATATATATAGGTATATATATATAGGTATATATATATATAGGTATATATATATAGTTATATATATATATATATATAGGTATATATATATATATAGGTATATATATATATATATAGGTATATATATATATATATATATAGGTATATATATATATATATATATAGGTATATATATATATATAGGTATATATATATATATAGGTATATATATATATATAGGTATATATATGTATATATATAGGTATATATATATATATATATATATATAGGTATATATATATATATATATATATACCTATATATATATATAGGTATATGTACATAGGTATATATATATATATATATATAGGTATATATATATATATATATATATAGGTGTATATATATATATAGGTATATATATATAGGTATATATATATAGGTATATATATATATATATATATAGGTATATATATATAGGTATATATATATATATATATATATATATATATATATATAGGTATATATATATATATATATATAGGTATATATATATATATAAATAGGTATATATATATATAAATAGGTATATATATATATATAACATTCTACTGAGAAAGCTGTCCA
>OZ024762.1:21978564-21991064 GCA_964016885.1 Eledone cirrhosa
GTTATTATAATATATATAACTAATAAGCTTGAAACTAGTACAGCGTTCCTTTTTCAGTGTTGAACAAACGAGCAACGATGGTTGCTAGACACTACGGCTTAATACGGGATGTTTATTTACAAACACACCGAGCATTATAATAAATGTTCGGTGAATCCATACGTACATATATATATGTGTGCATGTATGTATATGCATGTATGTATATACATGCTACTGTACGTCTGTATACATATATGTATGTACGTGTACATACTTATATTTAAGTAACAGCCGTACTAAGAGTGGGAAATGAAATTTCGTTTCATTTTTTTCCGTTTATATATATATATATATATATATATATATATATATATATATATATATATATATATGAAAAAGTATGACTCCAACGGCAGAGCTCAAGCCGTTTCAACGGCTATTTTTGGACTAAGGTGCGTTATGGTCCATCCGGTTCCTTACCACAACTCCTCCGTTATATATATATATATATATATATATATATATATATATATATATATATATATACAGAGAGAGAGAGAGAGAGAGAGAGAGAGGTTATATATAATATCTCCACTATCCAGGAAGCTCCAACCGGTAAGGTTGCATTTTTTCAGGGTATGTCAATATTTATTTATAAAACTAATCTGTATTATATTTTATCTGATGAAAGCGCACCATAATCTACCTTGGTGGCCCTTGAAATATGTATAATGAAATAAATATGCTTTTATAAATATACTTTCCATTTGTTAATATATTGTTAATATATTGTATATATATATATATATATATATATATATAAAGGAATTGCAGAAACCCAAGAAGCTAGATTTAACACCCTTCTAGCGGGTCCGGGTGAGTTTTTTACATTCATTTAATTTATTGATTTATTGATATTTTATTTGAGTGACCCGAATCTTCCTGGTCGTTCTTTTTCGGCTGTACGGGTGATTTTAGGCATAATCTCTATGTGCTGGTAATTTAACGATGGTTATAGCTCTGATTTATCCAAATTATTGAGCCCTCTGCCACACATATCGGATATTGTTTATCGTTAATTCGTGAGCTGTTTTTCCGATTCTCGATTATTCTACTATATATATATATATATATATATATATATATATATATATATATATATGTGTGTGTATATATGTATATATACCACTATTTTAGAATTACAAATCATTCGGACTAAAGCATGCACTCCGACGTAACTTGTCTCTGAGTATTTCTCTGAAGAAATAATTATTCCAGTAATGGTAAATTTCGTTTGCTGTTATATAGATTGGACTACCTTCCAACAACATTAAAGGCAATGTTTCTTCTGTGAAGATTTTAAGAAAATATTCTTTATAACAATATATATGCATATGCACATATATATATAGAACTGTTATATTGCTATTATGCCTTGATTAAACACTCTGTAAGGAGTAAATTTTGTTTTTGAATATATTGCCTTCTCCTCCATTTATTTTGCTTATATATATATATATATATAAATATATAACGAAGGAAATGTGGTAAGGAACCAGATGGACCATAACGCACCAAAGTACTCAATACTTAGGGTAGTAGAGTGGGTAATAGGAACGGGTAGGACCCCGACGGCTAAAAAGATTTGAGCGCCTATGCTCAATGCAAGACATCAGTGTGGTCACGAAAGTCGAAATATATCAGTCAGGTGTACGTATAATCTTGCTCTATGGATGTTAGACATGGACAACAAACTGTCCGCATATCCAGCGTCTCCAACGTTTCCACCAACAATGTTTGAGCTCCATCCTCAAGATCTCATGAAGGTCTCATACACCAGACACTGATGTATGTATCATTAAACAGTGCCTCGGGTGGACAGGTCATATAATACGCCGAAATGACAGCAGAATCCCCAAGCAAGTTCTGTATGACGAAATGTTGCAATGCAAGCGCTTACGGTGCAAACCACACAAGCGCTTCAAAGACTATCTGAAAGATACCTTAAGGAAGGGCAACATCAAGACGAAAACATGGCAAAATCTTGCAACCAATAGAGTCCAGTGGGGAAATCCCATTGCTGCCAGTGTTGAGGAATTTGTAAAGAAGCAGACGACCTATGCCGAAGTGAAGCAAGCAGCTATGTATATGGGTAATGTTAGTCAGTTCTATATTATATATATATATAATATGTGTGTGTATATTTATATACAGAGTGTCCTCCCAAAATATATATACACTTTGATTTCCTGTACAGTCAATAGCAACAAACACAACAACAACAACAACAACAATAATAACAACAACAACACATACAAACATCGTTGTTGTTGTTGTTATTGTCGTACTTGTTGCTGTCCCTAATTCTGGGTGGAGACTACAAATATTTGGAGGGAGGAGGGGAGATAAGTAGGCGAAGGAAACGGAGGAGGAGGATAAAAAGCAGAGGGATCATAAAGGGAGAAGGGGGATTGGCACATAAGAAGAGGGGGAGGAGGAGAAGAGGGAGGAAGAGGAGAAGGAGAAGTTAACTAAGATGAGAGGATATGCTTTTTTTTTTTAAAGGAAGACGACAAACAGGAAATGAAGAAATGAAGGGAAAATAAAAGAAACACACACATACATACAGACTGTGATAGACACACACACATACATACACATACAGTCATAGACACACACATACATACACACATACTGTGATAGACACACACACATACATACATACACACACATGCAAATACACAGACACACACATAGTCATAGACACACACACACATATACACACATACTGTGATAGACACATTCACACTGACACTCACACACACATACAGACACACATATACAGATGCACACACACACACACACACACACACACACACACACACACACACACACACACACACAGACCAACAGACAACCAAAAAAGATTTCATCAGTAACAGAACCAAAGAAAAGGTTTGTTATATTATTATTATTATTAATATTATTATTATTATTGTTTTTAATATTCAGCCATATTTCAAAGTCCTTGGAATTCTAGAATTTGATAAACAGTTGTTGTTGTTGTTGTTATTGCTGGTGTTGTTGTTGTTGCTTTTGGCGTCTTTGTTGTTGTTGCTGTTGTTTTTATTGCTATTGTTAGTGTTGTTGTTGTTGTTTTTGACGTCTTCATTGCTGTTGTTGGTGCTGTTGGTGGTGGTGGTGGTGCTGTTGTTGTTGTTGTTTTTGGCGTATTTGTTGTCGTTGTTGTTGTTATTGCTGCTGCTGTTGTTGTTGTTTTGGGCGTATTTGGTGTTGCTGTTGTTGTTTTTGTTGTTGTTGCTGTTGTTAGTGTTGTTGCTGTTAGTGGTGTTGCTTTTGTTCTTGTTCTTGTTGCTTTTGACGTTGTTGTTGTTGTTGCTGTTGTTGTTGCTGTAATGGCGGAATAAATACTCCGAGAAATTCAATAGTTTCAATGTTTGTATGAATATTTTGATTGCTGTTGTTGTTACTGTTGTTGTTGCTGCGGCTGTACTACTACTGCTGTTGTTGTTGTTACTGCGGCTGTACAACTGCTGCTGTCGTTGTTGCTGTTACTGCTGTCGTTGTTGCTGTTACTGCTGTTGTTGTTGCTGTTACTGCTGTCGTTGTTGCTGTTACTGCTGTCGTTGTTGCTGTTACTGCTGTCGTTGTTGCTGTTACTGCTGTCGTTGTTGCTGTTACTGCTGTTGTTGTTGCTGTTACTGCTGTTGTTGTTGCTGTTACTGCTGTTGTTGTTGTTACTGCTGTTGTTGTTGTTGTTACTGCTGTTGTTGCTGCTGTTACTGCTGTTGTTGCTGTTACTGCTGTTGTTGCTGTTACTGCTGTTGTTGTTGTTGTTACTGCTGTTGTTGTTGCTGTTACTGCTGTTACTGCTGTTGTTGTTGTTGTTACTGCTGTTGTTGTTGCTGTTACTGCTGTTGTTGCTGCTGTTACTGCTGTTGTTGTTGCTGTTACTGCTGTTGTTGTTGCTGTTACTGCTGCTGTTGTTGTTGTTACTGCTGTTGTTGCTGTTACTGCTGTTGTTGTTGCTGTTACTGCTGTTGTTGCTGTTACTGCTGTTGTTGCTGTTACTGCTGTTGTTGTTGCTGTTACTGCTGTTGTTGTTGCTGTTACAGCTGTTGTTGTTGCTGTTACTGCTGCTGTTGTTGTTGTTACTGCTGTTGTTGCTGTTACTGCTGTTGTTGCTGTTACTGCTGTTGTTGTTGTTACTGCTGTTGTTGTTGCTGTTACTGCTGTTGTTGTTGCTGTTACTGCTGTTGTTGTTGCTGTTACTGCTGTTGTTGTTGCTGTTACTGCTGTTGTTGTTGCTGTTACTGCTGTTGTTGCTGTTACTGCTGTTGTTGTTGCTGTTACTGCTGTTGTTGTTGTTACTGCTGTTGTTGCTGCTGTAACTGCTGCTGTTGTTGCTGTTACTGCTGTGGTTGTTGCTGTTACTGCTGTTGTTGTTGCTGTTACTGCTGTTGTTGTTGCTGTTACTGCTTCTGTTGTTGTTGTTACTGCTGTTGTTGCTGCTGTTACTGCTGCTGTTGTTGCTGTTACTGCTGTTGTTGTTGCTGTTACTGCTGTTGTTGTTGCTGTTACTGCTGCTGTTGTTGTTGTTACTGCTGTTGTTGTTGCGGCTGTACAACTCATGGTGTTGTTGTTGCTATTGCTGTCGTTGCTGTTGATGGTGCTACTGCTGTTGTTGGTGCGGCTGCACAATTTCTGCAGTTATTATTGTTACTGCTGATGTAATTGTTTTTATTACTGTTACTGTTGGTGTTGTGGTTGTTGTTTTTATTGCTGTTGCTGCTGTAGTTGTTGTTGCTGTAGTTGTTGTTGCTGTAGTTGTTGTTGCTGTTGTTGCTGTTGTTGCTGTTGTTGTTGCTGTAGTTGCTGTAGTTGTTGTTGCTGTTGTTGCTGTTGTTGCTGTTGTTGTTGCTGTAGTTGTTGTTGCTGTTGTTGTAGTTGTTGTTGCTGTTGTTGTAGCAGTTTGTTAAATTGCAGTTTGAAAACAAAACAAAAACAACAAATAATAAAACCAAAAGTCGTTCTTACTTCCAGTGCAGATCGTTGCTCCGTCTGGTGGTGGTTAAGATTCAAGTTAGATAATATACGCCATACAAATGTTATCAACAAGCTACATTGATGAAAATATCTGATAAATCTATATAATGGCTGCCGTTGAAAAGTGCGCTTCGTTTCACACTTTTTCCGCCCGCTCTCCTCTTCTGCACACGCCACCTCCCTCTCTCTCCCTCTCTCCGCTGTCTCTCTCTCTCTCTCTCCGCTGTCTCTCTCTCTCCGCTCTCTCTCTCTCTAATGCACACACGCACATATACATACACATTATCTAAACATTCTTGGTCATACTATATATATATATATATATATAAACACGCACACATATGTATTCATACATAGAGCTGTATATGTGTGCGTGTGTATGTGTAAATGCGCCCCCCCCCCCACACACCCTCTCTCTCTCGCTCTCACGCACATATACATACACATTATCTAACACTCTTGGCCATAGTATATATATATATATATATATATACAAACACGCACACATATATATTCATACTTAGAGAGATGTATATGTATGCGTGTGTATCTGTAAACACACACACACACACACACACACACACACACACACACACACACACACACACACACACACACACACACACACACTCTCTCTCTCTCATGAACATACGCACATATGTGTATATATATATATACACACACACATTATCTAACTGTGTGTAGGTGTATGAGCATATATACATATATATACATACACATATGTGCACATACACATTTATGTATATATATACACACACATATGTGCACATACATACATATATGTATATATATACACACACATATGTGCACATACATACATATATGTATATATATACACACACACACACACATACACACGCTAAAGAAAATCACCGAAGCGTGATGTCGCTTTAGTTTGATATAACTCCTCCCTCTCACCCTCCTCCCCAACCCCCCACCCCTTCTCCCCACCCCTCACACCCCTTCTCCCCATCTCTCCCACCCCTTCTCCCCATCCCTCCCAGCCCCTCCTTTATGTCTTCTGTTTTCTTAAATAGCTTCGATTTGTTGAGAAATTTATCAATTTGAATATTAGCCTAAATAGACTGTAGATCGATAATGAAATAGAGGACAGAACAATGGCGAACTGGTGAACATATAAATATATATGTGTGAACAATCGTCAGCCGTCTCTCTCTCTTTTACGCTCTCTCTCTCTCTCTCTTTCTCTCTCTCTCTCTCTTACGATCTCTTGCTTTCTCTAACGCTCTCTTTCACTGTTTGCTTGTATCTCTCTCTCTCTCTGACATACACACACAATATATATAGCTACATCTTTCCCCCTCCTTCTCCCTCCTTCTCCTCTTCTCTTCTTCATCTCTCTCTTCCTCATCTCTCTCTCTCTCTCCCCCCTCTTCCTCATCTCTCTCTCCCCTCCCTCTTCCTCATCTCTCTCTCTCCTCTTCCTCATCTCTCTCTCTCCTCCCTCTTCCTCATCTCTCTCTCCCCTCATCTTCCTCATCTCTCTCTCTCCTGTCTATATGTATGTATATATAGCATGGCCTCAGCCGGATGGCTGGAACAGGTAAAAGATATATATATATGCATACACGTGTGTGTGTGTGTGTGTGTATCAATCTCTCTCTCTCTCTCTCTCTCTCTCTCTCTCTCTCTCTCTCTGTACGAGGTGGTATCACAAAGTTCCCGGATTAGTTACGTTTAAAAATAAACCCTAATATATTTACTTAAATTGAACATGATCTCCTTTGAAATAGTGACCTTACGCAGCAATAAACCAGTCCCAGTATTCCTGCCACTTTTGGGACCCGGGCTGGAGGCCGTTTTCTGTAAGCGAGACGAGGACCTTCTGTGATTCGCTCTGGTTTTCGGAAACTGTGTTAAAACGGTGACCTTCGAGCCGCTTTTTTCAGCTTGGAGAAGAGATGGAAGTCCACAATTGCTAAATCTGGCGAATAGGGCGGATGTGAGAGTGATACAATGTTGTTTTTTGGTGAGAACCTTACGAGTGAGGAGAGCTCGGTGACAAGGTGCATTGTCGTCGTGGGGAAAAATCCGATTCTTGGCGCTCCGCAATCCGGTCGCGTTCACCGAACTTCCTCCATCAAACGCCTCAAAATGGTGCAGTAGAACTCTCGATTGAAGGTCTGTCTGGCCCCAGTGGACAAATTCTTGATGCACAATACCGCGGATGTCGAAAAAAAAACCAAAAAAAAAACGATGAGTATGCTCTTGATTGAGCTGCGGTTCTGTTGTGATTTTTGAAGTGTGTTTATATGTGAGTGTATCGATACGTGTGTGTACGTGTGATTTGATTGTGACCATATATCTATATATGTATGTTATGTATGTAGGTGTGTATATATGTAATGTATGCATACATATATATATATACAATATATTAACAAATGGAAACTATATTTATAAAACCATATTTATTTTATTATACATATTTCAAGGGCCACCAAGGCAAATTATGGTGCGCTTTCATCAGATAAAATACAATACAGATTAGTTTTATAAATAAATATTGACATACCATAACGGTTGGAGCTTCCTGGATAGTCATATATATATATGTGTGTGTGTATAATCATATATATATATATATAAATATATATATATATATGTGTATATAATTTTGAAAAAGTGGAGAATAACAATATATCCTATATATATATATATATATATATATAATACAGTATATAGAGAAGAAAATGCGAAAAGGGTATGCGAAAAGTGTGGTAAATACATAATAATTAAAAAGGTAAATGAAAATGTACAGACCCGGTACTTATTCCTTGAGCTCATTAAATTACAAGGGATTAACGCGAGTCTTTAACTCTGTTTTTTCATTTGATATATATATATATATATATATATATATCAAATGAAAATATATATAATCACAACAGTGACATAAACAGGTACACAAGTTTCGTTGGGTTCTGGGCCCAAGTTCATTCAGCCTGTCATGAGAAAAATGAAAACAATCTTTGTTTTTTATTTTTCTCATGACAGGCTGAAGAAATTGGGGCCCAGAACCCAACGAAACTTGAGTACTTCTTTATGTCACTGCTGTGATTATTTCATACTAAACTCGTCTTATGGACTGAATGCTCTTACTCTTTGATATTTCCACTTAACTTTTACTTCAGTATATATATATATATATATATGGTTGTGAGTTCGATTCTCGGACCGGGTGATGCGTTGTGTCCTTGAGCAAGACACTTTATTTCACGTTGTTCCAGTTTACTCAGCTGTAGAAATGAGTGGTTACCGCATTTGGGCTTGCAATAGAAAGGTTGTGAGTTCGATTCTCGGACCGGGTGATGCGTTGTGTCCTTGAGCAAGACACTTTATTTCACGTTGTTCCAGTTTACTCAGCTGTAGAAATGAGTGGTTACCGCATTTGGGCTTGCAATCGAAAGGTTGTGAGTTCGATTCTCGGTGATGTGTTGTGTCCTTGAGTTGCGACGTCACTGGTGCCAAGCTGTATCAGCCATTGCCTTTCTCTTGGACAACATCGGTGGCGTGGAGAGGGGAGACTGGTATGCATGAGCGACTACTGGTCTTCCACAAGAAAAAACACTTGCCCAGGCTTGTGCCCCGGAGGGAAACTTTCTAGGTGCAAAACCATGGTCATTCGTGACCGAATGGGGCCAACGCATATATATATATATATATAACATATACTTTGGTGTTCCACCCCCACTGCATCCTTCTATGATATTCACCAGCTCCCTCATTTGTACATGTAATTCAAATGTCCGTTCTTGTCGCACAGTGTTATGCTGAATCTCCCTGAGAATTAGTTTCTTTCACGTGACTCTGTGCGTGGAATACTAAACCGCTTTACACGTTATCTTCACGACCGGACTTTTCTGTTGATCGAATCAACTGGAACATTCACTCAGCGTCGACACCGACCGAGGTCCATTCCATTAATATCGTAGACCAAATGTCAGTCTTACTCATCGCCATTACTCACACCATCACCACCGCCACCACCACCACCGCCACCACCATCACCACCATCACCACCGCCACCACCATCATCAGCACCACCACTACCACCATCATCATCAGCACCACCATTTTATCTAACATTCCTACCACTAACACTACTACCACCACCACCACCACCACCATCATCAGCACTACCGTTTTATCTAACATTCCTACCACTATCACCATCACTACTACCACCACCTTCAGCACCACAACCATCAGCACCACCACCATCAGCACCACCACCACCATCAGCACCACCACCACCGTCATCATCAGCACTACCATTTTATCTAACATTCCTACCACTATCACCATCACTACTACCTCCATCTTACAGCACCACCACCGCCACCACCATCATCAGCACCACCACCGCCACCATCATCAGCACCACCACCGCCACCATCATCAGCACCACCACCGCCACCACCACGAATCACACCACCACAACTACTACCACCACCACCACGAATTACACCCCTACTACCACTACCATCAAGACTATTACCACCACCATCACCACCACCAAGTCCACCCACCATCACACTACCAGCGCACCAGCACCAATACCATCACCTCAAATCACACCACCACCATCATCACTAGCATATAATATCATAAAGCCAATATTTAGTTATATAGAATCGGTGATCGCCCAGTGGAACGTCTGTCTGTGCTGTTGGTGGTGGAGGTAGGTGAAGAGATGGGATGGTAGTTGGAGAGAGAGAGAGGTGGAGGGCGATAGGGAGAGTGAGTAGACAAAGTGATGAAGACGAGATTGGAATGAGATTGCTAGAGAAATGGCTGACTTACAACGAGACGACATATCGTAACTCTCGTCAAAGCTAGAAACTGGCTGATGTCAGACAGGCGTAAAACTGTGTTGATATTAAAGATGGCTGAACGATGATCACTTTGCAATATTTCCTATCAACATCATAAATCATTGACGGTAATAATAATAATAATAATAATAATAATGATTTCTTTATTGGCCACAGGGGCTAACATGAAGAAGAAGTGGTATGAGCATGAGCCAGAGCCAGAGTGATAGAAAACGATCAGGTGAAGGTGCTATGGGATACAGACGGACAAGAAATTAGAACACAATAGGCCTGACCTGGTGGTTTTGGACAAGGAAAAAAGATTGTGCTTGATTGTAGATGTAGCCTGCTTATTTGACACGAGAGTGCAAGAAAAGGAGAGGGAGAAAATTAACCGATACCAGGATTTAAAGTGGGAGTTAAAAAGGATTTGGAACTGCCATGATATCAAAGTCGTCCCGATTGTCAAAGGCGCACTAAGTACTATCTCAAAGAGTTTCCAAGGATGGTTAAAGAAGATTAGTCCAGCCCCGCTTTTTGGAACACTTCAAAAGGCATGCTTGCTGGGAACAGCAAGAACCCTCTGATACGTCCTGAATGTCTGAGGCTGCATGTAGCGGCTTTGCAGCATAGAGTTACGGCCCTTTATGATCTAAGTTCAAATCCCACCGAGGTTAACTTTGCCTTTCATCCTTACGGAGTCGATAAAATAAAGTACCAGTCACACACTGGGGTCGAATTAATCAACTTTCCCCTACCCCAAAATTGCTGGCCTTGTGCCTGTATAAGAAACCATTATTATTACAAAGGCATCGGTAGAGGATCGGACGCCATGCTTTGACGTATAGAGTTACGGCCCTTGCCATTCTGAGTTCAAATCCCGCCGAGGTTAACTTTGCCTTTCATCCTTACAGAGTCGATAAAATAAAGTACCAGTAATGCACTGGGATTATTGCTGGCCTTGTGCCAAAAATAGAAACAATTATTACTATAAAGGCGGTTGATTGGCAGTATCGGTAGAGCGTCGGACAACATGCTTTGCGGTATATAGTTATGGCACTTTACGTTCTGAGTTTAAATCTCACCAGGGTTAGCTTTGCTTTTCATCGTTACCGGGTCGATAAAATAAAGTACCAGTAATGCACTGGGTTTAATTTAATCGATTTCCCCTCCCTTAAATTGTTGGGCTTATGCCTAAATCAGAAACCATTATGACACCCATGTCTGAGGAGTTTGTTATAACATTCTAGTGCGGAGGAACTACAGAAAACCTACAATTTCTGACGAGGTTAAAGAACATATTCTATAAAAAAAAATTTTTGAAAAAAATCGCGGAAAAAATACAAATTTCACCAAAGGTATTTACTAATTAACCTTAAAATTAAAAATTATTATAGTCATCTTGGAGACAGGTGTAATAAGAAAAATTTACCTGAATTTGCTTTTGTTTTCTTTATATCGTTTTGTATTTAACTTTCTACGGTTTTGGACTGGACTTGATCTTTGCTCTTTGAACTCTGCTGCTGGTGATCGAACTCTGCTGCTAGTGATCGAACTCTGCTGCTAGTGATCGAACTCTGCTGCTAGTGATCGAACTCTGCTGCTAGTGATCGAACTTTGTGGATAGAGATATCACATGTTAATGTACAGTCTGTAACTGGCGGAGTTTAGCGTCGTCACGAGAAGATTCTACACTTACTCGAACCACTGAACAACAGAGCTTCTAGTCAGCGCCTGTCCTTGTAGTGCTGCCACTTTAACAACGTGGCACACAGGCGCTCTGTCAGACCTTACAGAATCCCTCCTCCCTTGCTCCAGTGATGCCTTGCCCTTCTGGTCCTGCCTGAATCAACCCCCGAGCAGCTGTTGGTCGCTATAGAGCCAACCTTCATAAAAGGAGATATACCACCGATGATGATTCCAACTGCCAATGCGGGCAATTACAAACTATGAAGCACCTTCTAGTTTGTCCCAATCTTGAAGATTCGTGTACACTTAACGACCTTGAAACGTTAACACCCCAGGCAAGGCACTGTATGCAACACTGGATGGGTGTGGTGTAACGACTCGATAAGAAGGACTTAACCTTCACTATTTTATTATTTTCAATGACTGTTACCAATGTAATAATCTAATTCAAAAGTGAATAACTTGTTCGAGATGTGAAAAATACATTAGAAAATAAACATCAACAATGTTGAACAAACTGTCAACTATTGTCGTTATAACTTCTGTCTAACTTCTGTCTTTTTCTTGTGAGTGTTGAGGGGGCAGAATCCTCAAGCAAGCCTTCCAGCGGGTTCTTTTAAAAAAAATATTTTTTATTTTAGGAGAGGAGAAAGACAAATAAATCGACCGCAATGCGTTACTGGTACTTTAATTTATCGACCCTCCGTAAGGATGAAAGGTAAAGCAAATCTTGATACTAATCCTAATATTGGTTTCTGGTTTAAGCAAAGGGCCAGTAATTTTGAGGGAGGGGAAAGTCGATTAAATCGACCCCAGTGCGTGACTGGTACTTTATTTTATCGACCCTGTAAGGATAAAAGGCAAAGCTAACCCCGGCGGGATTTGAACTCAGATCGTAAAGGG